>CM055117.1:1604716-2002906 GCA_029206835.1 Rana muscosa | reverse complement strand
GGGAAAATTCGGGGAATTCCACCTAATCTCCAAATAATATACAGGACTTCCCATCCCCCGAGGAGCTTACACTCCAATCCACCACCTCCCCCCCCCCCCCCCAGGAGCTTACACTCCAATCCACCCCCCCCCAGGAGCTTACACTCCAATCCACCTCCCCCCCCCCCAGGAGCTTACACTCCAATCCACCTCCCCCCCCCCCCCAGGAGCTTACACTCCAATCCACCACCTCCCCCCCCCCAGGAGCTTACACTCCAATCCACCACCCCCCCCCAGGAGCTTACACTCCAATCCATCACCTCCTCCTCCTCCCCCCCCCCCAGGAGCTTACACTCCAATCCATCACCTCCTCCCCCCCCAGGAGCTTACACTCCAATCCATCACCTCCTCCCCCCCCCAGGAGCTTACACTCCAATCCATCACCTCCTCCCCCCCAGGAGCTTACACTCCAATCCATCACCTCCCCCCCCCCCCCCCAGGAGCTTACACTCTAATCCACCTCCCCCCCCTCCACTCACCACAGGAGCTTACACTCCAATTCACCACCTCCTCCCCTCCCCCAGGAGCTTACACTCCAATCCACCACCTCCTCCCCCCCCCAGGAGCTTACACTCCAATCCACCTCCCCCCCCCCCTCCACTCACCACAGGAGCTTACACTCCAATCCACCACCTCCTCCCCCCCCCCCCCAGGAGCTTACACTCTAATCCACCTCCCCCCCCCAGGAGCTTACACTCTAATCCACCTCCCCCCACCCACCACAGGAGCTTACACTCCAATCCACCACCTCCTCCCCCCCCCCCCAGGAGCTTACACTCTAATCCACCTCCCCCCCCCCAGGAGCTTACACTCTAATCCACCCCCCCCTCCACTCACCACAGGAGCTTACACTCCAATCCACCACCTCCCCCCCCCCCCCAGGAGCTTACACTCTAATCCACCCCCCCCCACCCACCACAGGAGCTTACACTCCAATCCATCACCTCCCCCCCCCCCCCAGGAGCTTACACTCCAATCCACCACCCCCCCCCCCCCCCCAGGAGCTTACACTCTAATCCACCTCCCCCCCTCCACTCACCACAGGAGCTTACACTCCAATCCACCACCTTCCCCCCCCACCCACCACAGGAGCTTACACTCCAATCCATCACCTCCCCCCCCCCCCCCAGGAGCTTACACTCCAATCCACCACCCCCCCAGGAGCTTACACTCTAATCCACCTCCCCCCCCTCCACTCACCACAGGAGCTTACACTCCAATCCACCACCTCCTCCCCCCCCCCCAGGAGCTTACACTCCAATCCACCACCTCCCCCCCCCCCCCCCCAGGAGCTTACACTCCAATCCACCACCTCCCCCCCCCCCCCAGGAGCTTACACTCCAATCCACCACCTCCCCCCCCCCCCCCCCAGGAGCTTACACTCCAATCCACCTCCTCCCCCCCCCCCAGGAGCTTACACTCCAATCCACCTCCCCCCCCCCCCCCAGGAGCTTACACTCCAATCCACCACCCCCCCCCAGGAGCTTACACTCTAATCCACCTCCCCCCCTCCACTCACCACAGGAGCTTACACTCCAATCCACCACCCCCCCCCCCCCCAGGAGCTTACACTCTAATCCACCTCCCCCCCCACCCACCACAGGAGCTTACACTCCAATCCATCACCTCCTCCCCCCCCAGGAGCTTACACTCTAATCCACCTCCCCCCCTCCCCCCCCCCCAGGAGCTTACACTCATTTTATTTTGGCGTGGGGTTCCCCTTAAAATCCATACAAGACCCAAAGGTCTTAGTATGGATTGGGGGGACCCCCATGTTGTTGTTTTTTTACATTTTCAAATGCTGGCAAATTCTGCCAGGTCATATTATGCCGACCTCCTGGGACCCTCGATCCGGCGGGCATGCCAGGTTTTCTGGGTTGTATTCCAGGACTGGGAAAGGGCGGTTCTCTGGTGAGTTTGGCAGCAGATGAGGTGGTGAAGGCTGTTGATAGGATTGCCGTGAAGAAGTCGCCCGGACCAGATGGACTGACAGCCGAGTTTTATAAACACTTTAAGGTTCCTCTGGCCCCATAATTGGTGGAGGATTTTGTAGACAATATAACTTTTGCGCAAACCAATCAATAAACGCTTATTGCTATTTTTTTTTTTTTTACCAAACATATGTAGAAGAAAACGTATCGGACTAAACTGAGAAAAAAAGTTATATTTTTTGGGGATTTTTATTATAGCAAAAAAAAAACAAAAAAAAAAAAACTGCAATATTTTTTACTAATTGTCGCTCTATTTTTTGTTTATAGCGCAAAAAATAAAAACCGCAGAGGTGATGAAATACCCCCAAAAGAAAGTTCTATTTGTGGGAAAAAGACGCCAATTTTGTTTGAGTGCCACGTCGCACGACCGCGCAATTGTCAGTTATAGCGACGCAGTGCCGAATCGCAAAAAGTGGCCTCGGAGGAACGCTGTGGACTCGGGTGTATCGGGGGGACTCTGATGGAAGGGGGTTTCTGCTCACCAAACCTCCCAATTACATCAGAGTTCTCAGAATTCCCCCTTAAATTAGGATTCCCAAACCCCCCCTTACATCAGAGTCCACAGGGCACCTTAATGTACTCGCTTGTGTAGCACACGGACCCTTTTCCCTTGCTTTGGCTCACTTGCAGGGAAAGGGCACACCGTACTATATGCCCGTACCCTCCTGGGTGAGGAGGTTAGGCGGTGTTATGTATTTGGGTCCCACAGGTAGGTTCTCCATCAGTTGGTTCTCTTCTCCTAAGAGACAAGTCTCTGTTTTCCCCCAGTAATTCCAATGTCCACACCACTCTAAACTCCAACGTTGAGTTTATTTTCTCAATGTTCAGCAGATAGGAAAAGGGTGGATGAGAGACAGGACAGCAAGGTTTGGGAGGTAGGTCCAGGCACAATGGATATCACAATCACTACTCTATCTCAGAGTAGGTCCAGCTCACCCGGATAGTCTCCTACAAAGTGGATCCTAGCAGCCGCAGTGAGGCTCGGACAATCAATCAGGTTCTTTTCCTACATGCGATCGGGAGACTCTCTGCCACGGAATCTATCAGACCCCGAACCTCTTATCTTCTGGTACATAAGGACAGGTGCCAGCAGCAGCACATTACTAGGCCCTTGGTGGATAGAAGAATCCCTCCAGAGAGTTACCGGCCTCCTTCCTTCACCGTGAACTCTCACCGGTCCGTCAGAAAGGTCCTCCCCCGGCCTCCTCTTCTTAGAAGTGGGTTCCCTCGCGAGAGACACCCTGCGACTTCTCCCCCTTGAAGTGGACTCCAGCTAAAGGTGCTGGGCCCAGTGTTGGATATGCAGCCCCAGGACTAAAGGTGCCTGGGACTGATGCACACGTGGCCCCATGGCCTGGAGGGCCATGCGCCATGCACCAGGACTCCAACTCTGGAACGAAGACCCCTCCCAGGCGGCGTTTGCCCCTTATGTATCCTCTCCCAGCATGCACAGCAGGTCAACCACACCCACTGTACCACCGCCGAGAGAGGACACCCAAGGCACAGCACTAATACCATTGGTTCAACCCTGACCCATTATGGCAGTGCCACCTATAGGCCACAGGGAACTGCACACCAGTATACCACCTGGAAATAGGCCGTTCTCAATTTATAGGTTGTGCTGTTTGAGCCTAACTACTATCTCAGACCAGCCCCTAAATTTGGGTATATAGCACCCCTAAATGGGGTGAGCACTACATACACCCTCCTCTAAAAGAGACACTGTCCTCAGTGTCTGGGATAAACTCACTCTCCTCAAGCCTGAGCCAGCGCAAATTTATCTCCAACTATGTACAATTTTAAATCCTTGTGCCGGAACCAACATAATGGGGAAGGGACATGAAATGAAGAGGTGACAGAAGAGTTAACAAGAGTACAACAGGACATCCCATACTCAATGTCACATTCACATAGCATTATAAATTTTCAATCCCACCCCTCTAGACTAACTACTCCACCCATTCTCCGGCAGTTGCTAGTAGTCCACCTGCAGAGGGAGAGAAAACACACAGAAACAAAATAACATCCTACCGATATCTATCTGTACATGAAGTGAATCATCTTCCCGAGGAAAGATAATTCCCTTCAACTAAGATTGCATACACTAGGCCTAGTATATGGAAATAACACTCCTCAAGGGAGATGCATAATAAAAAGTCCTGCAAATCACTGCCACCTAGTGGTAGTGCGACCGTCATAGCACTGACACTACCTAACATGGTAAGGTAACACTGCTATACAGTCCCCATCTTGAGCACGATGATCTCACCGATGAACCTAACTATCTCTACCCCAAAAGTTCAGTTCTCTTGTGGAGCTGCAAGTGGAGAGAAAAAGCAGCTCTCTTGGCAGAGCAGATCACCCCAAACAGTGAAGGGCAAAGTTTATAAGTTCCGAACAAAACAACTTCCAGAGGACACGCAAAAAACAAAGTCTTGTCTTTTAGAGATAGAAGCGAGGATCGGGCAAAACAAGGAGCTTCCACTTTGCATCAAAAGTTACTATAGAGTACACGGAATCTTCACGCTCCTTGTTACAAACGACCACCCGATCCGCATGGATATGTCGCCCATAGCTCCACTCTTGTTTGCATCCCTTGAACCGTTCTGTCTTATTAGCGGAGCATTCAAAGTATCTGCGGGCGTTAGGCACTTTTAGGTGGTTCCATACAAAGTCCGCATACCACCTCTCTCTATAGGCCTCAACCTCAAACAACAAGTCCCTGGGAACATAGGGGTACTCCCAGCCGTACTCAACAGCCACTCTCTTGTTGAAGAGCCGCTGCAGTCTTGATAATGGAGGAAGGGTGGCACGGTCTCCTGCACCTGGTAAAACAATGGCACCTGGGCACTTTCACTGCCTCAAGTTTTGGCAAAGGGGCCCGCAGTGGCGCGCGCTGGCAATACAGGTGCAAAGACATCTCCTTCCCCCACATGCAGGGGCTTCCACCCGGGATGCAGTCGCCCCAGAATCCATGGGTGATCCCTCATTTATGTTTCTGGGTGCGGACAACAGGGTTTTGTCCCATCCCTTCCTGGCGAAAAGTCAATCTCCCTCGAAGTCGTCTCCCACATTAGAAGACGACTCCAAATCAGAGGTATCATACTCCTCTGCCGGCAGATAGTTTCTGGTCAACATTGACTCTTTTTCTTTTAAAAGTTCCCGCGGGTCAGGCACCCAAGCATTCCCTATGGAACGGACACTCAGCCTCTTCCCTTTCCCCGGCAAACTCTTTACTGACATGGCTCCAGCCTCCTTACCGTGGCCTTTCGTGGATCTCCTGGAGGTCCCTCTGGGTTGGAGCTCAGGCAGGCGCTGGGGTGTACCTCGACCGCAGCCGTGGGAGGCCTTTACGTAGCCCACTCTCCGCTTGGGAGGTGGAAGGGAAGTCTCGGTAGCGACAGAGGCAGCATCCGCCGGCTTCTCCGTCTCCGGCCTCGCAGCAACCGGAACCTCAGGCTCGACTTACCTCTCGGTCACAGTGGTGCGCGTGGGGGTGGTTGGGGAAATGCAGGTTTCCTCCTCTAGAGTGGTGGCACCCGTTAAGCAATTCACCCGATAGGCCCGGGGCTTTTCCGTAGGCTGTTCCACCTCGAAGACAAACTCTCCACATCTGGTACATCTCCCGAAAGGTCGGAGGTGCACCACCAGTCCCTGGCACGTGGGACAGATCATCCCCAAGATCTCGGCATGTATACAGCGCAAAGTGGCCCTGAGGCTTCATCCGAATCCCCGTATCTGTCAAGGGGGCAGCTAGTGAGGCAACGTCCATGGTGGAAGCAGACACCGAACTCCATGGAACAGCAGACATGTTGAACACTCACTTTTCCAGCACGCACTGTCCACTTAACGCCAAGGTCACCACGTGGAACTCGCGATATGTCGGGGCTCCTCCCCTTTCTTCTTCCTGTGGCACTCAACTCGCGGGCTTTTTCTTGCTGAGACGAGCCCACGAACTACGCAGCCAGAAATACAGTTTAGGCCTGTACCTCCATTACTCACATCAGTGGCGCAGTTCAAATTCACCAAAATGGCCGACCTCCTCTGAACCACACGGGGAAACAAAGTCCAACCTCAGGGGGGGGGTATAGCTGCAGAATCCCGGACTCGAGCCCCCACATGTAGCACACAAACCTTTTCCCTTGCTTTGGCTCAATTGAAAGAAAAAGGCACACCGTACTATATGCCCCTCCCCTCCTGGATGAAGAGGTTGAGTGGTGTCATGTATTTGGGTCCCACAGGTAGGTTCTCCATCAGTTGGTTCTCATCTCCTAGGATAGGGACAAGTCTCTGTTCTCCCCCCAAGTAATTCCAATGTCCACACCACTCTAATCTCCAACGTTGAGTTTATTTTCTCAATGTTCAGCAGATAGGAAAAGGGTGGAGAAGAGACAGGACAGCAAGGTTTTGGGCGGTCAGTCCAGGCACAATGGATATCACAATCACTACTCTATCTCAGAGTAGGTTTAGCTCACCCGGATAGTCTCCTACAAAGTGGATCCTAGCAGGCGCAGTGATGCTCGGACATTTAATCAGGTTCTTTTCCTAGATACGATCGGGAGACTCTCTGCCACGGAATCTATCAGACCCCAAACCTCTTATCTTCTGGTACACAAGGACAGGTGCCAGCAGCAGCACATTACTAGGCCCTTGGTGGATAGAAGAATCCCTTCAGAGAGTTACCGGCCCCTTCCTTCACCGTGAACTCTCACCGGTCCGTCAGAAAGGTCCTCCCCCGGACTCATCCTTAGAAGCGGCCTCCCTCGCGAGAGACACCCTGGGACTTCTCCTCCTCGAAGAGGACTCCAGCTAAAGGTGCTGGGCCCAATGCTGAAGATGCAGCCCCAGGACTAAAGGTGCCTGGGACTGGTGCACACGTGGCCTCATGGCCTGGAGAGCCATGCGCCACGCACTTGGACTCCGACTCCTCTCCTCCTCCGAAAGACCCCTCCCAGGCGGCGTCTGCCCCTTATGTATCCCCTCCCAGCATGCACAGCAGGTTGACCACACCCACTGTACTGCTGCCAAGAGAGGACACCCCCAAGGCACAGCACTAATACCAGTGGTTCAACCCTGACCCATTATGGCAGTGCCACCTACAGGCCACAGGGAACTGCGCACACCAGTATACCACCTGGAAATAAACAGCACAACCTATAAATTGAGAACGGCCTGAGCCTAACTACTATCTCAGACCAGCCCCTAAATTTGGGTATATAGCACCCCTAAATGGGGTGGGCGCTACACTTGCGTGGAAGGAGAGAGAAGGGAGGGAGGGGGGAGACTTTAGTCACAGATATTGGATGGTGAGCTCACTCACCCGAGGATGGAGGCTCAGGCATCGACACCTTTCATCCACGATGTATCTGCCGGTTGCTGAGTTTCAAACTTTCAGCCCACGCATCCCTTTCCTGAGGCACAGAACCCTGTGGATTGGGGTGTAGGTGGGCAGACAGAGGGGTAGGGTGGGAGGAGGAGGAGCAGATTAAGCCCTCTCTTCTCTCCTGCCTGTGTATGGGGGTGGGGCCAATGTGCACACCTATGTGCTCAGTGGTTGTGGTACTCGGGGAGCCGCAGTCCATTCAGAGTATTGTGTCCGGGTTTCAGGTGGTCTGAAACCCAGACACATGATTCAAAACCCCGGACTGTCTGGGTGAATCCCGGATGGGTGGCAACCCTAGTGGCAGGACATGGGGGGGGGGGATAACACACTACCGCTTCGCACGCCGCATCACTACTTTCTTTGGGTCACCTCAAGGTGTCCCAGACCTTTTACAATTCTATAGTGTATACTATACAGGAAAAAAATTCCCATACGCCCCTAAAGTGTTCAGGTTTGGCAACCCTCAGATCTCTGAATAATCAAAGTGTTGTCTGGGGGGGGGGGGGGGGGCTGAGTCACCTAGGCTTGTGTAGGTGTCTAGTAGTTTAGATTGATGTTTATGTTGGCTTTTCCTCAGCTATGTTCATTATATTCCTGATTACAATTTGTATTGTATACAATGATGTCATCAGACTCTACCTGATCTGGTGTGCTATACATTCCCCGGCCCCTGTATTAGGCCCCCCTTGCTAGTAGCGGGTTGGACCCCCTTTATTAGGCCCCCCTTGTTAGTAGCGGGTTGGACCCCCTTTATTAGGCCCCCCTTGTTAGTAGCGGGTTGGACCCCTTTATTAGGCCCCCCTTGCTAGTAGTGGGTTGGACCCCCTTTATTAGGCCCCCCTTGTTAGTAGCGGGTTGGACCCCCTTTATTAGGCCCCCCTTGTTAGTAGCGGGTTGGACCCCTTTATTAGGCCCCCCTTGCTAGTAGTGGGTTGGACCCCCTTTATTAGGCCCCCCTTGTTAGTAGCGGGTTGGACCCCCTTTATTAGGCCCCCCTTGTTAGTAGCGGGTTGGACCCCTTTATTAGGCCCCCCTTGCTAGTAGTGGGTTGGACCCCCTTTATTGGGTCCACCTTGCTCCTTACTAGTATCCATGGGGGGGCCTCAAAAGGCCTAGACTACGATGTCGTCTAATGAGCGCAATGCCTTTCAGCACTACGGCGGGGTAGCAGTACAGGACATGCAGAAATATTACCAGGGGGCTCATATGGTGAGATGAATAGACTGGTGTAGGGATCCAAGTCCTAAAATCTGGCCAAAGATGGAGCTTTTACAACGTGGGGTCCCATTGTGCCGTGCAGATTGGTGCTTTAGAGATCTCAGTCCTGCTCTTAAAAAGCACCCAACCTTGGGCCCTACTTTGCTCCCGAATATTCTCTACTACCCCAATATCACCTGTTCACCCCCCCCCCACCCTGTATCCTATTGTGGGGAGTCCTCCCCTCCCCCCAGGATTGCAGGAGGGACCCGTACACAGGATCGGATTTTCCGAAATTCTGACCGTGTGTGGGCCCACCGGAGAAATTCCCCTGAATTTCATTGCAATTTTCAAATCTAGCATGTTCTATTTTTTTCCAATGAAATTCCGATGGCCGTTTGATGGGGAAAGGGTCCGATCGTGTGTACGGGGCATTGCTATTATGGCTTCGCACTTTGTACAAAGCTACGACTTGGCCTTCATTGTCCGCGCTGACCTCGCCAAATGATCCTTTCTGTCTTTGGCTTCTGGAGTGGAGTACAGTTGCGACACTTTTTTAATATACCCTCCCCCCCCCCCCCCCCGGATAGATTCCAATGACCCCCTTAGAACCATTATGTGTGGAGACAGGACCCTGTTCCCATACACTCACAAATGTACGCATTACTGGTTGCCCCCCCCCTGCCCCCGATGAGTATGTTTCCCCCCCCCTTTATAAGTGTAGCGGTCTTCCCCCAGCTTCTCCCCTCTCTGGATGGCTGGTTCTCCTCATCTAGGGGTATCTGGGAGAAGGGGGGAGATGTACACCACAAGCTCGGCTCTCTGATGTAGGATCCAGAGATATGAGCTAAACCATTACCTTCGGGTCTGCGTTTTAGGCCGGAGCCTCAGCTCCTCCTATGGAGGATGATTGTCACTAAAGCCTCATACACACGACCGAGTTTCTCAGCAAGAACCAGCAAGAAACTTGCTGGCAGAGCTTTGTTGCCGAGTAAATCGGTCGTGTGTATGCGGCTTTCAGTTTTCTCCTCAAGTAAACCAACAATCTCGACGAGAAAAATAGAGAACCTGCTCTCCATTTTCTCATCAGGATTCTCCATTTTCTCGTCAGGATTCTCATCAGCATGTTTCTTGACGAGAAAAGAGTGTGTGTGTGTGTGTGTGTGTGTATATACTTACCTGTCGCCGTGGAAACCCGTGCATGCTCGAAATGACTTTGACACATGCGCGGTAGCTTCCTAGGCATAGGTAGGGTGTAGCAAGATGGCGGCGACGACATCGAATGTGCTGAGCGCATGCTCGTCGTAGTCGATGACGTCACCGCGTTCGCTCCATTCAAAGAACCGCGGGTTCTTTGAATGGAGCGTCTGGACACTCGGCCGGGGACAAGTTTCTTGTCCAAGAATCTCGTCAAGAAAAACGACAAGTTTTTTTTCCTGACGAGATTCTCGGCCGTGTGTACGAGGCTTTAGCTTCCAGTAACACAAGTTCCACACCAAGAAAAGTCCAACTCTGTTTTATTGACTTGAAACTCGTTAAATTTTATAAGAACAGACAAGGTGTAGGAAGGAGTAGGTCCAGGCACAACTTAATGAATAAAGTCTCTCCTGTTCCGTTTCGTGCAAACAGGCTTGGCGCACAGTCGCTGCCACCGACCATGAATTTGGTCACTGCCACTGACCTGGGTGAACGTTGAGGCCCCTGCCACAGGCCTTGAGATGAGGCCTGCCACTGACCTTATGAAGATGGGCCTCTGCCTCAGACCATGAATTTGGTCACTGCCACTGACCTGGGTGAACGTTGAGGCCTCTGCCACAGGCCTTGGATGAGGTCCCTGCCACTGACCTGAGAAAGATGGGTCTCTGCCAAGGACCATGAGAACATGAAGTACCTTCTTTAGAACAAACGACCCCTGTCAGAGGAAGACATCCATCCGGACGGTCACCAGAGGCCTCCACCGGCACCAGCCAATGCTGCACCGGCTCTACGGGGAGGTCACCTCTCCGGTCCCTTACGCCCTGGATTCAGGCACCCAATACCGGGGGCACCTTAGGAATGCTTCTCCCTCGCGGGACCCAGTCGAAGGTACTGGGCCCCAGGCCTCCTGGTATAGTACCTCACCTAAGGCTGAAGGTGCCTGGGATGGAACTCAACTCCACGCGCCCAGGCCAAGGACGCCTGGGCACAGACGAACCGCAGCAGCCCCCAGGCCGAAGGTGCCTGGGGAATGGACCTTGTGCGCAAGATGTCCGCCGCCTTTTATATCCTCTCCCAGCGGGCTCCCCGCCCCGCCGTACCACCGCCGCGAGAGGACAAAAAGGGCACGGCTCTGGAATGGCAGCTCAACCCCAGTCCCTGGCGGCAGCACCACCCAGGGACCGCAGGGAACATGACACCATTCATACCTCCCACACTCCAAAGTGTCCATAAATCCCTAAAATCAATGTATCTGGGCCATCTATTGCCCAGATACACCCCACTAAATTTAACACCCGCTACATAAGGAAGTGGGAAACGACACTACATAGGACTTTCTCCCAGGCAGATCATAACCTTTGCTTTCAAATCTTCAATATGTACTCGCGCCCAAGAAACAAACTTCAAACTCCTGACAAGACGACGGTACCGTACACCTTCACTACTCAACCAATCCTCCCCCTCCATCCCCGACAAATGCTGGAGGTGCCAGGAAGAGGGGGGGACCTTCATCCGTCTTTTCTGGTCTTGTTCGAGGCTCTGGAGCACTTTTGGAAGGAGGAACATCGGATATCTCTGAAATTTACTGAGCAAACCCTTCCTGAAGACTAGGGTTGTCCCGATACCACTTTTTTAAGACCGAGTACAAGTACCGATACTTTTTTTCAATGTCATGTGACAGTTTGAAAGATGGGGACTGATAGGTGGCACTTGTGGGCAGTGATGGGTGGCACTGATAGGTGGCACTTGGGGGCACTGATAGGTGGCACTTGTGGGCACAGAAAGGTGGCACTTGTGGGCAGTGATAGGTGGCACTGATTGCACAGAAAGGTGGCACTTGTGGGCAGTGATAGGTGGCACTTGTGGGCAGTGATAGATGGCACTTGTGGGCACTGATAGATGGCACTGATTGCACTATTAGTGCAATCAGTGCCATCTATCAGTGCCCATAAGTGCCACCTATCAGTGCAATCAGTGGCATCTACCAGTGCCACCTGATAGGTGGCACTGGTAGATGGCACTGATTCCACTGATAGGTAGCACTTGTGGGTACTGATAGGTGGCTGGCACTGAAATGCTGCGGGGGGTGGGGGGGAAATGACACAGGATTTAAGAAAAAAAAAAAAAACTGCTGCAACGCCCATCTTGGTACACCCTGCACTCGGCTGCAGTAAGCAACAGCAGACATCTTGTTACACCCAGCCCATATAGCTCGGGCTGGGTGTAACAAGATGTCTGCTGCTGCTTACTGCAGCCGAGTGCAGGGTGTACCAAGATGGGCGTGGGGACGTTCAGCCGCTGACGGCGACCGAATGTGACAGCACCGGTCACCGATCCTGATGCGGCTGCGCCCTGAACCCCTGCCAGCTTACCAGGTTCAACTGCAGGTGAGGGACTCGCTCTCCGTCCACCGACTGTGCCCGCCCTCTTCAGCCAGACTCCGCCCGCACTTTCCTCTTCCGCCCTCCCCAGCCACTGACTCCTCCCGCCCTCTCCGGCCAGACTCCGCCCGCACTCCCCCACCCTCTCTCTTGCCCTCCCTAGCCACTGACTCCTCCCGCCCTCTCCGGCCACAAAAAAAAAAAAAAGTATCGGGTGAAGCATCGGGAGCATTTGCGCGAGTACAAGTACTCGCGCAAATGCTAGTATCGGTATCGGGACAACCCTACTGAAGACCCAGCTCTGGTTTTGCTACATGTTTCGAACATTCCTGAAAAAACAAATAGTAAATCAATTTTGTGTCATCTTATCAATTCTGCCAGATCGTGTATTGCCCGGCAGGCCTTCTGCCAGATCGTGTATTGCCCGGCAGGCCTTCTGCCAGATCGTGTATTGCCCGGCAGGCCTTCTGCCAGATCGTGTATTGCCCGGCAGGCCTTCTGCCAGATCGTGTATTGCCCGGCAGGCCTTCTGCCAGATCGTGTATTGCCCGGCAGGCCTTCTGCCAGATCGTGTATTGCCCGGCAGTGGAGAGATACGAGGCCCCCTAAGGATTGAAAAGGTAAATAGGATGGAGGACTTGCTACTATCTGCCCAAAATCCACATGAGATTTACTCCGAAACTTGGGCCCAATGGAATAGATTTCAATTCTTGGAGGAAGGAAAGGTCCTTTCTGCACCCTGATGATGTCACTAAATACAGACTTGGAGGGGAGGGGCTTATTGGGTCCTCCACCTCCCCTGTCGGCAGGTATATTGGTTCTGGATCCTGTATTCACCCCTCCCCCCCCTCCCTTTTTTTTTATTTTCTCTCTTATGGGTTATTGTTTCTCTTTTTTTTTCTGTTTATTCTAAAGAAAACGATGTTATCCGTGCGCTCAGGACGGGAATGATTACCGGAGGATAGAATGTGGACTATTCCAATATTGATCATGCTTTGATGAATTTATGATTATTGGGCGTGCCGATACATTTATACTAATCATGATTAACGTTGTATATCTGAATCTGTACAGACTTGTTTGATGTTCACTTGATTGATGTATTTGATCAAATGGATTGGTTGGTTTCTGTATGCTGGATAACTTAAATAAAGAAATAAAAAAAACATGGGCGGCCCAAAGTGTGCCCATCCCCCACACCATTACACCCCCACCACCAGCCTGAACCGGTGAAACCCCATCCCCCACACCATTACACACCCACCACCAGCCTGTATCGGTGATACCCCATCCCCCACACCATTACACCCCCACCACCAGCCTGAACCGGTGAAACCCCATCCCCCACACCATTACACACCCACCACCAGCCTGAACCGGTGATGCCCCATCCCCCACACCATTACACCCCCACCACCAGCCTGAACCGGTGAAACCCCATCCCACCACCAGCCTGAACCGGTGATAAAAGGCAGGACAGATCCATGTACCAAATTCTGACCCCACCATCTGAATGTCGCAGCTGAAATTCAGACCCGGCAACGTTTTTCCAATCTTCTATTGTCCAATTTTGGTAATCCTGTGCCAATTGTAGCCTCAGTTTCCTTTTCTTAGCTGACAGGAGTGGCACCCGGTGGGGTCTTCTGCTGCTGTAGCCCATCTGCTTCAAGGTGGGATGTGTTGTGTGTTCAGAGATGGTATTCTACATACCTTGGGGGTAACGAGGGGTTATTTGAGTTACTGTTGTCTTTCTATCATCTGGAACCAGTCTGCCCATTCTCCTCTGACTGGATATCACTGGATATTTTCTCTTTTTCCCACCATTCTCTGTAATCCTGAGAGATGGTTGTGTGTGAAAATCCCAGAAATACTCAGACCGGGCCATCTGCCACATACAACTACGCCACGTTCAAAGTCACCTAAATCCCCTTTCTTCCCCATTCTGATGCTCGGTCTGAACTTCAGCAAGTCATCTTCACCACATCTAGATGCCTAAATGCATTGAGGTGCTGCAATGTGATTGGCTGATTAGTAATTTGTGTTACCAAGCAACTGAACAGGTGTACCTAATAAAGTGGCCAGTGAGTACATTCTGTGTGATATTTCAATAAAGAGTTCCAGTTTGCACCTAAGCTAGTGTCGTCTAGTTCTTGGGTGCAATATTCAGCTATAATACCTGATTCCTGGATCCAGACTGGAGGAAGCTGTATCTTGACGGAGGCACCCAAGCTGGGTGCTGGACAGTTCCATCACACCTGTGGCTGCTTCTTGGCAAGTATGGCCTGGAGGGGGGCTTTATCGATTGGCTGAAAACCCTAGAGGGGCTGAGTGCTTCATGCTTGTGAATGGTTGGATCAGATGGCCCTTTGGGATTGGCTCGGATGTGCGTCAGGGCCCGGTGTCCTCTAAGCCCTCTGCTTTACACGTTTGCAATCGATTCCTTCATCACGAGGTTAGAGAGCGGACCTTTTGTGCCTTCGGACATTCCTGGTGAGTCTCCTCTGAGGGTCGTGGCGCCTATGCTGATGACGTGTCTGTTTTCATCTCTGGGACAGAGGAGGGGGGGGAGAGGAGGTGGTCTCGGTGATGGAGCAGTATGCTGAGGCATCTGGCTCAAGGATCAATCCAGAGAAGAGTGAGCTTTTCTGGATGGGAGAGGAGGGTGAAGGCTTTGAGCTACTGGATGCCTACTCAGAGCTCCGGCAGGATATTCAAATTTTAGGCTTCAAATTTGGTCCCGGCGATTACGGCCTTGCAAATTGGGAATGCAGGTTACAAGATACCGATGCCAAGGTTGCCAGCTGGAAGGATTGGAAACTCTCTTACAGGCAAAGGATTGACCTGATTAGAACTTGCCTGATCCCGGTATTTCTGTATGTCAGCTTTGTGTTTTGCCGGCGTCTCTCTATGCGAAGATCTACAGCTGTTTCTTCCAGCTGTTATGGAGATACAAACTGAACCTCTTTAAAAGGTCTGTAACCTACCTTCCCAGGCGGATGGGTGGCCTAGGTATGGTCAACCCGGTGGTATTCTTTTCTCTGATTTTTTTTGAATCACAATTTTATTAATATGCTGGCAGAGGAACTACCTGGGTGGGTTGGTATTTTCCAGTCCTGGTTTAGGCATTTTCCGCGGAGATGGGAGAATGATGGGCCAGTGAAACCCCTGAGGGTCGGGCACGGTAAGCTCCCGACTTACGTTGCTCCATGCCTGAAAATGCCCCGGCAGTGGTGAGTGACGCTGGAGGAAATGAAGTCTCTTCCTAGGAAGGCCCTGGAGAGGAGGGGTTGTTGAATCTGCCTTTAGCGAGCCACTGGCCTTGAGGGATTGTCCAGGCCCTGTTAGGAGGGAGGGTCTGCTCTGTGGAGAACTGTGGTTGTCCAAGTGCAAAGTGTGGCGGTGTAGAGGAGACGATGGACCATTTTTTGCTTCAGTGGCCCTTAAGTTTTTAGAAGTCTATAAGCGGGTGGGTGGGGTTCTGGGTATCCCTTTTCTTTCCCGCTGGAGTTGCGCAGAGTGGTCATATGGGGCTTTTCAGACTCACCTGAATTGATTTTAAGACATTTATTCTAGTTAGCTTATTGGTTCGTTCCTTCGCATGGAAGGCACAGTATCAGGTTTCTATTTGGGAAAAAAAGTCCTTCCTGTCGAGATGGTGGTGAACAACATTCTGGGTGAGGTTGAGAAGATTTGGGGTAAGAAGGACAGGTGGGGGCCGGGGGCCTGGACAAAGGTGTGGAGGAATGTTAGGTCCCTGTAGCTGCTGTTTGTCAGTCTCTGGGTGTGCGGCTTTCTTTCTGTCCTTTTACGTCCCCTAGATTTTTATATAAGATTGTATTTGTGGAAAAAGGCCGCATGCATGGGCTACATGTGTAATGCTTTCTTACCCTGGGGGTGTGTTTGGTGGAGGTTATGGCTTTGTTTAGGTATATTTAGTTTTCTTTATGTTTTTGCTATGCTGATGTAAGCTATTTTATTTATTTTGTATTTATGTAAATATGTTTTATGTTTGTAAGATTTTTGATAAACACAAATTTACACTCTAATGTCCCCTCCCCCACAGTCACACACTATTATCAATATACATTTTTATAGCTCTGACATATACCACAGTGCTGTACAGAGAACACTGAGCCCATCGCATCAGTCTCTGTACCAGAGGAGCTTACACTCTAATGTCCCCTCCCCCACATCAGTCTCTGTACAGAGGAGCTTACACTCTAATGTCCCCTCCCCCACATCACATCAGTCTCTATACAGAGGAGCTTACACTCTAATGTCCCCTCCCCCCCACATCACATCAGTCTCTAGAGTGTAAGCTCCTCTGTATAATGTCCCCTCCCCCCCACATCACATCACATCAGTTACTATACAGAGGAGCTTACACTCTAATGTCCCCTCCCATCACAGTCACATCAGTCTGTGTACCAGAGGAGCTTGCACTCTAATGTCCCCTCCCCCCACAGTCACATCAGAGTGTAAGCTCCTCTGTACACAGACTGATGTGACTGTGGGGGAGGGGACATCAGAGTGTAAGCTCCTCTGCACAGAGACTGATGTGATGGGAGGGGACATTAGTCTCTGTACAGAGGAGCTTACACTCTAATGTCCCTCCCCCACACATCACATCAGTCTCTGTACGGAGGAGATTACATAGCGGTGAAGGTCAGACACATTTGTTGGGCCTCTTATCTCCTGAACAGACCGAAGGGTATTACTTGGCCTGATGGGACACAGAATTCTCAGAAGGGAGATGATTTGGGATTATTCCAGATTAGGAGTTGGAAAGTCCCGGAATTGCCGGCACACCATGGAGGAGGAAGATACAAAACAACCTTTGGCTGGATATTTGTCATTGAGTCTCACTCTCTGGGTTTAGATGGACGTCTCCTTTAATCCCCGTTATGGTGGGGGTTGGAGTAGCGGGGTCTTTGTGGTGAGGTGGGTTGTTCTGTGTTTTTGGGCAGAGGAAGGGTTGGTATGATGGACATATATAGAGGTGATGTGACCGGTGATTCCCATCGCCCTGTATATTTCTGACCGACCTGGATCACATGTGACCACACACCGACCAATCATATATGATGACAAATCTGACATTCCCTCTCTCTATCACAGGTGGATGCTGCTCGGAGTCTGCTGTCTGATAGGTAAGAAAAAGAGGACCTGCCTACATAGATAAGGGCTTTGTATGAGGATTACAGGGTAGGTGTTGGGGTTATCGGTAGGATTAGGGTTACAGGTTAGGGGTTTAGGTTATCGGTAGGGTTAGGGTTACAGGGAGGGTTGGTGTTACAAGGAGGGGTAGTGTTAAAGTTATGGGGGGTGACTATTGGGGTTACAAGAAAGGTTTAGCATAATGTTACAGGGGGGGGGGGGGTATTGCTAGGGTTGGTTAGTGTTGGGGAAGGCTCACCAAAATGTTACAGGGAGGGTTTGTAATAATGTTACAGGGAGGGTCGGTGTTGGAGTTTTGGGAGGGTTAGTATTGGGGTTTGTCATGATCTTACAGGGAGGGGTAGTGTTGGGGCTATGGAGTTGGCCAGTGTTAGGATTACAGGGAGAATTATTGTTGGTGTTACAGGCAGGGTTGATTTTGGGGTTACAGGGAGGGTTAGTGTTATTGTTACAGGATTAGTTAGTGTTAGGTTTACAAGCAGGGTCAGTGTTGAGGATGCAGGAGAAGGGTCCATGTTTGAGTTAGAAGATTGATTAGTGTTGGGGTTACTGGGAGGGTTGGGTTGCAGAGAGGGTTAGCGTTGGGGTTACAGGGATGGTTGGGTTGTAAAGAGGTCCAGTTCAACCTGTGTCTACGTGTTTATGTCAGGGAGGGTTAGTATTAGTGTTGTGGTTATTGGGTCAGGAAGAGGTATTATTGGTGTTAGGGATGGTACATTGTAGCATTACTGGGATTGTTATTATTGAGGTTATGTGGAGGTTTCATCATAGTGTTACTGGAAGGGTTAATTTTAGTGTTGGGGTTATGGGGAGGGGTCATCATACTATTACTGGAAGGGTTAATATTAGTGTTGGGGTTACCATAGTATTACTGGAAGGGGTAATATTAGTGTTGGGGTTATGGGGGGTCACCATAGTATTACTGGAAGGGGTCAAATTCGTGTTGGGTTTATGGGGATAATAATATACATGATTTATAATAATAATGATAATAATAATAGTGGAGAGGGTTAATATTAGCGAGGCTCGGTGCACGGAGGGAAGGTAACAGAGCGATCGATGAGGTTTTCTGCCTCATTCCTCCACTGATTATTAACTCGGTGAATGCAGATGGAGGCTTCACAGATGTAATAATGTATGAAATGGTAAAAGCCGTAGAATCTGCACCCTGGATATCTCCATTTGGAGTGTTTCTTCCTCACTTTGTATAAAAGAGAACAGAAACCAGTTAAAAGGAATATTACTTTAAGAGGACTTGAACTATGAGAGCTTCCCTTGCCTTGTTCTGCACTTAGTGGTGGCGGCTATCTTGGTAGAGGCAGGGCTTTGCTTCCTCATGTCAGAGCTGCCCCCTCCCCGATGAGTGGTGCTGTAATGATGAAGAACCAGGAGAGGTGGGGAAGCTCAGATCCACAGAGTTAATGAAGCAGGGAGATTATTGTACTGAGAGTCCTCAGGTACGGCTTTATCTCCAGTAAGGAGAACAGTAATCAGCACAGCAGTGACATCACCACATCTGGTGGGAATAGCAGTCGGAGGCAGCAAAAGGAAGGAGGAGGGGAGAGTTTTTGCCAGTAATTTAAAATATATGGGATCATTTTAATTTCATATTTTTTATCTGATAAACATGTTTTTATATGTCTTTCTTGTAGTCTGGGGCTCTGGTGAGGCTCTGGAAGCAAGAATAAGGAGCTTGGTGGAGTTTCCCTGTGAGCTTCAGCAGCAGACATGCTCCATAGAAAACCTCTATGTATACTGGCAGCGGGAACTTCATGGTCAACAGGCACTGGTGGCAGGAGTATCTCATGGGAAATTGATTACAAAGGAACAGGATGAGACATATCGAGGGCGAGCATCTCTGAATCTCACCAATCTGAGTAATGGGGATTTCACTCTCCACCTGTCAGACTTGTTGTTGAATGACAGTGGAATATATGACTGTTTTGTATTTTGTGGGGAAACAACCACTCAGGAACTGCTGAAGAACACCATAGAGCTGCACGTGACAGGTAAGATACTAATAAGACGCACATGTGGGGGAAGCTGCCGCACCCATTACAGCTCCTAATCCACAATGTCATATTGTCTGCCACCTATAACAACGTTTCTGTGCCCACAGCAGACTACAGTAAGCCAGTCATCACAAGTGCCCCACCAAGCGAGAGGAGCCCAGAGCTGAAACTCACTTGTACCACACAAGGGGGGGCTCCACAGCCAGAGATCAGGTGGATAAACGCCAGTGATGGGACACCAATACATGAGCGCCACATTCACAACTACATTGATCGGGACAAAGACTTTATTAATGTGACCAGTACAATCACCATAAATGTCACCTCCACCACCAACTTCTCCTGTGTCATCCTCACTGCAAGCAGGAACCTCACCAGTGAGTCACCTAATGCACTTTACACTGGAGGGAGCTACATTGACATATATGGAGAAGTTACATGGAGTAGTGGGCTGGTTAGGCCTATAATAAGAGTTTGAAGAGTAATAGGAGGAGTTGTACAAGTAAGGGGAGGAGCTATGAGAGTTATAGGAGGGGTTCAGGTTATAAAGGCAATGGTTTGGGTAGTAATAAGAGGTGTTTTGGGGTAAAGAGAGGAAGTTTTAGGAGGGAAGGGTTTGTAGAGTAATAGGAGGGGTTGTGGGTGTAATGGGAGGAGTTGTGGAACAGAAATATATGACTAAATGGGATAAGTAGAGTAAAATGGTGTATTATAGGTATTTGGTGTGTATTATTATTATTATTCACGATTTATATAGCGCCAACAGTTTATGCTGTGCTTTACAATGTAGAGGGGGGACAGCACAATTACAGTTCAATACAGAAGGGACAGGAGGGCCCGGCTTGTAGAGCTTACATTCTAAAGGGAGGGGGTGGTGGTACAAAAGGTAGTAACTGCGGGGGATGATTTAATGGGGGTGGCTCTGGGACAGTTGTTAGGTGGGTGTGGGATCGGCTTCCCTGAATAAATGAGTTTTCAGGGCTCTCCTAAAGGTGGACAGGGTAGGGACTGATCGGACATACCGGGGCAGGGCGTTCCAGAGGATGGGAGAGGCTCTGGAGAAGTATTTACATGTTTATTAGCGTTACCTGTATATTTGTCTGATTTCTATAGACTGTATTGTTTACATTCGCATATTTCCCAAGTTGGATTAAATCTAAGTATTTATATATTGGCCCACTGAAATATTTCTAGAGGCATGTCTGTTCTGGAATATTTATATATTGGGATACTCCTTCATATATGGGTGCATTTCTCTGGTGGGGTAATTCTCTCTTTGGGTGTTTCTGTGGTAGGGTATTTCTCTGGTGGGGGTTTTTCTCTGGTTGGGTATGCCTCCGGCTTAGTATTTCTCCTGTGGGGTCTTTCTAAGGTTGGATATTTCTCCGTCTGAGTATATCTGCAGTGGAATTTTTCTCCAGTGGGATATGTCTCTGGTAGAATTTTTCTCTAGAGGAGTATTTCTCTGGTTGGGGATGTCTTCAGAGAGGTCTTTCTCTGGTTGGGTCTTTCTGCAGTGGAATTTTTCTCTAGTGGGGTGTGTCTCTGGTTAAGTAATTCTTTAGTGGGATATTTCTCTAGTTGGTAGTTCTGCAGTTAGGTATTTCTCTATTGGGGTGTTTTTCCCATGAGGTATTTCTCCACTCCGGTGGGGTGTTTCTCCGGCTTGGAATTTTGGTTACTCTAGTGACAGATTTTTTCACAGCAGATGTGCTGGAAGTGACAGGCGAGAACAATGAGACTGGGAAACAATATGGCGTGGCCCCTGCTGTGCGGAACTCCATTATCATGCTGGTGGTTCTTCTTGTTATCGCTATACTGGTTGGAATCGTGGTGCTAAAGAAACCATTCTCCTTCCCTACAGGTAAGATAATGAGTGATAATCTACTGAATTTCAGTAGCTGGAGATGGTAACCCTGGCACTGTTCAGGCCAATACAATGGCCACCATGGAGCAGAGACATATCCTATGAGACTTGAACATGGAAAGATTCAGTAATAATCTGGCCAAAATATTCCCAGTTTTGAGCTCTCCTGTACTATATATAACAGAATCTGGAGAGCATCCACCTCCTGCCTGCCGGTTTCCAGTAAATAGAAATAGTTGTAGAATGTCTGATGTATCCACAGAGCTTGTATCCGGGTCCAACCATAGAAGCAGACAGGTGGGCTTGTCCCAATTATTGTCTTCTAGACCCAGGACAGTCCAGACTGATATAAGCAGGGACAAAGCTGTCCAGGGCAGGGCTGGTAGCGGGTGGTTCTGTTCATCTCTGATTGCCCTCAAAGGTCACCAAAGGCTCCATCTCTGTGAACAATCCATTTGAGCCCTTATGACTGTCAGCATTGGAGGATCTATAGATGCTATATAGGATGAAGCTGGCGAGAATTTATGGCCTTCTGTAATAACTGAGCCTGTTTTATACTTCAGGGTCAGAAAGTTGGCCCAGGAAGGGCCTTGTCCTTGTATTATTATTATTATTATATCTCTAAGGGGGGTATCAGTAGATCATGTCCTTCCATTGAGCCCATAGAAAGAAAACTGTTCCAGAGATCTTGTTAATCACGACTCGTATCTCCTTCCAGGTTGTTTGCGACGAGACTACCAACAAGGAAAGGCAGGTGAGAGTTTACGATTATTTTTATACAGTATCCATCATTTATTGTTCTTATTGTCTCTGTGGTCATACAAGCAGCATGGGTGATCAGTAGTCCCTTCCTTTCTGAGGTGGTTCTTATGAGTGGTATGGACCGTACCAGGATGAGCTCCTTTGTGTGGACCTTCATGCCATTCCCAATTCCTAGTCAGTCTGAGGGGAAGGGAGATGATGGTGGGGGGGGGGGGGGGGTCGATATTCTGCTGCAAATAGATGAGCCTCACCAGCTGTGTGGTACATCAGGGTTCCTCTAAAAAGAAGCTGATTACTTTTATTTAAGTTGTCACCCCTCCCGTACAAGATGCATTACCACCATACATAGTGTCATGCAGCTGCACTATACAATGTGCGATTATACAGGTCCTTCTCAAAAAATTAGCATATTGTGATAAAGTTCATTATTTTCTGTAATGTACTGATAAACATATGAAAGTCTAATATTTTAGATTCATTACACACAACTGAAGTAGTTCAAGCCTTTTCTTGTTTTAATATTGATGATTTTGGCATACAGCTCATGACAACCCAAAATTCCTATCTCAAAAAATTAGCATATCATGAAAAGGTTCTCTAAACGAGCTATTAACCTAATCATCTGAATCAACTAATTAACTCTAAACACCTGCAAAAGATTCCTGAGGCTTTTAAAAACTCCCAGCCTGGTTCATTACTCAAAACCGCAATCATGGGTAAGACTGCCGACCTGACTGCTGTCCAGAAGGCCATCATTGACACCCTCAAGCAAGAGGGTAAGACACAGAAAGAAATTTCTGAACGAATAGGCTGTTCCCAGAGTGCTGTATCAAGGCACCTCAGTGGGAAGTCTGTGGGAAGGAAAAAGTGTGGCAGAAAACGCTGCACAACGAGAAGAGGTGACCGGACCCTGAAGAAGATTGTGGAGAAGGACCGATTCCAGACCTTGGAGGACCTGCGGAAGCAGTGGACTGAGTCTGGAGTAGAAACATCCAGAGCCACCGTGAACAGGCGTGTGCAGGAAATGGGATACAGGTGCCGCATTCCCCAGGTCAAGCCACTTTTGAACCAGAAACAGCGGCAGAAGCGCCTGACCTGGGCTACAGAGAAGCAGCACTGGACTGTTGCTCAGTGGTCCAAAGTACTTTTTTCGGATGAAAGCAAATTTTGCATGTCATTCGGAAATCAAGGTGCCAGAGTCTGGAGGAAGACTGGGGAGAGGAAAATGCCTGAAGTCCAGTGTCAAGTACCCACAGTCAGTGATGGTCTGGGTTGCCATGTCAGCTGCTGGTGTTGGTCCACTGTGTTTTATCAAGGGCAGGGTCAATGCAGCTAGCTATCAGGAGATTTTGGAGCACTTCATGCTTCCATCTGCTGAAAAGCTTTATGGAGATGAAGATTTCATTTTTCAGCACGACCTGGCACCTGCTCACAGTGCCAAAACCACTGGTAAATGGTTTACTGACCATGGTATTACTGTGCTCAATTGGCCTGCCAACTCTCCTGACCTGAACCCCATAGAGAATCTGTGGGATATTGGGAAGAGAAAGTTGAGAGACGCAAGACCCAACACTCTGGATGAGCTTAAGGCCGCTATCGAAGCATCCTGGGCCTCCATAACACCTCAGCAGTGCCACAGGCTGGTTGCCTCCATGCCACGCCGCATTGAAGCAGTCATTTCTGCAAAAGGATTCCCGACCAAGTATTGAGTGCATAACTGAACAGAATTATTTGAAGGTTGACTTTTTTTGTATTAAAAACACTTTTCTTTTATTGGTCGGATGAAATATGCTAATTTTTTGAGATAGGATTTTTGGGTTGTCATGAGCTGTATGCCAAAATCATCAATATTAAAACAAGAAAAGCCTTGAACTACTTCAGTTGTGTTTAATGAATCTAAAATATATGAAAGTCTAATGTTTATCAGTACATTACAGAAAATAAAGTTCATTATCACAATATGCTAATTTTTTGAGAAGGACCTGTAGATGTGAGTATACTCATATTTCTCCACAAGTTTGTGATGTAAGTAATAACTTCTTCTCTCTCTCATGTAGATAGTGACTGAGCAGATATGACGGGAACTGCAATCCACAAGAAACATTATCCAAAAAACACAGGGGATCCCAAATGGCCATCGCCATCAGCTGGGAATAAGGTCTTCAGCCCCCGATCTGTCTGACCCAGTTCATTCCGTTGGTTTGAAAAGCTTGGCTACTGTGCAAAAATTGTGTGACCCGCCTTACAAAATTTTTGTGAGAAATTTGAAGACAGAATGGAGATCAAGAGGGACATCATGTGTCCCGGGTCATCAAGAGTTCCAGAGATAGACTTGTCCCAGGACTCTATCATTATAGAGAAGATCCAGACTGATCCTGAGTCATTATAGTCATAGAGGAGATCCAGAGATAGACTTGTTCCAGGTCATGACTGCTATGGAGGAGCTCCAGAGAAAGATCGATCCCAGGTCATGATCCATTAAGAGCAGATCCAGAGTCACTATTCTTGTACAAGAGATGCAAAGATGGATTGATCCCAAGCCATGATCGTTAAGGAGGAGATCCAAAGATAAACCGATTCCAGATCATGATTGTTAAACAGAAGGTCTTGAGATAGACCACTTCCAAGCCATGATCATTAAAGAGGAGTTCCAGAGGAAAAAAACAGTCTCGGGTCACTATTGTTGTACAGGAATCCAGAGATGGACCAATCCCAAGTCATGATTGTTGTACAGAAGATCCGGAGGTGGTCCAGTCTCAGGTCATGATCATTGCAGAAGAGATCCAGAGACAGACGGATCCTAAGTCATTATAGTGGAGGTTTGGAGAGACATTGCCCATCCCAGACCATTTTCATAAAGTGAAGATTGCTCCTTCACAGGGTATGAGAGGAACAATGACACGGCTCTCCTCTTTGTCCGTTAAGACATTTCTTTATAAGACAATTCAAATCAGCTGCTACTGAGCTTTGGGGGGAGGATTTACATAGAATAGTGGGAGGGGTTATATTGATCAATGGGAGGGGCTATGTGGAGAAAATTGACTAACCACATGAAAGTGCAATGGAGGAGTCATATGGCGTAATGGGAGGAGCAATGAGCAGGGAAATGATGTATGTGAGATTGTGGAATAAATTGTATGGGACAGTGGGAGGAGTTGTGTATGGCAATGAGAGTTTTGTATGGTAATGGGAGGAGCTTGTGTATGGTAATAGAAGTGGTGTATGTGTAAAATGGGGATGGTGTGTGGTAATAAGAGGAGCTGTGTATGGCAATGGGAGAAGCTGGATATGACAGTGGGGAGAGTTGTGTATGGTAATGTGAGGAGTTATCCATGTCAGTGGGGGGAGTTGTGTATGGTAATGGGAGGAGTTTTGAATGACAGTGGGAGTTGTGTATGGTATTGTGAGGCATTACTAGGAGTATTAGGTGTAATGTGTTATTCTCTATTGTAGACACTGCCCCTCCCCCTTACACTTTACTGCTCCACATGGAAAATGCAGTAGGGGGGGATGTTTACTCTTGGTGGGAAATGCAGCTTATAACATTGAACCTGCCCCATGGGCACCAGTTATAAGCTGTCCCCCGAGGGATGTCCCGCCTCACCCATTCCCCTCTGCTTTAGTGTACATTTCATTAGGGAAAGAGCAGGGAGTCTTTACGATGGGGGTTTCTGGTTCCATATGTTCCGGGGGCCCCTGCTTCTTTAGCGATGTCACTGCCACAAGCTTAATTGGAGCCAGTTCAATATTGTGAGTCTAACTATACCAAATAGAATACAACCAAAGTGAAACACTAAGCTAACCTAGGCACAGTGTGATAAAACCCAACCAACCCATGACCTCACTGCCCTGTCCCGGCCCTGAACATTCCTCCACAAAGTGCCAGAGAGCCCCGAGCATGGAGGACAACCAATGGGGCCGCCATTGTGGAGGACCAGACTTGGTCAGGATGGGGCGATGTATTTCCTGTATTGATTTTTTTTTTACATTTGACTGTTTAATCAGAAAAGGGAAAAATGTATCTGCTCTGCCAATGAGGGGTGGTGGGGGTCTGCTTCATCATTGTACAATCTTCCATCCACCTAATGTGAGGCCGTATATAGAAGAGTGTATATCAGGCTATATATAGGGGAGTGTATATAAGAGAGTGTATATCAGGCTGTATATAAGGAATAATATCGAGCTGTATATAGGAAGGTATATGAGGCAGTATATAAGGAAGTATTCTGTATGTCGGTATATAAGGTGTAATATGGTCCACACTTGGCTGGTTTCTTTCAAAGTTTCGGACATCTTTGACGAGTTCACTTTGGTCTTCCGTATCGTAGTTGTTGGTTTGGGGAAAAGTTGGGAAATTCCGGCCTCCCCTTCACCTAACACAACATTTCTGATTGTCCTTCACAAGCCGGGATGGGAAAAGTCCCTTCTGAACTCCTTAAACCACAAAATACTTTCACTTCTTCTATATGGGAGCTAAAAATAAGCGAGTCCTGGGAATTTCCCCATCGAGCTTCTCCATCCAACCGAGAGCAGAAGATAAGCGATGGGTATTTACCAAGCAAGAGCTGAGCAGAGGGAGGGGGCATCCGGCTGGTATCACCCGACCTCCATAGAGGAGGAGAGAGAATAAGCCACCAATTACACCCCCTCATGCCACTGACCCCCCCCCCTCATCCCGCTGCACCCCCTTATCCCGCTGCACCCCCTCATCCTACTGTACACCACATCCTGTTACACCCCCTCAACTCACTGTATTCCCTTATCCTACTGCACCCCCTCATCCTGCTGCACTCCTTTATCCTACTACACCCCACATCCTACTGTACCCCACATCCTGCAACACCCCCTCAACCCACTGCACTCCCTAATCTGGCTGCACCCCCTCATCCCGCTGTACACCTCATCCTGCTGTACCACCATGAGCTGTGCTCCCCTTTTCCTGCGCCCTAATACGGCCTCACTTCCCGCTTCACCATGAATGTCCTCACATTGACCGAAAATATCAACCAGATGGATTCTACAATCTCGGCTATTTTTGGTACAAATAACTTTTATTTTCAGAAATGGATCATTTATTGATAAAGCATTGGCTGTGACTTTCACTGAACATTCTCTGGTGGGGAATCGGTCTCTGTTATATAACGCACATGGACCGGGAGGATTCACCACCAGAGAATGTCTGGAGAAGGTCACATTCACTTCTTTATAAACAGACCCGCCTGGGACACTCACGAGAAACCGAAGAGACCTCGGAGGAAAGTTTTATATATTGGGGATATGATCAATAAATATTAGGTAGTGATGCAGCATCATGTGATCAAAGTTTAAGGAGCCAATGATTGGGGGCGCCATGAAATCTTTATATGGAGCTCAGGTGACACCCTGCGATCCTGGCCACGCCCACTGGAATCTCATTGGCAGATTATTGATGGTCACTGTACATTTCCAGTTTTCGCGATTCTTCAGCCAGGACCAGCACATCCTGGACAGACTTACAGTAACTGTGCGTTTCACCAGTTGGTTCAATTTAAAAAAGTTTAATACATTTGTATGTGGAAATTAAAGATTTGTTTATTTCTTAAGCCTTTTTGGTATTTTTATTTATTAGACCCTGCAAGGCACAGTACATGTAAATTCCCACCCAATTTTTCTTCTCATTCTGTAATTGTACATTTCCAATAATCGCAAAGCCCAGATCAATCATTACAGGAAACGCTCTGATATTATGAATGGCCTCCACCCTTCATTGCACTGTATATATTATGAATGGATGATATTGTATTGTGTATATTAAAGGGGAATTACGATTTATGACAAGTCCATATGGAGAAATACACAACTGACAAACAACCAGATTGCATGCTAACAACCAGATTGCATGCTACATGTTTCTTAAAGGGTCTGTCCACCCAAAGGGGATATTATAGTTACAGGTTGAGTTTGATGGGCGGAGTCACCAGGGAATTCAGCCATAACACACCTTCATTTTAGGAATAAAAGAAGTATTTTCATTTATCTGTTGTAGGAAATGTTATACAACATCCACTACTCACCACTGATATGGTGGGGGAGTGGCCTGCACTACCTTGATGGGGGACGGACAAATTGCTGATTCTGCACTGATATGACGGGGAGGGGTGTGTACTTATATGATGTGAAAAGAGAAGGGGCAAATTGCTGGATCTAAACTGGTATGGTTGGGGGGGTATTGATATGATGGAGGAGAAGAACATCGCTGGACCTGCACTGGTATAGTGGGAGACAGACAAATTGCTGGTTTTGCACTGGTATGGTTGGAGGGGGGAACACTAGCAGGCCTCCACCCATAATTTCTGGCTCCAGGCTGTGTTGAGATTCATAACAGACAATTAATGATTGGGCAGAACATGGGAGAAAGGGTCGAGAACACCATTAATAGGCTTGCACCCTGTACGGGGATCCACCTCCATCTTCTCTCTTGTTGTCCAATAAAGACAATCAGAGAACTTTTCTATTCCAGCCACAATAAATGTAAACTGAAATGTCAGACCATGGTGAAGTGCACTGTATGATTGGGAAACTAGGTGGTCAATTCCAGGAGGATAACATCTGGGGGAGTCCATGGTAGAGAAGGATCTGGGTGTTCTGGAAGATGATACACTTATTAATCATACATACTGGGAGGAAAACAGCTGAAGGAGTCAATAGTGAAGGACCTGGGTGTTGTGGTAGATCATAGACTTACATACAAAAATCCTATGAGGAGAACAGCTGAACGAGTCAATGGTGGAAAAGGATCTGGTAGATCTAGAATATATGATTAATAAATCTATGATCTACCAGAACCCCCATTTCCTTCTCCACCATTGATTCCCCCAGCTGGAATGAGTATGGGCCAGCTTGGTGTGTGTGAAATGAGTACGGGGCCAGGTTGGTATATCTGGGATGAATACAGGGTCAGGTTGGCATGTTTGGGATGAGTACAGGGCCAGGTTGGTGTGTCCGGGTTGTGACAGCTTCTTGAGGGGCTCACAGCACTGTGGGTATACCTATTGCTGGCACTGGCAGGACTCAGCATATTAAAGACACTGGTGCTTGTGCGATGGAGAACTGAGTTGCTGGCGTACAGACCTACAAAATATGGTTGTAATAGAATGTGTGTCATATAATGACAGTCAGCAGAAATCATTCCTATTGGTTGCTCCGCCCATCACAGAGAAATTGATGTGAACAGCAGAGGTTTCTTCACATTGTTCTCTGGGGCTTCCAGCACTGAGGTATCCAGGGGCTGATATGTGTTCTTCATTAACATTGGGGTAAGATCAGCACCATTGTCTTATCTGTGACAAGGTTGTCTTTGACCCGACTTATCTAAATACGTCCTTTCCAAGGTTCTCTCTGTTGGTTCACTTATCACACTTTGTTTTCACCTAACAGAAAATCGATGCATTCTAACATCAATGAGCGAGGCGGCCAGAGAATTTACTACGTAGTGAAACTACAGGCCTAAAGGTTTCAAGTTTGCCAGTGCCCAGTTTCCCTGTAGGTGGCAGCATAACCCGGCAGTATATGACTTCTGGTGTCCCTTAATGTACAAGAAAGAACATTTTCTTTTGCCTAGTATGGGGATTTGGGTTGTCGCCCCCGTTGTTGGGACAGATGCACACCGTCCTCCCAGCCATGAGATCAGGTATGGTCATGGTGTTGTGGGCGGAGCTCTCCTTCACCAGTCTACGCCGGCTCCCGCCACATTCTTCTGTATTTTTATACACCAATCAGCCAAAACATTCTGACAACTGGCAGGTGAAGTGATAACATTGATCATCTGGTGACAATGACATCTGAAAGCGGATGGGATATATTAGGAAGCAAGTAAACACGTTGTCCCAGAAGTTAATGTGTTTAAATCCTTACAAGTTGATCCTTCTCAAAGTCCTTGAAAGCAGAAAAAAAAGTGTAATGTCTAGACGACTGGGTCAGAGCAACTTCCAAACTGCAGTTCTTGTGGGATGGTCCCGGACCCAACTGGTGCCAGGGTCGTGGGCAGCCAAGGCTCATTGACAGAGGTGGGGTGGGAAGGCTCATTGATGGAGGTGGGGAGGGAGAGGCCAGGGTGCCCATGCGGACCCATGTCCACAGCCAAAAGCACCTACAATGGGCACGTGAGCATCAGAACTCAACCACAAAACACTAGAAGAAGGTGTCCTGGTCGGATTAATTCAAGAATGGTTTGAGCAACACAACGAGTTTGAGGTGTTGACTTGGCCTCCAAATTCTCCAGATATAATTCTAGCATTTGTGGGATGTGCTGGAAAAACAAATCCGATCCATGGAGGCCCCACCTCCCAACTTACATGAGTTAAAGGATCTGCTAGTGATGGCTTGGTGCCAGATACCACAGCATACCTTCAGAGGTCTAGTGACCTCAACTGGTCAGGAAAGGAAGACTTACTCCATTTTAGGTGGGTGGTCATAACGTTTTGGCCGATTGGTGGGACTGGTTTATGTTTGGCTATATAAGCCATGATGTGTGTAGTCTCAGTCATATATAAACCGACCCGTTAAATGTTTCCTCCATTGTGGGGTCGCCGTGTGCCGTACACAGAGGTAGAACGTCGGCATGGTTCATTGTTTATTTAAAGTGGAAAAAGAAATAAGCGACAGAGAGGTCTGGTGGAATGGACTTGTATGCAGAAGAGGAGAACATGTCGGCAGAGGGCAGAGCAGGAGGTAAGTCCTAACAGGTATGTACACCGTCAACATCGAGTTCAAACTTCTCCTTTTATACAGTGTGTGGGGGAGGGGGGGGAATCAGTGATAATGCTGAGCCCCGTATCCTTCCACTTCCTCCTCGGCTGGAAAGTCCCGTCAATAATGTGATATCTGTCTGAGAGGAAGTGACATTTCCTGTGTGCAGGGGAAGCGGACAGCGCGATCAACGGTGCAATCATCTCTGTGTGACAGAGACTCGCCGACCTGTCCCGACCCCTCCACAGAGATTTGCTGACCTGTCCCGACCCCCTCCACAGAGATTTGCTGACCTGTCCCGACCCCCTCCACAGAGATTTGCTGACCTGTCCCGACCCCCTCCACAGAGATTTGCTGACCTGTCCCGACCCCCTCCACAGAGATTTGCTGACCTGTCCCGACCCCCTCCACAGAGATTTGCTGACCTGTCCCGACCCCCTCCACAGAGATTTGCTGACCTGTCCCGACCCCCTCCACAGTTCTGTGTATGGGGGGGGGGGGGTGGATCACACACAGCCCAGGACTATTATTAGATGAGCAGGGGAGAGACAAACCAGGACTCCCATTACCCATCTCTCTGAAAATGCTAATTATCTGGCTGGCTGATCAATGGTTTCAAAATGTACCGATTCTCTGACCCCCAGCAAGGACACAGATCAAGGTTTGACTTCACTGGCTGCATGCTTGCTCTAGTCCATAGCCCCCTATGCTTGGAATCTGAGGCAGCCGGGAAAGTAGCATTTTCATGTTTTCTTTAATGACCCCCCCTACCCAAGTGCCACATGAATCCCACTAAGATAATTCATGGAAAGATACCAATGACTGCTACTGGAGGAGAACCATAAATCATGTCTGCTGAAGAACAAGCTCCTCCCCTGAGGTACACATACTGTCCAATCAGATCCTCCTCTGTCTATGGGCATTTAAAGTGCCCATAGACATGTGATGATTCTGTTCTGGTTCTCCTAGGAGTGAACAAAGCAGCCTCAGTACCTCCTGCCAGTCATGTGACCCCAGTCCTGCCTGGTTTTTGAAGACCTCAGTCCCTCCCCCAAATGTCCTCAGGAGTCCAACTCTAGATTTAGGGGCGGGGCTATGTGAGAGGAGAGTTTTGCGATTGCATAGTGCCCAAACACACATAACCCCAACCCCCATAGTCCATGTGGTACGCTCTGGTATACCCCTCCCCCCCACCTGTAGAAAAAGCCACAGACTCCCTCTGCCAAGGAGAATTTATTGCAGATTGTATTCTGTATCAGACTTTATTCATTTCATTGTCATGTGACCCCCGGGGAGCCGTCCACATCATGTGACCCCCGGGGAGCTGTGCAATTAGCCCACGGAAGGGACGGGTTCTTCACTTTCCGGTCAGTTTGAGGACGTTGGACACCATGGATCCGATCCCATCAAATATGGTGTGCAGAGGAGCCTGACCCATGAAGGCCGGAGTGGTGACCACTTTGTGTGCCTTGTCCACATGGACCTCGTGAGGGGAAAGAGGGTTAAGGGAAGGAAACCATAAAGATAAATGTGACCCCCCACACCCGAGACAAAGGTGACCCCCAATCCAGAACAAGGGCACCCCCATATCTAGGTCAAAGGTGACCCCACATCTAGGCTATAGGTGACCCCACACACCTACGACAAGGGCACCCCATATCTAGGATATAGGTGACCCTGGGCAAGGGCACCTCAATATCTAGGACAAAGGTGACCCCACACACGACCAGGGCAAGGGCAATATTATATCTGGGAACACAGTGACCTCCAACCTCTGAGACAAAGCTGACCCTATACACCCGGAAGACCTCACAGAACTGGGACAGGGGGACCCCATACCTGGGACTCACATGGAAGGGCCACATTTTTTTCATTACACAGGCAGGCTCTGCTTCCTCAGATGAACATTTCAATAACACCAAACGGAATTCACTGCAGGTCAGATCTCAGTGCGCCCCCCCAGTGGCTGCTGGCCAGAACTACAACAATCTCATTGTGTGTGACCCCACTAGGAAGACAGCTGGGAGTGGGGGAGGGGAAGATCTCAACTACCCCCATCACCCCCCACTTCCTGGGTTCTGGGAACCTTCTCCACAATGCTCCCTTACATCTATGGATGAGGCTAATACACAGAAGGATACGTGCACCTCCCCCTCCCCCCACCTATGGATGAGGCCCATACACAGAAGGATATGTGCACCTCCTTGGTGCTGTGCTTTCCTCCCATGGCTTGGATGGCTTTCGAGGTCCCACAATACGGCCATTTTCCTCCCTGTTCTTCCTCCTGTCCCACCGTCACCTCCACACCGGGGATCACCTTCGCCGCCAGGACCGGAGCGATACAGCACAGCCTGGGGAAGAGAGTGGAGGACCGCCGACACGTCACCCGCCATCATCATGACACCCACCACCACCGTCATCACATGACACCCACCCACCATCACATGACAGGACAGCCACTACCACAACTAGGGAGGGACCCCAACAGACAACTTAGGGGCTTCCTGACTGCAGTGTGAGGAGTTGAGCTCTGACCTCTCATCCAATCAGTAAAAAGCTGGGCAGGAAGACCAGTGGGCGACGCCCTCTTCAGTGGCCATGCACTCACCCGATTGGCTTGTGTGCTTTCCTGAAGTCCTGGAGAACTCGCTCCACCTCGTTGTGAATGCTGCACGACTCGCCATCCACCGCAAAGGAGGAGCTGAGAGAGGAAGAGGCGGGGTCAGACTGGAATCCACAATATGATTGATATCTCAGAGTTGGGATCACACAATGATAAAGAGAACCGGTCACAGTTGAATGAGAAATGGACTTCTATTCTCATGAAGGTGTAAAGCTGATATTCCAGTATTGCTGGGAGAAAATGCTGCTCTGGGCTCCATCCCGTGAGGCCAATGCCCAAGAATCTCCACTGAGGGGAATAATCAGCTAATTCCCCCTTATGTGATTTGTTTATAACCAGAGCCAAGACCTTTAGAAATGTAAGCAGCACTAAGGGAACCACAAGCAGCATGTCCTCCATGAAAGGCAAGTACTACAGCCATTATTTGCTGCGGACTCCCTGCCTGTGTCACATGATGTCACACATACAGGACGTCCCAACCCAGAGAAGGTCCACCCAACATGGAGGTTTCTGAACAATCATTGATCCAGGGAGCCACGGCCATGACTCTCCTTCCATACTCACAGATTCTTTGCTGCTCCGAAACCTCCAGGAAAGATGATTGCATCATGATCCTTGGCGCTCAGCTTGGACAGCGCTGTGATGTCACCGCGAGCAATGCGAGCCGATTCCACCAATACGTTCCTGCATGGACAGACAGCAGACCAATCACCTTCCAACCCCCAGTGTGAGGACATCATCTACAGACCAATCACTAGGCTTGTGCAATTTGTTTCGTAACGAATCGAAATTCATCCGAATTTAGCAACTTTCGGACATTCGAATTTCCGAACAAAGCAATTACAAATAAAACCAAATCCGAAATAAATTATTCGGGCATTCGCTATTTTGCAGTATGTCTTCGGCATAATTCGTTATGAAAAAAGTTACGAATGTACGAATCCATTCGAAGCACAATAACACTCTGCTCTGCTCTCTGCTCCTCCCTCACCGTGCTGAACCCTCTCAAAATGGTGTACAGGGGCGGAGCCTATAGCCGCATGTAAAAAACAAAAGTAAAATACGAGATTTCGAATCGTTACAAATAACCGCAATGTATTTAGAAAAGTAAAAATCCATTCGAAGCACATTAGGCATAATAGGCAGCGTCGTTGTGAGAGAGACACAGAAAATTACGAATCAACGAACCCAAAAAAAAGTTACGAAAGTAGGAGTTGTGTCCAGAATCAACGAAAAACAACGTACTCTACCGAAAGTACGAATTATAAAGCAACGAAAAATGTCGCTTGCGAAAATACGAATGAGTCCGAACACGAAAAATCCCGTCTAGCAAAATTACGAATGATTACGAATCAACAGGACCGGAAAGAAACGAACCGGAACAAATTTTTCCGTTGTGCACAAGTCTACCAATCACCTTCCAACCCCCAGTGTGAGGACACCATCTACAGACCAATCACCTTCCAACCCCCAGTGTGAGGACACCATCTACAGACCAATCACCTTCCAACCCCCAGTGTGAGGACACCATCTACAGACCAATCACCTTCCAACCCCCAGTGTGAGGACACCATCTACAGACCAATCACCTTCCAACCCCCAGTGTGAGGACACCGTCTACAAACTACGGAGGAAGAGGACCCCCCACCTGTTCTCTTGGCTGGGCTGCCCCTTGCTGTGATCGATGACGTGCATCTGAGGGATGTCCGGGGCAAACATCTTCACTTCGGCCCCCTGGCGGCTCAGGTGGACAAGAATACTGAGGAGAGAAAAGATAGGGATGGGGGGTCAGAGGTCAAACAGAAAGAGGAAAGGTCAAAAGGTCTGTAAGAATGGAGAAGCAGAGAGGTCACAGGTCAATGAAGGACAGGGTGATGGCACCATCAAGGAGCAGGACATGTCCTTCACCCATCACAGCAGGTGCCCAGCAAGGGTGAGAATGAGGTTCCCGGTGCGAACACTGGAGGAATTTGGATAAAGGAGAAGTAAATAGGGCCGGCGAGGTTTGGGAGGGAAGTTGTGGTGAACTCCACCAGACAGAAGATGGGGAGGTGAGCATCAGTTTTAGAAACCATTGTGAAGAAAAGACGGGGTGAAGACACAGGTGACAGAAGATTGGGGGGAAAAGGACCTGTCTCAGCTCATAGAAAAAGGAGGAGGGGACCGAGGGCCCTTTATGGGGGAGGTGGAGGGTGAGGACCTGCCTCGGGTTGTATAAAGTCGGGAAAGGTGTACGGGGCAGATAGTTGGGGGGGGGGGGGGGGGGAAGGTGTACGGGGCAGATAGTTGGGGGGGGGGGGGGGGAAAGGTGTACGGGGCAGATAGTTGGGGGGAAGGTGTACGGGGGAAAGGTGTACGGGGCAGATAGTTGGGGGGGGGGGGAAGGTGTACGGGGCAGATAGCTGGGGGAAAGGTGTACGGGGCAGATAGTTGGGGGAAAGGTGTACGGGGCAGATAGTTGGGGGAAAGGTGTACGGGGCAGATAGTTGGGGGAAAGGTGTAGGGGGGAAAGGTGTACGGGGCAGATAGCTGGGGGAAAGGTGTACGGGGCAGATAGTTGGGGGAAAGGTGTACGGGGCAGATAGTTGGGGGAAAGGTGTACGGGGGAAAGGTGTACGGGGCAGATAGTTGGGGGAAAGGTGTACGGGGCAGATAGCTGGGGGAAAGGTGTACGGGGCAGATAGCTGGGGGAAAGGTGTACGGGGCAGATAGTTGGGGGGAAGGTGTACGGGGGAAAGGTGTACGGGGGAAAGGTGTACGGGGCAGATAGTTGGGGGGGGAAAAGGTGTACGGGGCAGATAGTTGGGGGGGAAAGGTGTACGGGGCAGATAGTTGGGGGGGAAAGGTGTACGGGGCAGATAGTTGGGGGGGAAAGGTGTACGGGGCAGATAGTTGGGGGGGAAAGGTGTACGGGGCAGATAGTTGGGGGGGAAAGGTGTACGGGGCAGATAGTTGGGGGGAAGGTGTACGGGGCAGATAGTTGGGGGGGAAGGTGTACGGGGCAGATAGTTGGGGGGGAAGGTGTACGGGGCAGATAGCTGGGGGAAAGGTGTACGGGGCAGATAGCTGGGGGAAAGGTGTACGGGGCAGATAGTTGGGGGGAAGGTGTACGGGGCAGATAGTTGGGGGGGAAGGTGTACGGGGCAGATAGTTGGGGGGAAGGTGTACGGGGCAGATAGTTGGGGGGAAGGTGTACGGGGCAGATAGTTGGGGGGAAGGTGTACGGGGCAGATAGTTGGGGGGAAGGTGTACGGGGTAGATAGTTGGGGGGAAGGTGTACGGGGCAGATAGTTGGGGGGAAGGTGTACGGGGCAGATAGTTGAACTTACGCTGAGGCCTCGTGGATTTCTGTCCCATCATAAACTCCACAGCCGGACAGAACCTGCAGATAGACAGACATGTGATGTCAGATGAAAACGATGCTGGAGGAGGACAGGGGAGGGCAGTCTGGACAAGGGGGGGCATGATACCCTGCAAAAGGTAAAGGTGTACAGGCTCCTGACCCCACCCACTTATGGCCCCACCCCCATGTGTTACCTTTCAGTGTCTGTGGGTCAGGTGACTGTTGGCCCTCATAGTTCACGGCAGATCCCCAATCTTTGTGGCACTGCAAGCAATATTTCAGTGGTGGAGATGTGACAGAACTCAGAATGTGTGAATAGAAGACCAGACTGGAGGGATGGAGGAACAATGTCAGCAATACAAAGAAAGGGGACCCACAGGGTAGCCCCAGGTCGGACTTTAACGGCACAGTAAACAATGAGAATATACTTTATACAACAATAATCTTTAATAAACACATACATTGTCTCCCTTGTATACCAACAATTACTTAAAAAACATATACTATATACACTGTAGTTCTTTTGTATGAGCCCAAGTGCATCAACGCGTTTCGCCCCTTAGGCTTCATCAGGAGGCATTCGGAATTTGGCAAGAACAGGAGCAATGGGTCTCACTATCTTGCAGGGACAACTCTGCACTCCGCTCTCTCCCAGGGGGTCAATTTGATATGTCAATACCACTAATCCAGTGTGAGCAATCTAATACGGCTCTAAGCTTGATATACAAAGCTGCATCCAGGCTTGGGGATATATCTGTTCTCTGAACACTCTGGATGTGAGGAGTATAGTATATCCACCCATATACATTCACATATACTCTATATTTGGGGTACTTCTGCTCTTTGTGGTTTGGCATATGCTTTTCCCCCCGTTTTTGAGCCAATATTATGAGGACACCCTAATCTAGGACCCATCTGGTTCCCGACCTTCCGTCATGAGAACTGCTCTTTGTACATGAGCCAACTTTGTTTTTCCTCTATTGGACAAAACGTTTGATATATGATTACAATCAAGATTGATCTCCCTGCAAGATAGTGAGACCCGTTGCTCCTGTTCTTGCAAAATCCGAATGTGTCCTGATGAAGCCAAACGGTGAAACGCGTTGATATACTTGGGCTCATACTATATACTCTGTAGTTCTAAGTATATGGTTTTTAAGTAATGGTTTGTCTCCCTTGTATACATTTATACTTAAACAATGATTATTAATATACAAAAATAATCTTTTACTGTGCCTTTTAAAGTCCGACCTGGGGCTGCCCTGTGGGTCCCCTTTCTTTGCATTTCCATAATTGATTTACGGATGAGGCAATGTGAGGGCTTTCTCTGTTTAATCTAGGAGGAAGAATGTCCTAGTTGAGGTGAAAGGCAGAACTACCTCATAGAAGGAAGTCAGTCCTGAGCCTCTACACTCCTCCTAAACCTGTGCAGAACAGAAAAGGGTCAGTGCAGCAGAAGCCCGCCAGACCCTCGTCTCTCAGAGGTGATGGCTACAAGTATTACCACCTTGTGGGTCAGAGAGAAAAATGTCTGATGAGTTCAAACCACGGAAGTGCAGAGAGAACCAGATTCAGGTCTCCTGGAGTCACGGGGACATGGATGGGGGGGGCGGGGCTACATTGTACACCCCCCCCCCCCCCCTATACAAAAAGGTTCTAATCAAGGAGACAGAGACCAACAGTCCCTGAAACCAAATAGACAGAAATCCCGATCCAGAATAGTGCCGAGAGCCGGATCCTGGACCTGCCCCAGCTGTAGGAGAGGAAAAATCTCATGGAGAAGATCCTGGGCTGGAATACCTGCCGCTCACCCATGACGTATGTCTTCCGTGTTGGATGATAGACCTTGTGGGAAGAAAAAAGGGTTGGCCCACGGTGAAGCTCCTGTGGTGGAAGAACCAAGACTCACCATGTGAAGTATGTCCTCCATGTCTGATGATACTTCCTACCCTTGATCATTGTAGGAGAGGATTTATCCCACAGAGACACTCCAGTGGTGGAACCCCCAAGACTCGCCATGTGAAGTATGTCCGCCATGTCTGATATTAGCCCTGGTGGGGAAGGAGACTTCCAAGGGTTTAGCACTGTGTGAAAGGATTGGTCCCATGAAGAACCTCCGGGGTTCCAACCGCCAAGACTCACCATGTGAAGTTTGTCCTCCATGTCTAATATTAGACCTCGCAGGAAGTGGTCTTCCTCGCCCCGTGGACTGTAGGAGGATTAATCCCAGGAATGGAACCCCAGAGATTCACCACATAAAGCATATCCTCTAATAGACCTTGTAGGAGAACTTGGGTCCCACATGACGTTCCTGGGGTGGAATCTCTGAGAACGACGATGTGAAGTGTGTCCTCCATGTCTGATGATCGATCCTATGGGAAGAAGGCCTCCAAGCCTCGATCATTGTAGGAGAACTTGGGTCCCACATGAAGTTCCTGGGGTGGAATCTCTGAGAACGATGATGTGAAGAGTGTTCTCCATGTCTGATGATACACCTTGGGGGAAGTAGACTTCCTAGCCTTGAGCACCGTAGGAGAGGATTCATCCCATGGAGAAGCTCCAGGGGTGGAACTCCCAAGACTCACCACTTGAAGTATGTCCTCCGTGTCTGAGGATAGACCTGGTGGGAAGTAGACTTCCTAGGTTTTCGCACCAGAAATCAGAGACTCAGGAATGTCCCCGTCCCTCACAATCCGGGCCTCCTCAGCAATGGAATCAGAGACTCGGGGATGTCCCCGTCCCTCACAATCCGGGCCTCCTCAGCCATGGAATCAGAGACTCGGGGATGTCCCCGTCCCTCACAATCCGGGCCTCCTCAGCCATGGAATCAGAGACTCGGGATGTCCCCGTCCCTCACAAGCCAGGCCTCCTCAGCCATGGAATCAGAGACTCGGGGATGTCCCCGTCCCGCCTCAGCCATGGAATCAGAGACTCGGGGATGTCCCCGTCCCTCCTCAGCCATGAAATCAGAGACTCGGGAAAGTCCCCGTCCCTCACAATCCGGGCCTCCTCAGCCATGGAATCAGAGACTCAGGGATGTTCCCGTCCCTCACAATCCGGGCCTCCTCAGCCATGGAATCAGAGACTCAGGGATGTTCCCGTCCCTCACAATCCGGGCCTCCTCAGCCATGGAATCAGAGACTCAGGGATGTTCCCGTCCCTCACAATCCGGGCCTCCTCAGCCATGGAATCAGAGACTCAGGAATGTCCCCGTCCCTCACAATCCGGGCCTCCTCAGCAATGGAATCAGAGACTCGGGGATGTCCCCGTCCCTCACAATCCGGGCCTCCTCAGCCATGGAATCAGAGACTCGGGGATGTCCCCGTCCCTCACAATCCGGGCCTCCTCAGCCATGGAATCAGAGACTCGGGATGTCCCCGTCCCTCACAAGCCAGGCCTCCTCAGCCATGGAATCAGAGACTCGGGGATGTCCCCGTCCCGCCTCAGCCATGGAATCAGAGACTCGGGGATGTCCCCGTCCCTCCTCAGCCATGAAATCAGAGACTCGGGAAAGTCCCCGTCCCTCACAATCCGGGCCTCCTCAGCCATGGAATCAGAGACTCAGGGATGTTCCCGTCCCTCACAATCCGGGCCTCCTCAGCCATGGAATCAGAGACTCAGGGATGTTCCCGTCCCTCACAATCCGGGCCTCCTCAGCCATGGAATCAGAGACTCAGGGATGTTCCCGTCCCTCACAATCCGGGCCTCCTCAGCCATGGAATCAGAGACTCGGGATGTCCCCGTCCCTCACAATCCGGGCCTCCTCAGCCATGGAATCAGAGACTCGGGATGTCCCCGTCCATCACAAGCCAGGCCTCCTCAGCCATGGAATCAGAGACTCGGGGATGTCCCCGTCCCGCCTCAGCCATGGAATCAGAGACTCGGGGATGTCCCCGTCCCTCCTCAGCCATGAAATCAGAGACTCGGGAAGTCCCCGTCCCTCACAATCCGGGCCTCCTCAGCCATGGAATCAGAGACTCAGGGATGTCCCCGTCCCTCCTCAGCCATGGAATCAGAGACTCAGGGATGTTCCCGTCCCTCACAATCCGGGCCTCCTCAGCCATGGAATCAGAGACTCGGGATGTCCCCGTCCCTCACAATCCGGGCCTCCTCAGCCATGGAATCAGAGACTCAGGGATGTCCCCGTCCCTCACAATCCGGGCCTCCTCAGCAATGGAATCAGAGACTCAGGGATGTCCCCGTCCCTCACTATGGCTGAGGAGGCCCGGATTGTGAAAAGCCGGATCCTGAACCGGTCCTTGGGACAGAAGATCGGCCCCGTCTGGTAGAGATCACTCCGAGTCCTGACTGAAAGAAAGATAAAACGGGGCCAACAAGAACAGAAGACATCAGAGCCGAGGAGAAGACGTCCGCCCCCCGAGGACATGCTGGGAGTGGGAGGGGTTTATCCCAGGTGAGTATATATATATATATATATATATATATATATATATATATATATATTCTCTTGGTTTGCCGGTGACCTCTCCTCCTGTAGGTGGCAGTATAAGATGTTTGGTGTCCCTCTATGGATGGGAATACTCTATATGAGGGTGGGGGAGGGGTATACATGCCATTAAGTGGGCGGAGCTCGCTGTAGGTCATGCATTGCTATATATAGGTGTCCTATAGGAGATCAGACAGTCCATATTACAGGATATTATATACAATGTATGGGGGGGAGGGGAGATCAGACAGTCCATATTGCAGGATATTATATACAATGTATGGGGAGTTGAGGGGAGATCAGACAGTCCATATTACAGGATATTATATACAATGTATGGGGGGGAGGGGAGATCAGACAGTCCATATTACAGGATATTATATACAATGTATGGGGGGGGGGGGGAGGGGGAGATCAGACAGTCCATATTACAGGATATTATATACAATGTATGGGGGGGAGGGGGAGATCAGACAGTCCATATTACAGGATATTATATACAATGTATGGGGGAGGGGGAGATCAGACAGTCCATATTACAGGATATTATATACAATGTATGGGGGGGGAGGGGGAGATCAGACAGTCCATATTACAGGATATTATATACAATGTATGGGGGGGGGAGGGGGAGATCAGACAGTCCATATTACAGGATATTATATACAATGTATGGGGGGGGAGGGGGAGATCAGACAGTCCATATTACAGGATATTATATACAATGTATGGGGGGGGAGATCAGACAGTCCATATTACAGGATATTATATACAATGTATGGGGGGGGAGGGGAGATCAGACAGTCCATATTACAGGATATTATATACAATGTATGGGGGGGAGGGGGAGATCAGACAGTCCATATTACAGGATATTATATACAATGTATGGGGGGGGGAGGGGGAGATCAGACAGTCCATATTACAGGATATTATATACAATGTATGGGGGGGAGGGGGAGATCAGACAGTCCATATTACAGGATATTATATACAATGTATGGGGGGGGGGGGGAGGGGGAGATCAGACAGTCCATATTACAGGATATTATATACAATGTATGGGGGGAGGGGAGATCAGACAGTCCATATTACAGGATATTATATACAATGTATGGGGGGGGGGAGGGGGGAGATCAGACAGTCCATATTACAGGATATTATATACAATGTATGGGGGGGGAGGGGGAGATCAGAAAGTCCATATTACAGGATATTATATACAATGTATGGGGGGGAGGGGGAGATCAGACAGTCCATATTACAGGATATTATATACAATGTATGGGGGGGGGGGGAGGGGGAGATCAGACAGTCCATATTACAGGATATTATATACAATGTATGGGGGAGGGGGAGATCAGACAGTCCATATTACAGGATATTATATACAATGTATGGGGGGGGGGAGGGGGAGATCAGACAGTCCATATTACAGGATATTATATACAATGTATGGGGGGGGGGGGGGGAGGGGGAGATCAGACAGTCCATATTACAGGATATTATATACAATGTATGGGGGGGGGGAGGGGGAGATCAGACAGTCCATATTACAGGATATTATATACAATGTATGGGGGGGAGGGGAGATCAGACAGTCCATATTACAGGATATTATATACAATGTATGGGGGGGGAGGGGGAGATCAGACAGTCCATATTACAGGATATTATATACAATGTATGGGGGGGAGGGGGAGATCAGACAGTCCATATTACAGGATATTATATACAATGTATGGGGGGGAGGGGAGATCAGACAGTCCATATTACAGGATATTATATACAATGTATGGGGGGGAGGGGGAGATCAGACAGTCCATATTACAGGATATTATATACAATGTATGGGGGAGGGGGAGATCAGACAGTCCATATTACAGGATATTATATACAATGTATGGGGGGGAGGGGAAGATCAGACAGTCCATATTACAGGATATTATATACAATGTATGGGGGGGGGGAGGGGGAGATCAGACAGTCCATATTACAGGATATTATATACAATGTATGGGGGAGGGGGAGATCAGACAGTCCATATTACAGGATATTATATACAATGTATGGGGGGGGGAGGGGAGATCAGACAGTCCATATTACAGGATATTATATACAATGTATGGGGGGGGAGGGGAGATCAGACAGTCCATATTACAGGATATTATATACAATGTATGGGGGGGGGGAGGGGGAGATCAGACAGTCCATATTACAGGATATTATATACAATGTATGGGGGGGAGGGGGAGATCAGACAGTCCATATTACAGGATATTATATACAATGTATGGGGGGGGGGGGAGGGGGAGATCAGACAGTCCATATTACAGGATATTATATACAATGTATGGGGGGGAGGGGAGATCAGACAGTCCATATTACAGGATATTATATACAATGTATGGGGGGGGGGAGGGGGAGATCAGACAGTCCATATTACAGGATATTATATACAATGTATGGGGGGGAGGGGAGATCAGACAGTCCATATTACAGGATATTATATACAATGTATGGGGGGGGGAGGGGGAGATCAGACAGTCCATATTACAGGATATTATATACAATGTATGGGGGGGAGGGGAGATCAGACAGTCCATATTGCAGGATAAAAGGGGGATACAGACCACGGCCACCCGAGCGGAGGGGTTTCCCGAGCTGGTATGGAGGGGTCGGGGGGCCCCCAGGGGGCGGAGGAGCCTCCTGGAGCACCGAACAGCGAGCGCCGCCATTACCGTCACTTCACCTTCACTGACCGCCGCCAGAGGGCGCTCCTGTCTATACAGTGCGGACCCCGCCCCCTGCTCATCACACCACGCCCCCTCCGTATAGCAGCTCATCTCCCCGGTAGAGGCCCCACTACTTCATAGATTCCTGACCCCGCCCTTCTTCGCCATGTTTGCGTGGACCACGCTTGCATCCAGAACTATAAGGCTACGGCAATATGGCCGACTCCTCAACCTGGTCCTTCTCACCTGATAAGCACACCATCCGGAGTGATGTCTCCTCCCCCTTCCCCAGCAGGGGGCGCTGCTACTACACTCACCGCTCCGCCTCCTCCAGCACAACACTATAACCCCTCCCCCCTGTTCTTCCCGCCACTTTTCGTCTCAGGAGCCAAGATGGCGGCTGCAGGGAGGAGGGAGAGCCGCCATGAGGTGGGAGGAAGGGGAAGGACTACATTGTCATCAGGACTTCACCTCATAGGAGTTCCATATGAGGGAACAGAGGGGGAGGGGAGGTGTCTTCATCCGGAAGATTTCCCTTCACTTTCCTGTCCCAGAGACACATAACAGGAAGTGAGAGGAATTCCCTGAGTGTCCCCAGTCATATATTATTTTCCCTTTCAGCGCGCCCCGGCCCTTTCAGCGCGCCCTGACCCCGGCCCTTTCAGCGCGCCCTGACCCCGGCCCCTTCAGCGCGCCCAACCCCGGCCCCTTCAGCGCGCCCAACCCCGGCCCCTTCAGCGCGCCCTGACCCCGGCCCTTTCAGCGCGCCCAACCCTGGCCCCTTCAGTGCGCCCAACCCCGGCCCCTTCAGCGCGCCCCGGCCCTTTCAGCGCGCCCTGACCCCGGCCCTTTCAGCGCGCCCAACCCCGGCCCCTTCAGCGCGCCCCGGCCCTTTCAGCGCGCCCTGACCCCGGCCCTTTCAGCGCGCCCTGACCCCGGCCCTTTCAGCGCGCCCAACCCCGGCCCCTTCAGTGCGCCCAACCCCGGCCCCTTCAGCGCGCCCCGGCCCTTTCAGCGCGCCCTGACCCCGGCCCTTTCAGTGCGCCCAACCCCGGCCCCTTCAGCGCGCCCCGGCCCTTTCAGCGCGCCCTGACCCCGGCCCTTTCAGCGCGCCCAACCCCGGCCCCTTCAGCGCGCCCCGGCCCCTTCAGCGCGCCCCGGCCCTTTCAGCGCGCCCCGAACCTGGCCCCTTCAGCGCGCCCCGACCCCGGCCCTTTCAGCGCGCCCGACCCCGGCCCTTTCAGCGCGCCCGACCCCGGCTCTTTCAGCGCGCCCGACCCCGGCTCTTTCAGCGCGACCCGAACCCGGCCCCTTCAGCGCGCCCCGACCCCGGCCCTTTCAGCGCGCCCGACCCCGGCCCCTTCAGCGCGCCCCGAACCCGGCCCCTTCAGCGCGCCCCGACCCCGGCCCTTTCAGCGCGCCCGACCCCGGCCCTTTCAACGCGCCCGGCCCTTTCAGCGCGCCCGACCCCGGCTCTTTCAGCGCGCCCCGACCCCGGCCCCTTCAGCGCGCCCCGACCCCGGCCCCTTCAGCGCGCCCCGACCCCGGCCCTTTCAGCGCGCCCCGGCCCTTTCAGCGCACCCCGGCCTCGGCTCTTTCAGCGCGCCCCGAACCCGGCCCCTTCAGCGCGCCCCGAACCCGGCCCTTTCAGCGCGCCCCGAACCCGGCCCTTTCAGCGCGCCCCGAACCCGGCCCTTTCAGCGCGCCCCGAACCCGGCCCTTTCAGCGCGCCCCGAACCCGGCCCTTTCAGCGCGCCCCGAACCCGGCCCTTCAACACAGTGAGAATGTAATTGTCAGTTCTTCCACGTGAGCAGAGAGTCAATAATCTGACGATTACATTCTCCTTCTGCGGATACTCTGAGAATGCCTCTGATGATCCGCGCATGCGCAGTGTTGACGTCATGCCAGCTGATCAACATATCCGCTGGAGTGACGTTGCATACTGCGCATGCGCAGATCATCGTAGGCATTCTGTTAGTCGTCCTGAGAACTGAGGGTACTTGGGAAAATGCTCGGTATCAGGACAACCCTAATCTGATGTGTGGAGGACATTTCCTTCTGCTGAGATCTGATTCCCGTCTTTTCAGAAGGTCCGTTCTGCCGGGTTATTGGGTGTGGAAATGCCCGGGAAGTCATAGAAAATTTCTGTGTAAAGAATGGATTAGTTTCTCTTACTGATATCACTGCAGTGAGGGAAGAGACATTCACACCGGGCTGATCTTATGACACGTTTGGGTTTTATAATAAGGAAAGATGTCACAAGGAAGCGATCCAATCCACGAATCGAGGAGATTAGAGCCATGTGTGTAGGTGGGGCAGAGATATGGTGCTGAAGTGTAACCTAGAAATAAAGAATGAAGGGGGCTGGGCCTTGTAACCAGGATCTTCCCACACAGAGGGTCAGTGGCTCATTCTAGATATTACCTGGTGGGGTATTTAACCACTTGCTGACCTGTTCAGGTAGATCTACTGTGGCAGGTCGGGGCTCCTGTGCAAACTCATGTACCTGTACGTCAGTCTGTAAAAGCAGGATATCGTGAGTATTCCCGCGGCCTGCGATCACAGCGAGGATCTATGTAAACAAGGCATTTCCCCGTTCTGCCTGGTGACATGACTGGGATCTATTCCCTTTCAGTAGGCCCCTCTCCTCTACAGTTAGAACACGCTGAGGGAACACTCTTCTCCCCCAGTGTTAACCCCTTCCCTGCCAGTGACATTTTTATTTCTTTTTTTCTTGAACAATTTACAGTGTAAACCTATTTCTGCAGGTTATAAGGCAATACTGTGGAAATTCAGATAACAAAGATATGTGTCTTATGTAAATACAAGTCAGGAACCCATACAGGTTTAACCATGTGCTCAGCGAATCTCAATTAGGTGGGAACCTTCTGTCTATGTGCTCAGCGAATCTCAATTAGGTGGGAACTTTCTATCTATGTGCTCAGCGAATCTCAGTTGGGTGGGAACCTTCTGTCTATGTGCTCAGTGAATCTCAGTTGGGTGGGAACCTTCTGTCTATGTGCTCAGCGAATCTCAGTTGGGTGGAGACCTTCTGTCTATGTGCTCAGCGAATCTCAATTAGGTGGGAACCTTCTGTCTATGTGCTCAGCGAATCTCAATTAGGTGGGAACCTTCTGTCTATGTGCTCAGCGAATCTCAATTAGGTGGGAACCTTCTGTCTATGTGCTCAGCGAATCTCAATTAGGTGGGAACCTTCTGTCTATGTGCTCAGTGAATCTCAGTTGGGTGGGAACCTTCTGTCTATGTGCTCAGCGAATCTCAATTAGGTGGGAACCTTCTGTCTATGTGCTCAGTGAATCTCAGTTGGGTGGAGACCTTCTGTCTATGTGCTCAGCGAATCTCAATTAGGTGGGAACCTTCTGTCTATGTGCTCAGCGAATCTCAATTAGGTGGGAACCTTCTGTCTATGTGCTCAGCGAATCTCAATTAGGTGGGAACCTTCTGTCTATGTGCTCAGTGAATCTCAGTTGGGTGGGAACCTTCTGTCTATGTGCTCAGCGAATCTCAATTGGGTGGAGACCTTCTGTCTATGTGCTCAGCGAATCTCAATTGGGTGGAGACCTTCTGTCTATGTGCTCAGTGAATCTCAGTTGGGTGGAGACCTGTCTATGTGCTCAGCGAATCTCAATTGGGTGGAGACCTTCTGTCTATGTGCTCAGTGAATCTCAATTGGGTGGAGACCTTCTGTCTATGTGCTCAGTGAATCTCAATTGGGTGGGAACCTTCTGTCTATGTGCTCAGTGAATCTCAGTTGGGTGGGAACCTGTCTATGTGCTCAGTGAATCTCAGTTGGGTGGAGACCTTCTGTCTATGTGCTCAGTGAATCTCAGTTGGGTGGAGACCTTCTGTCTATGTGCTCAGTGAATCTCAGTTGGGTGGAGACCTTCTGTCTATGTGCTCAGGGAATCTCAGTTGGGTGGGAACCTTCTGTCTATGTGCTCAGTGAATCTCAGTTGGGTGGGAACCTTCTGTCTATGTGCTCAGTGAATCTCAGTTGGGTGGAGACCTTCTGTCTATGTGCTCAGTGAATCTCAGTTGGGTGGAGACCTTCTGTCTATGTGCTCAGTGAATCTCAGTTGGGTGGAGACCTTCTGTCTATGTGCTCAGTGTATCTCAGTTGGGTGGAGACCTTCTGTCTATGTGCTCAGTGAATCTCAGTTGGGTGGGAACCTTCTGTCTATGTGCTCAGTGAATCTCAGTTGGGTGGGAACCTTCTGTCTATGTGCTCAGTGAATCTCAGTTGGGTGGAGACCTTCTGTCTATGTGCTCAGGGAATCTCAGTTGGGTGGAGACCTTCTGTCTATGTGCTCAGTGAATCTCAGTTGGGTGGGAACCTTCTGTCTATGTGCTCAGTGAATCTCAGTTGGGTGGAGACCTTCTGTCTATGTGCTCAGTGAATCTCAGTTGGGTGGAGACCTTCTGTCTATGTGCTCAGTGAATCTCAGTTGGGTGGAGACCTTCTGTCTATGTGCTCAGGGAATCTCAGTTGGGTGGAGACCTTCTGTCTATGTGCTCAGTGAATCTCAGTTGGGTGGGAACCTTCTGTCTATGTGCTCAGTGAATCTCAGTTGGGTGGGAACCTTCTGTCTATGTGCTCAGTGAATCTCAGTTGGGTGGAGACCTTCTGTCTATGTGCTCAGGGAATCTCAGTTGGGTGGAGACCTTCTGTCTATGTGCTCAGGGAATCTCAGTTGGGTGGGAACCTTCTGTCTATGTGCTCAGTGAATCTCAGTTGGGTGGAGACCTTCTGTCTATGTGCTCAGTGAATCTCAGTTGGGTGGAGACCTTCTGTCTATGTGCTCAGGGAATCTCAGTTGGGTGGGAACCTTCTGTCTATGTGCTCAGTGAATCTCAGTTGGGTGGGAACCTTCTGTCTATGTGCTCAGTGAATCTCAGTTGGGTGGAGACCTTCTGTCTATGTGCTCAGTGAATCTCAGTTGGGTGGAGACCTTCTGTCTATGTGCTCAGTGAATCTCAGTTGGGTGGAGACCTTCTGTCTATGTGCTCAGGGAATCTCAGTTGGGTGGGAACCTTCTGTCTATGTGCTCAGTGAATCTCAGTTGGGTGGGAACCTTCTGTCTATGTGCTCAGTGAATCTCAGTTGGGTGGAGACCTTCTGTCTATGTGCTCAGGGAATCTCAGTTGGGTGGAGACCTTCTGTCTATGTGCTCAGTGAATCTCAGTTGGGTGGGAACCTTCTGTCTATGTGCTCAGTGAATCTCAGTTGGGTGGAGACCTTCTGTCTATGTGCTCAGTGAATCTCAGTTGGGTGGAGACCTTCTGTCTATGTGCTCAGTGAATCTCAGTTGGGTGGAGACCTTCTGTCTATGTGCTCAGGGAATCTCAGTTGGGTGGAGACCTTCTGTCTATGTGCTCAGTGAATCTCAGTTGGGTGGGAACCTTCTGTCTATGTGCTCAGTGAATCTCAGTTGGGTGGAGACCTTCTGTCTATGTGCTCAGTGAATCTCAGTTGGGTGGAGACCTTCTGTCTATGTGCTCAGGGAATCTCAGTTGGGTGGGAACCTTCTGTCTATGTGCTCAGTGAATCTCAGTTGGGTGGGAACCTTCTGTCTATGTGCTCAGTGAATCTCAGTTGGGTGGGAACCTTCTGTCTATGTGCTCAGTGAATCTCAGTTGGGTGGGAACCTTCTGTCTATGTGCTCAGTGAATCTCAGTTGGGTGGAGACCTTCTGTCTATGTGCTCAGGGAATCTCAGTTGGGTGGAGACCTTCTGTCTATGTGCTCAGTGAATCTCAGTTGGGTGGGAACCTTCTGTCTATGTGCTCAGTGAATCTCAGTTGGGTGGAGACCTTCTGTCTATGTGCTCAGTGAATCTCAGTTGGGTGGAGACCTTCTGTCTATGTGCTCAGTGAATCTCAGTTGGGTGGGAACCTTCTGTCTATGTGCTCAGTGAATCTCAGTTGGGTGGGAACCTTCTGTCTATGTGCTCAGTGAATCTCAGTTGGGTGGAGACCTTCTGTCTATGTGCTCAGTGAATCTCAGTTGGGTGGAGACCTGTCTATGTGCTCAGTGAACCTCAGTTGGGTGGAGACCTTCTGTCTATGTGCTCAGGGAATCTCAGTTGGGTGGAGACCTTCTGTCTATGTGCTCAGTGAATCTCAGTTGGGTGGGAACCTTCTGTCTATGTGCTCAGTGAATCTCAGTTGGGTGGAGACCTTCTGTCTATGTGCTCAGTGAATCTCAGTTGGGTGGAGACCTTCTGTCTATGTGCTCAGGGAATCTCAGTTGGGTGGGAACCTTCTGTCTATGTGCTCAGTGAATCTCAGTTGGGTGGGAACCTTCTGTCTATGTGCTCAGTGAATCTCAGTTGGGTGGGAACCTTCTGTCTATGTGCTCAGTGAATCTCAGTTGGGTGGGAACCTTCTGTCTATGTGCTCAGTGAATCTCAGTTGGGTGGAGACCTTCTGTCTATGTGCTCAGGGAATCTCAGTTGGGCGGAGACCTTCTGTCTATGTGCTCAGTGAATCTCAGTTGGGTGGGAACCTTCTGTCTATGTGCTCAGTGAATCTCAGTTGGGTGGAGACCTTCTGTCTATGTGCTCAGTGAATCTCAGTTGGGTGGGAACCTTCTGTCTATGTGCTCAGTGAATCTCAGTTGGGTGGAGACCTTCTGTCTATGTGCTCAGTGAATCTCAGTTGGGTGGGAACCTTCTGTCTATGTGCTCAGGGAATCTCAGTTGGGTGGAGACCTTCTGTCTATGTGCTCAGTGAATCTCAGTTGGGTGAGAACCTTCTGTCTATGTGCTCAGTGAATCTCAGTTGGGTGGAGACCTTCTGTCTATGTGCTCAGTGAATCTCAGTTGGGTGGAGACCTTCTGTCTATGTGCTCAGTGAATCTCAGTTGGGTGGGAACCTTCTGTCTATGTGCTCAGTGAATCTCAGTTGGGTGGGAACCTTCTGTCTATGTGCTCAGTGAATCTCAGTTGGGTGGGAACCTGTCTATGTGCTCAGTGAATCTCAGTTGGGTGGAGACCTGTCTATGTGCTCAGTGAATCTCAGTTGGGTGGAGACCTTCTGTCTATGTGCTCAGTGAATCTCAGTTGGGTGGAGACCTTCTGTCTATGTGCTCAGTGAATCTCAGTTGGGTGGGAACCTTCTGTCTATGTGCTCAGTGAATCTCAGTTGGGTGGAGACCTTCTGTCTATGTGCTCAGTGAATCTCAGTTGGGTGGAGACCTTCTGTCTATGTGCTCAGTGAATCTCAGTTGGGTGGGAACCTTCTGTCTATGTGCTCAGTGAATCTCAGTTGGGTGGAGACCTTCTGTCTATGTGCTCAGTGAATCTCAGTTGGGTGGGAACCTTCTGTCTATGTGCTCAGTGAATCTCAGTTGGGTGGGAACCTTCTGTCTATGTGCTCAGTGAATCTCAGTTGGGTGGGAACCTTCTGTCTATGTGCTCAGTGAATCTCAGTTGGGTGGGAACCTGTCTATGTGCTCAGTGAATCTCAGTTGGGTGGAGACCTTCTGTCTATGTGCTCAGTGAATCTCAGTTGGGTGGAGACCTTCTGTCTATGTGCTCAGTGAATCTCAGTTGGGTGGAGACCTTCTGTCTATGTGCTCAGTGTATCTCAGTTGGGTGGGGACCTTCTGTCTATGTGCTCAGTGAATCTCAGTTGGGTGGAGACCTTCTGTCTATGTGCTCAGTGAATCTCAGTTGGGTGGGAACCTTCTGTCTATGTGCTCAGTGAATCTCAGTTGGGTGGAGACCTTCTGTCTATGTGCTCAGTGAATCTCAGTTGGGTGGAGACCTGTCTATGTGCTCAGTGAATCTCAGTTGGGTGGAGACCTTCTGTCTATGTGCTCAGGGAATCTCAGTTGGGTGGAGACCTTCTGTCTATGTGCTCAGTGAATCTCAGTTGGGTGGGAACCTTCTGTCTATGTGCTCAGTGAATCTCAGTTGGGTGGAGACCTTCTGTCTATGTGCTCAGTGAATCTCAGTTGGGTGGAGACCTTCTGTCTATGTGCTCAGGGAATCTCAGTTGGGTGGGAACCTTCTGTCTATGTGCTCAGTGAATCTCAGTTGGGTGGGAACCTTCTGTCTATGTGCTCAGTGAATCTCAGTTGGGTGGGAACCTTCTGTCTATGTGCTCAGTGAATCTCAGTTGGGTGGGAACCTTCTGTCTATGTGCTCAGTGAATCTCAGTTGGGTGGAGACCTTCTGTCTATGTGCTCAGGGAATCTCAGTTGGGCGGAGACCTTCTGTCTATGTGCTCAGTGAATCTCAGTTGGGTGGGAACCTTCTGTCTATGTGCTCAGTGAATCTCAGTTGGGTGGAGACCTTCTGTCTATGTGCTCAGTGAATCTCAGTTGGGTGGGAACCTTCTGTCTATGTGCTCAGTGAATCTCAGTTGGGTGGAGACCTTCTGTCTATGTGCTCAGTGAATCTCAGTTGGGTGGGAACCTTCTGTCTATGTGCTCAGGGAATCTCAGTTGGGTGGAGACCTTCTGTCTATGTGCTCAGTGAATCTCAGTTGGGTGAGAACCTTCTGTCTATGTGCTCAGTGAATCTCAGTTGGGTGGAGACCTTCTGTCTATGTGCTCAGTGAATCTCAGTTGGGTGGAGACCTTCTGTCTATGTGCTCAGTGAATCTCAGTTGGGTGGGAACCTTCTGTCTATGTGCTCAGTGAATCTCAGTTGGGTGGGAACCTTCTGTCTATGTGCTCAGTGAATCTCAGTTGGGTGGGAACCTGTCTATGTGCTCAGTGAATCTCAGTTGGGTGGAGACCTGTCTATGTGCTCAGTGAATCTCAGTTGGGTGGAGACCTTCTGTCTATGTGCTCAGTGAATCTCAGTTGGGTGGAGACCTTCTGTCTATGTGCTCAGTGAATCTCAGTTGGGTGGGAACCTTCTGTCTATGTGCTCAGTGAATCTCAGTTGGGTGGAGACCTTCTGTCTATGTGCTCAGTGAATCTCAGTTGGGTGGAGACCTTCTGTCTATGTGCTCAGTGAATCTCAGTTGGGTGGGAACCTTCTGTCTATGTGCTCAGTGAATCTCAGTTGGGTGGGAACCTTCTGTCTATGTGCTCAGTGAATCTCAGTTGGGTGGAGACCTTCTGTCTATGTGCTCAGGGAATCTCAGTTGGGTGGAGACCTTCTGTCTATGTGCTCAGTGAATCTCAGTTGGGTGGGAACCTTCTGTCTATGTGCTCAGTGAATCTCAGTTGGGTGGAGACCTTCTGTCTATGTGCTCAGTGAATCTCAGTTGGGTGGAGACCTTCTGTCTATGTGCTCAGTGAATCTCAGTTGGGTGGGAACCTTCTGTCTATGTGCTCAGTGAATCTCAGTTGGGTGGAGACCTTCTGTCTATGTGCTCAGTGAATCTCAGTTGGGTGGAGACCTGTCTATGTGCTCAGTGAATCTCAGTTGGGTGGAGACCTTCTGTCTATGTGCTCAGGGAATCTCAGTTGGGTGGAGACCTTCTGTCTATGTGCTCAGTGAATCTCAGTTGGGTGGGAACCTTCTGTCTATGTGCTCAGTGAATCTCAGTTGGGTGGAGACCTTCTGTCTATGTGCTCAGTGAATCTCAGTTGGGTGGAGACCTTCTGTCTATGTGCTCAGTGAATCTCAGTTGGGTGGGAACCTTCTGTCTATGTGCTCAGTGAATCTCAGTTGGGTGGAGACCTTCTGTCTATGTGCTCAGTGAATCTCAGTTGGGTGGGAACCTTCTGTCTATGTGCTCAGTGTATCTCAGTTGGGTGGAGACCTTCTGTCTATGTGCTCAGTGAATCTCAGTTGGGTGGGAACCTTCTGTCTATGTGCTCAGGGAATCTCAGTTGGGTGGAGACCTTCTGTCTATGTGCTCAGTGAATCTCAGTTGGGTGAGAACCTTCTGTCTATGTGCTCAGTGAATCTCAGTTGGGTGGAGACCTTCTGTCTATGTGCTCAGTGAATCTCAGTTGGGTGGAGACCTTCTGTCTATGTGCTCAGTGAATCTCAGTTGGGTGGGAACCTTCTGTCTATGTGCTCAGTGAATCTCAGTTGGGTGGGAACCTTCTGTCTATGTGCTCAGTGAATCTCAGTTGGGTGGGAACCTGTCTATGTGCTCAGTGAATCTCAGTTGGGTGGAGACCTGTCTATGTGCTCAGTGAATCTCAGTTGGGTGGAGACCTTCTGTCTATGTGCTCAGTGAATCTCAGTTGGGTGGAGACCTTCTGTCTATGTGCTCAGTGAATCTCAGTTGGGTGGGAACCTTCTGTCTATGTGCTCAGTGAATCTCAGTTGGGTGGAGACCTTCTGTCTATGTGCTCAGTGAATCTCAGTTGGGTGGAGACCTTCTGTCTATGTGCTCAGTGAATCTCAGTTGGGTGGGAACCTTCTGTCTATGTGCTCAGTGAATCTCAGTTGGGTGGGAACCTTCTGTCTATGTGCTCAGTGAATCTCAGTTGGGTGGAGACCTTCTGTCTATGTGCTCAGTGAATCTCAGTTGGGTGGGAACCTTCTGTCTATGTGCTCAGTGAATCTCAGTTGGGTGGGAACCTTCTGTCTATGTGCTCAGTGAATCTCAGTTGGGTGGGAACCTTCTGTCTATGTGCTCAGTGAATCTCAGTTGGGTGGGAACCTGTCTATGTGCTCAGTGAATCTCAGTTGGGTGGAGACCTTCTGTCTATGTGCTCAGTGAATCTCAGTTGGGTGAGAACCTTCTGTCTATGTGCTCAGTGAATCTCAGTTGGGTGGAGACCTTCTGTCTATGTGCTCAGTGAATCTCAGTTGGGTGAGAACCTTCTGTCTATGTGCTCAGTGAATCTCAGTTGGGTGGAGACCTTCTGTCTATGTGCTCAGTGAATCTCAGTTGGGTGGAGACCTTCTGTCTATGTGCTCAGTGAATCTCAGTTGGGTGGGAACCTTCTGTCTATGTGCTCAGTGAATCTCAGTTGGGTGGGAACCTTCTGTCTATGTGCTCAGTGAATCTCAGTTGGGTGGGAACCTGTCTATGTGCTCAGTGAATCTCAGTTGGGTGGAGACCTTCTGTCTATGTGCTCAGTGAATCTCAGTTGGGTGGGAACCTTCTGTCTATGTGCTCAGTGAATCTCAGTTGGGTGGAGACCTTCTGTCTATGTGCTCAGTGAATCTCAGTTGGGTGGAGACCTTCTGTCTATGTGCTCAGTGAATCTCAGTTGGGTGGAGACCTTCTGTCTATGTGCTCAGTGAATCTCAGTTGGGTGGAGACCTTCTGTCTATGTGCTCAGTGAATCTCAGTTGGGTGGAGACCTTCTGTCTATGTGCTCAGTGAATCTCAGTTGGGTGGAGACCTTCTGTCTATGTGCTCAGTGAATCTCAGTTGGGTGGGAACCTTCTGTCTATGTGCTCAGTGAATCTCAGTTGGGTGGAGACCTTCTGTCTATGTGCTCAGTGAATCTCAGTTGGGTGGGAACCTTCTGTCTATGTGCTCAGTGAATCTCAGTTGGGTGGAGACCTTCTGTCTATGTGCTCAGTGAATCTCAGTTGGGTGGGAACCTTCTGTCTATGTGCTCAGTGAATCTCAGTTGGGTGGAGACTTCTGTCTATGTGCTCAGTGAATCTCAGTTGGGTGGAGACCTTCTGTCTATGTGCTCAGTGAATCTCAGTTGGGTGGAGACCTTCTGTCTATGTGCTCAGTGAATCTCAGTTGGGTGAAGACCTTCTGTCTATGTGCTCAGTGAATCTCAGTTGGGTGGAGACCTTCTGTCTATGTGCTCAGTGAATCTCAGTTGGGTGGAGACCTTCTGTCTATGTGCTCAGTGAATCTCAGTTGGGTGGGAACCTTCTGTCTATGTGCTCAGTGAATCTCAGTTGGGTGGAGACTTCTGTCTATGTGCTCAGTGAATCTCAGTTGGGTGGAGACCTTCTGTCTATGTGCTCAGTGAATCTCAGTTGGGTGGAGACCTTCTGTCTATGTGCTCAGTGAATCTCAGTTGGGTGGGAACCTTCTGTCTATGTGCTCAGTGAATCTCAGTTGGGTGGGAACCTTCTGTCTATGTGCTCAGTGAATCTCAGTTGGGTGGGAACCTTCTGTCTATGTGCTCAGTGAATCTCAGTTGGGTGGGAACCTTCTGTCTATGTGCTCAGTGAATCTCAGTTGGGTGGAGACCTTCTGTCTATGTGCTCAGTGAATCTCAGTTGGGTGGGAACCTTCTGTCTATGTGCTCAGTGAATCTCAGTTGGGTGAAGACCTTCTGTCTATGTGCTCAGTGAATCTCAGTTGGGTGGAGACCTTCTGTCTATGTGCTCAGTGAATCTCAGTTGGGTGGAGACCTTCTGTCTATGTGCTCAGTGAATCTCAGTTGGGTGGAGACCTTCTGTCTATGTGCTCAGTGAATCTCAGTTGGGTGGGAACCTTCTGTCTATGTGCTCAGTGAATCTCAGTTGGGTGGGAACCTTCTGTCTATGTGCTCAGTGAATCTCAGTTGGGTGGAGACCTTCTGTCTATGTGCTCAGTGAATCTCAGTTGGGTGGGAACCTTCTGTCTATGTGCTCAGTGAATCTCAGTTGGGTGGAGACCTGTCTATGTGCTCAGTGAATCTCAGTTGGGTGGAGACCTTCTATGTGCTCAGTGAATCTCAGTTGGGTGGGAACCTTCTGTCTATGTGCTCAGTGAATCTCAGTTGGGTGGAGACCTGTCTATGTGCTCAGTGAATCTCAGTTGGGTGGAGACCTTCTGTCTATGTGCTCAGTGAATCTCAGTTGGGTGGGAACCTTCTGTCTATGTGCTCAGTGAATCTCAGTTGGGTGGGAACCTTCTGTCTATGTGCTCAGTGAATCTCAGTTGGGTGGAGACCTTCTATGTGCTCAGTGAATCTCAGTTGGGTGGAGACCTTCTGTCAAAGTGCTCAGTGAATCTCAGTTGGGTGGAGACCTTCTGTCTATGTGCTCAGTGAATCTCAGTTGGGTGGAGACCTTCTGTCTATGTGCTCAGGGAATCTCAGTTGGGTGGGAACCTTCTGTCTATGTGCTCAGTGAATCTCAGTTGGGTGGAGACCTTCTGTCTATGTGCTCAGTGAATCTCAGTTGGGTGGAGACCTGTCTATGTGCTCAGTGAATCTCAGTTGGGTGGAGACCTTCTGTCTATGTGCTCAGTGAATCTCAGTTGGGTGGAGACCTTCTGTCTATGTGCTCAGTGAATCTCAGTTGGGTGGAGACCTTCTGTCTATGTGCTCAGGGAATCTCAGTTGGGTGGGAACCTTCTGTCTATGTGCTCAGTGAATCTCAGTTGGGTGGGAACCTTCTGTCTATGTGCTCAGTGAATCTCAGTTGGGTGGAGACCTTCTGTCTATGTGCTCAGTGAATCTCAGTTGGGTGGAGACCTTCTGTCTATGTGCTCAGTGAATCTCAGTTGGGTGGAGACCTTCTGTCTATGTGCTCAGTGTATCTCAGTTGGGTGGGGACCTTCTGTCTATGTGCTCAGTGAATCTCAGTTGGGTGGAGACCTTCTGTCTATGTGCTCAGTGAATCTCAGTTGGGTGGGAACCTTCTGTCTATGTGCTCAGTGAATCTCAGTTGGGTGGGAACCTTCTGTCTATGTGCTCAGTGAATCTCAGTTGGGTGGAGACCTTCTATGTGCTCAGTGAATCTCAGTTGGGTGGAGACCTTCTGTCAAAGTGCTCAGTGAATCTCAGTTGGGTGGAGACCTTCTGTCTATGTGCTCAGTGAATCTCAGTTGGGTGGAGACCTTCTGTCTATGTGCTCAGGGAATCTCAGTTGGGTGGGAACCTTCTGTCTATGTGCTCAGTGAATCTCAGTTGGGTGGAGACCTTCTGTCTATGTGCTCAGGGAATCTCAGTTGGGTGGAGACCTTCTGTCTATGTGCTCAGTGAATCTCAGTTGGGTGGAGACCTTCTGTCTATGTGCTCAGTGAATCTCAGTTGGGTGGAGACCTTCTGTCTATGTGCTCAGTGAATCTCAGTTGGGTGGAGACCTTCTGTCTATGTGCTCAGTGAATCTCAGTTGGGTGGGAACCTTCTGTCTATGTGCTCAGTGAATCTCAGTTGGGTGGGAACCTTCTGTCTATGTGCTCAGTGAATCTCAGTTGGGTGGAGACCTTCTGTCTATGTGCTCAGTGAATCTCAGTTGGGTGGAGACCTTCTGTCTATGTGCTCAGGGAATCTCAGTTGGGTGGGAACCTTCTGTCTATGTGCTCAGTGAATCTCAGTTGGGTGGGAACCTTCTGTCTATGTGCTCAGTGAATCTCAGTTGGGTGGAGACCTTCTGTCTATGTGCTCAGTGAATCTCAGTTGGGTGGAGACCTTCTGTCTATGTGCTCAGTGAATCTCAGTTGGGTGGAGACCTTCTGTCTATGTGCTCAGTGAATCTCAGTTGGGTGGGAACCTTCTGTCTATGTGCTCAGTGAATCTCAGTTGGGTGGAGACCTTCTGTCTATGTGCTCAGTGAATCTCAGTTGGGTGGAGACCTTCTGTCTATGTGCTCAGTGAATCTCAGTTGGGTGGAGACCTTCTGTCTATGTGCTCAGGGAATCTCAGTTGGGTGGGAACCTTCTGTCTATGTGCTCAGTGAATCTCAGTTGGGTGGGAACCTTCTGTCTATGTGCTCAGTGAATCTCAGTTGGGTGGAGACCTTCTGTCTATGTGCTCAGTGAATCTCAGTTGGGTGGAGACCTTCTGTCTATGTGCTCAGTGAATCTCAGTTGGGTGGAGACCTTCTGTCTATGTGCTCAGTGAATCTCAGTTGGGTGGGAACCTTCTGTCTATGTGCTCAGTGAATCTCAGTTGGGTGGGAACCTTCTGTCTATGTGCTCAGTGAATCTCAGTTGGGTGGAGACCTTCTGTCTATGTGCTCAGTGAATCTCAGTTGGGTGGAGACCTTCTGTCTATGTGCTCAGTGAATCTCAGTTGGGTGGGAACCTTCTGTCTATGTGCTCAGTGAATCTCAGTTGGGTGGGAACCTGTCTATGTGCTCAGTGAATCTCAGTTGGGTGGAGACCTTCTGTCTATGTGCTCAGTGAATCTCAGTTGGGTGGAGACCTTCTGTCTATGTGCTCAGTGAATCTCAGTTGGGTGGAGACCTTCTGTCTATGTGCTCAGGGAATCTCAGTTGGGTGGGAACCTTCTGTCTATGTGCTCAGTGAATCTCAGTTGGGTGGGAACCTTCTGTCTATGTGCTCAGTGAATCTCAGTTGGGTGGAGACCTTCTGTCTATGTGCTCAGTGAATCTCAGTTGGGTGGAGACCTTCTGTCTATGTGCTCAGTGAATCTCAGTTGGGTGGGAACCTTCTGTCTATGTGCTCAGTGAATCTCAGTTGGGTGAAGACCTTCTGTCTATGTGCTCAGTGAATCTCAGTTGGGTGGAGACCTTCTGTCTATGTGCTCAGTGAATCTCAGTTGGGTGGAGACCTTCTGTCTATGTGCTCAGGGAATCTCAGTTGGGTGGAGACCTTCTGTCTATGTTCTCAGTGAATCTCAGTTGGGTGGGAACCTTCTGTCTATGTGCTCAGTGAATCTCAGTTGGGTGGAGACCTTCTGTCTATGTGCTCAGTGAATCTCAGTTGGGTGGGAACCTTCTGTCTATGTGCTCAGTGAATCTCAGTTGGGTGAAGACCTTCTGTCTATGTGCTCAGTGAATCTCAGTTGGGTGGAGACCTTCTGTCTATGTGCTCAGTGAATCTCAGTTGGGTGGAGACCTTCTGTCTATGTGCTCAGGGAATCTCAGTTGGGTGGAGACCTTCTGTCTATGTTCTCAGTGAATCTCAGTTGGGTGGGAACCTTCTGTCTATGTGCTCAGTGAATCTCAGTTGGGTGGAGACCTTCTGTCTATGTGCTCAGTGAATCTCAGTTGGGTGGAGACCTTCTGTCTATGTGCTCAGGGAATCTCAGTTGGGTGGGAACCTTCTGTCTATGTGCTCAGTGAATCTCAGTTGGGTGGAGACCTTCTGTCTATGTGCTCAGTGAATCTCAGTTGGGTGGAGACCTTCTGTCTATGTGCTCAGTGAATCTCAGTTGGGTGGAGACCTTCTGTCTATGTGCTCAGTGTATCTCAGTTGGGTGGGGACCTTCTGTCTATGTGCTCAGTGAATCTCAGTTGGGTGGGAACCTTCTGTCTATGTGCTCAGTGAATCTCAGTTGGGTGGGAACCTTCTGTCTATGTGCTCAGTGAATCTCAGTTGGGTGGAGACCTTCTATGTGCTCAGTGAATCTCAGTTGGGTGGAGACCTTCTGTCTATGTGCTCAGTGAATCTCAGTTGGGTGGAGACCTTCTGTCTATGTGCTCAGTGAATCTCAGTTGGGTGGAGACCTTCTGTCTATGTGCTCAGGGAATCTCAGTTGGGTGGGAACCTTCTGTCTATGTGCTCAGTGAATCTCAGTTGGGTGGGAACCTTCTGTCTATGTGCTCAGTGAATCTCAGTTGGGTGGGAACCTTCTGTCTATGTGCTCAGTGAATCTCAGTTGGGTGGAGACCTTCTATGTGCTCAGTGAATCTCAGTTGGGTGGAGACCTTCTGTCTATGTGCTCAGTGAATCTCAGTTGGGTGGAGACCTTCTGTCTATGTGCTCAGTGAATCTCAGTTGGGTGGAGACCTTCTGTCTATGTGCTCAGGGAATCTCAGTTGGGTGGGAACCTTCTGTCTATGTGCTCAGTGAATCTCAGTTGGGTGGAGACCTTCTGTCTATGTGCTCAGTGAATCTCAGTTGGGTGGAGACCTTCTGTCTATGTGCTCAGTGAATCTCAGTTGGGTGGAGACCTTCTGTCTATGTGCTCAGTGAATCTCAGTTGGGTGGAGACCTTCTGTCTATGTGCTCAGTGAATCTCAGTTGGGTGGGAACCTTCTGTCTATGTGCTCAGTGAATCTCAGTTGGGTGGAGACCTTCTGTCTATGTGCTCAGTGAATCTCAGTTGGGTGGAGACCTTCTGTCTATGTGCTCAGTGAATCTCAGTTGGGTGGAGACCTTCTGTCTATGTGCTCAGGGAATCTCAGTTGGGTGGGAACCTTCTGTCTATGTGCTCAGTGAATCTCAGTTGGGTGGGAACCTTCTGTCTATGTGCTCAGTGAATCTCAGTTGGGTGGAGACCTTCTGTCTATGTGCTCAGTGAATCTCAGTTGGGTGGAGACCTTCTGTCTATGTGCTCAGTGAATCTCAGTTGGGTGGAGACCTTCTGTCTATGTGCTCAGTGTATCTCAGTTGGGTGGGGACCTTCTGTCTATGTGCTCAGTGAATCTCAGTTGGGTGGAGACCTTCTGTCTATGTGCTCAGTGAATCTCAGTTGGGTGGGAACCTTCTGTCTATGTGCTCAGTGAATCTCAGTTGGGTGGGAACCTTCTGTCTATGTGCTCAGTGAATCTCAGTTGGGTGGAGACCTTCTATGTGCTCAGTGAATCTCAGTTGGGTGGAGACCTTCTGTCTATGTGCTCAGTGAATCTCAGTTGGGTGGAGACCTTCTGTCTATGTGCTCAGTGAATCTCAGTTGGGTGGAGACCTTCTGTCTATGTGCTCAGGGAATCTCAGTTGGGTGGGAACCTTCTGTATATGTGCTCAGTGAATCTCAGTTGGGTGGAGACCTTCTGTCTATGTGCTCAGTGAATCTCAGTTGGGTGGAGACCTTCTGTCTATGTGCTCAGTGAATCTCAGTTGGGTGGAGACCTTCTGTCTATGTGCTCAGTGAATCTCAGTTGGGTGGAGACCTGTCTATGTGCTCAGTGAATCTCAGTTGGGTGGGAACCTTCTGTCTATGTGCTCAGTGAATCTCAGTTGGGTGGAGACCTTCTGTCTATGTGCTCAGTGAATCTCAGTTGGGTGGAGACCTTCTGTCTATGTGCTCAGTGAATCTCAGTTGGGTGGAGACCTTCTGTCTATGTGCTCAGGGAATCTCAGTTGGGTGGGAACCTTCTGTCTATGTGCTCAGTGAATCTCAGTTGGGTGGGAACCTTCTGTCTATGTGCTCAGTGAATCTCAGTTGGGTGGAGACCTTCTGTCTATGTGCTCAGTGAATCTCAGTTGGGTGGAGACCTTCTGTCTATGTGCTCAGTGAATCTCAGTTGGGTGGAGACCTTCTGTCTATGTGCTCAGTGAATCTCAGTTGGGTGGGAACCTTCTGTCTATGTGCTCAGTGAATCTCAGTTGGGTGGAGACCTTCTGTCTATGTGCTCAGTGAATCTCAATTGGGTGGGAACCTTCTGTCTATGTGCTCAGGGAATCTCAGTTGGGTGGGAACCTTCTGTCTATGTGCTCAGTGAATCTCAGTTGGGTGGGAACCTTCTGTCTATGTGCTCAGTGAATCTCAGTTGGGTGGGAACCTGTCTATGTGCTCAGTGAATCTCAGTTGGGTGGAGACCTTCTGTCTATGTGCTCAGTGAATCTCAGTTGGGTGGAGACCTTCTGTCTATGTGCTCAGTGAATCTCAGTTGGGTGGGAACCTTCTGTCTATGTGCTCAGTGAATCTCAGTTGGGTGGAGACCTTCTGTCTATGTGCTCAGTGAATCTCAGTTGGGTGGAGACCTTCTGTCTATGTGCTCAGTGAATCTCAGTTGGGTGGGAACCTTCTGTCTATGTGCTCAGTGAATCTCAGTTGGGTGGAGACCTTCTGTCTATGTGCTCAGGGAATCTCAGTTGGGTGGAGACCTTCTGTCTATGTTCTCAGTGAATCTCAGTTGGGTGGGAACCTTCTGTCTATGTGCTCAGTGAATCTCAGTTGGGTGGGAACCTTCTGTCTATGTGCTCAGTGAATCTCAGTTGGGTGGGAACCTTCTGTCTATGTGCTCAGTGAATCTCAGTTGGGTGGAGACCTTCTGTCTATGTGCTCAGTGAATCTCAGTTGGGTGGGAACCTGTCTATGTGCTCAGTGAATCTCAGTTGGGTGGAGACCTTCTGTCTATGTGCTCAGTGAATCTCAGTTGGGTGGAGACCTTCTGTCTATGTGCTCAGTGAATCTCAGTTGGGTGGAGACCTTCTGTCTATGTGCTCAGTGAATCTCAGTTGGGTGGGAACCTTCTGTCTATGTGCTCAGTGAATCTCAGTTGGGTGGGAACCTTCTGTCTATGTGCTCAGTGAATCTCAGTTGGGTGGAGACCTTCTGTCTATGTGCTCAGTGAATCTCAGTTGGGTGGAGACCTTCTGTCTATGTGCTCAGTGAATCTCAGTTGGGTGGGAACCTTCTGTCTATGTGCTCAGTGAATCTCAGTTGGGTGGAGACCTTCTGTCTATGTGCTCAGTGAATCTCAGTTGGGTGGAGACCTTCTGTCTATGTGCTCAGGGAATCTCAGTTGGGTGGAGACCTTCTGTCTATGTTCTCAGTGAATCTCAGTTGGGTGGGAACCTTCTGTCTATGTGCTCAGTGAATCTCAGTTGGGTGGGAACCTTCTGTCTATGTGCTCAGTGAATCTCAGTTGGGTGGGAACCTGTCTATGTGCTCAGTGAATCTCAGTTGGGTGGGAACCTGTCTATGTGCTCAGTGAATCTCAGTTGGGTGGAGACCTTCTGTCTATGTGCTCAGTGAATCTCAGTTGGGTGGAGACCTTCTGTCTATGTGCTCAGTGAATCTCAGTTGGGTGGAGACCTTCTGTCTATGTGCTCAGGGAATCTCAGTTGGGTGGGAACCTTCTGTCTATGTGCTCAGTGAATCTCAGTTGGGTGGGAACCTTCTGTCTATGTGCTCAGTGAATCTCAGTTGGGTGGAGACCTTCTGTCTATGTGCTCAGTGAATCTCAGTTGGGTGGAGACCTTCTGTCTATGTGCTCAGTGAATCTCAGTTGGGTGGGAACCTTCTGTCTATGTGCTCAGTGAATCTCAGTTGGGTGGAGACCTTCTGTCTATGTGCTCAGTGAATCTCAGTTGGGTGGAGACCTTCTGTCTATGTGCTCAGGGAATCTCAGTTGGGTGGAGACCTTCTGTCTATGTTCTCAGTGAATCTCAGTTGGGTGGGAACCTTCTGTCTATGTGCTCAGTGAATCTCAGTTGGGTGGGAACCTTCTGTCTATGTGCTCAGTGAATCTCAGTTGGGTGGGAACCTGTCTATGTGCTCAGTGAATCTCAGTTGGGTGGAGACCTTCTGTCTATGTGCTCAGTGAATCTCAGTTGGGTGGGAACCTTCTGTCTATGTGCTCAGTGAATCTCAGTTGGGTGGAGACCTTCTGTCTATGTGCTCAGTGAATCTCAGTTGGGTGGAGACCTTCTGTCTATGTGCTCAGGGAATCTCAGTTGGGTGGAGACCTTCTGTCTATGTTCTCAGTGAATCTCAGTTGGGTGGGAACCTTCTGTCTATGTGCTCAGTGAATCTCAGTTGGGTGGGAACCTTCTGTCTATGTGCTCAGTGAATCTCAGTTGGGTGGGAACCTGTCTATGTGCTCAGTGAATCTCAGTTGGGTGGGAACCTGTCTATGTGCTCAGTGAATCTCAGTTGGGTGGAGACCTTCTGTCTATGTGCTCAGTGAATCTCAGTTGGGTGGAGACCTTCTGTCTATGTGCTCAGTGAATCTCAGTTGGGTGGAGACCTTCTGTCTATGTGCTCAGGGAATCTCAGTTGGGTGGGAACCTTCTGTCTATGTGCTCAGTGAATCTCAGTTGGGTGGGAACCTTCTGTCTATGTGCTCAGTGAATCTCAGTTGGGTGGAGACCTTCTGTCTATGTGCTCAGTGAATCTCAGTTGGGTGGAGACCTTCTGTCTATGTGCTCAGTGAATCTCAGTTGGGTGGGAACCTTCTGTCTATGTGCTCAGTGAATCTCAGTTGGGTGGAGACCTTCTGTCTATGTGCTCAGTGAATCTCAGTTGGGTGGAGACCTTCTGTCTATGTGCTCAGGGAATCTCAGTTGGGTGGAGACCTTCTGTCTATGTGCTCAGTGAATCTCAGTTGGGTGGAGACCTTCTGTCTATGTGCTCAGGGAATCTCAGTTGGGTGGAGACCTTCTGTCTATGTTCTCAGTGAATCTCAGTTGGGTGGGAACCTTCTGTCTATGTGCTCAGTGAATCTCAGTTGGGTGGGAACCTGTCTATGTGCTCAGTGAATCTCAGTTGGGTGGGAACCTGTCTATGTGCTCAGTGAATCTCAGTTGGGTGGAGACCTTCTGTCTATGTGCTCAGTGAATCTCAGTTGGGTGGAGACCTTCTGTCTATGTGCTCAGTGAATCTCAGTTGGGTGGAGACCTTCTGTCTATGTGCTCAGGGAATCTCAGTTGGGTGGGAACCTTCTGTCTATGTGCTCAGTGAATCTCAGTTGGGTGGGAACCTTCTGTCTATGTGCTCAGTGAATCTCAGTTGGGTGGAGACCTTCTGTCTATGTGCTCAGTGAATCTCAGTTGGGTGGAGACCTTCTGTCTATGTGCTCAGTGAATCTCAGTTGGGTGGGAACCTTCTGTCTATGTGCTCAGTGAATCTCAGTTGGGTGGAGACCTTCTGTCTATGTGCTCAGTGAATCTCAGTTGGGTGGAGACCTTCTGTCTATGTGCTCAGGGAATCTCAGTTGGGTGGAGACCTTCTGTCTATGTTCTCAGTGAATCTCAGTTGGGTGGGAACCTTCTGTCTATGTGCTCAGTGAATCTCAGTTGGGTGGGAACCTTCTGTCTATGTGCTCAGTGAATCTCAGTTGGGTGGGAACCTGTCTATGTGCTCAGTGAATCTCAGTTGGGTGGGAACCTGTCTATGTGCTCAGTGAATCTCAGTTGGGTGGAGACCTTCTGTCTATGTGCTCAGTGAATCTCAGTTGGGTGGAGACCTTCTGTCTATGTGCTCAGTGAATCTCAGTTGGGTGGAGACCTTCTGTCTATGTGCTCAGGGAATCTCAGTTGGGTGGGAACCTTCTGTCTATGTGCTCAGTGAATCTCAGTTGGGTGGGAACCTTCTGTCTATGTGCTCAGTGAATCTCAGTTGGGTGGAGACCTTCTGTCTATGTGCTCAGTGAATCTCAGTTGGGTGGAGACCTTCTGTCTATGTGCTCAGTGAATCTCAGTTGGGTGGGAACCTTCTGTCTATGTGCTCAGTGAATCTCAGTTGGGTGGAGACCTTCTGTCTATGTGCTCAGTGAATCTCAGTTGGGTGGAGACCTTCTGTCTATGTGCTCAGGGAATCTCAGTTGGGTGGAGACCTTCTGTCTATGTTCTCAGTGAATCTCAGTTGGGTGGGAACCTTCTGTCTATGTGCTCAGTGAATCTCAGTTGGGTGGGAACCTTCTGTCTATGTGCTCAGTGAATCTCAGTTGGGTGGAGACCTTCTGTCTATGTGCTCAGTGAATCTCAGTTGGGTGGAGACCTTCTGTCTATGTGCTCAGTGAATCTCAGTTGGGTGGGAACCTTCTGTCTATGTGCTCAGTGAATCTCAGTTGGGTGGAGACCTTCTGTCTATGTGCTCAGTGAATCTCAGTTGGGTGGAGACCTTCTGTCTATGTGCTCAGGGAATCTCAGTTGGGTGGAGACCTTCTGTCTATGTTCTCAGTGAATCTCAGTTGGGTGGGAACCTTCTGTCTATGTGCTCAGTGAATCTCAGTTGGGTGGGAACCTTCTGTCTATGTGCTCAGTGAATCTCAGTTGGGTGGAGACCTTCTGTCTATGTGCTCAGTGAATCTCAGTTGGGTGGAGACCTTCTGTCTATGTGCTCAGTGAATCTCAGTTGGGTGGGAACCTTCTGTCTATGTGCTCAGTGAATCTCAGTTGGGTGGAGACCTTCTGTCTATGTGCTCAGTGAATCTCAGTTGGGTGGAGACCTTCTGTCTATGTGCTCAGTGAATCTCAGTTGGGTGGGAACCTTCTGTCTATGTGCTCAGTGAATCTCAGTTGGGTGGAGACCTTCTGTCTATGTGCTCAGTGAATCTCAGTTGGGTGGAGACCTTCTGTCTATGTGCTCAGGGAATCTCAGTTGGGTGGAGACCTTCTGTCTATGTTCTCAGTGAATCTCAGTTGGGTGGGAACCTTCTGTCTATGTGCTCAGTGAATCTCAGTTGGGTGGGAACCTTCTGTCTATGTGCTCAGTGAATCTCAGTTGGGTGGAGACCTTCTGTCTATGTGCTCAGTGAATCTCAGTTGGGTGGGAACCTGTCTATGTGCTCAGTGAATCTCAGTTGGGTGGGAACCTTCTGTCTATGTGCTCAGTGAATCTCAGTTGGGTGGAGACCTTCTGTCTATGTGCTCAGTGAATCTCAGTTGGGTGGAGACCTTCTGTCTATGTGCTCAGGGAATCTCAGTTGGGTGGAGACCTTCTGTCTATGTTCTCAGTGAATCTCAGTTGGGTGGGAACCTTCTGTCTATGTGCTCAGTGAATCTCAGTTGGGTGGGAACCTTCTGTCTATGTGCTCAGTGAATCTCAGTTGGGTGGGAACCTGTCTATGTGCTCAGTGAATCTCAGTTGGGTGGAGACCTTCTGTCTATGTGCTCAGTGAATCTCAGTTGGGTGGGAACCTTCTGTCTATGTGCTCAGTGAATCTCAGTTGGGTGGAGACCTTCTGTCTATGTGCTCAGGGAATCTCAGTTGGGTGGAGACCTTCTGTCTATGTTCTCAGTGAATCTCAGTTGGGTGGGAACCTTCTGTCTATGTGCTCAGTGAATCTCAGTTGGGTGGGAACCTTCTGTCTATGTGCTCAGTGAATCTCAGTTGGGTGGGAACCTGTCTATGTGCTCAGTGAATCTCAGTTGGGTGGGAACCTGTCTATGTGCTCAGTGAATCTCAGTTGGGTGGAGACCTTCTGTCTATGTGCTCAGTGAATCTCAGTTGGGTGGAGACCTTCTGTCTATGTGCTCAGTGAATCTCAGTTGGGTGGAGACCTTCTGTCTATGTGCTCAGGGAATCTCAGTTGGGTGGGAACCTTCTGTCTATGTGCTCAGTGAATCTCAGTTGGGTGGGAACCTTCTGTCTATGTGCTCAGTGAATCTCAGTTGGGTGGAGACCTTCTGTCTATGTGCTCAGTGAATCTCAGTTGGGTGGAGACCTTCTGTCTATGTGCTCAGTGAATCTCAGTTGGGTGGGAACCTTCTGTCTATGTGCTCAGTGAATCTCAGTTGGGTGGAGACCTTCTGTCTATGTGCTCAGTGAATCTCAGTTGGGTGGAGACCTTCTGTCTATGTGCTCAGGGAATCTCAGTTGGGTGGAGACCTTCTGTCTATGTGCTCAGTGAATCTCAGTTGGGTGGAGACCTTCTGTCTATGTGCTCAGGGAATCTCAGTTGGGTGGAGACCTTCTGTCTATGTTCTCAGTGAATCTCAGTTGGGTGGGAACCTTCTGTCTATGTGCTCAGTGAATCTCAGTTGGGTGGGAACCTGTCTATGTGCTCAGTGAATCTCAGTTGGGTGGGAACCTGTCTATGTGCTCAGTGAATCTCAGTTGGGTGGAGACCTTCTGTCTATGTGCTCAGTGAATCTCAGTTGGGTGGAGACCTTCTGTCTATGTGCTCAGGGAATCTCAGTTGGGTGGGAACCTTCTGTCTATGTGCTCAGTGAATCTCAGTTGGGTGGGAACCTTCTGTCTATGTGCTCAGTGAATCTCAGTTGGGTGGAGACCTTCTGTCTATGTGCTCAGTGAATCTCAGTTGGGTGGAGACCTTCTGTCTATGTGCTCAGTGAATCTCAGTTGGGTGGGAACCTTCTGTCTATGTGCTCAGTGAATCTCAGTTGGGTGGAGACCTTCTGTCTATGTGCTCAGTGAATCTCAGTTGGGTGGAGACCTTCTGTCTATGTGCTCAGGGAATCTCAGTTGGGTGGAGACCTTCTGTCTATGTTCTCAGTGAATCTCAGTTGGGTGGGAACCTTCTGTCTATGTGCTCAGTGAATCTCAGTTGGGTGGGAACCTTCTGTCTATGTGCTCAGTGAATCTCAGTTGGGTGGGAACCTGTCTATGTGCTCAGTGAATCTCAGTTGGGTGGGAACCTGTCTATGTGCTCAGTGAATCTCAGTTGGGTGGAGACCTTCTGTCTATGTGCTCAGTGAATCTCAGTTGGGTGGAGACCTTCTGTCTATGTGCTCAGTGAATCTCAGTTGGGTGGAGACCTTCTGTCTATGTGCTCAGGGAATCTCAGTTGGGTGGAGACCTTCTGTCTATGTGCTCAGTGAATCTCAGTTGGGTGGGAACCTTCTGTCTATGTGCTCAGTGAATCTCAGTTGGGTGGAGACCTGTCTATGTGCTCAGTGAATCTCAGTTGGGTGGGAACCTTCTGTCTATGTGCTCAGTGAATCTCAGTTGGGTGGAGACCTTCTGTCTATGTGCTCAGTGAATCTCAGTTGGGTGGAGACCTTCTGTCTATGTGCTCAGGGAATCTCAGTTGGGTGGAGACCTTCTGTCTATGTGCTCAGTGAATCTCAGTTGGGTGGAGACCTTCTGTCTATGTGCTCAGGGAATCTCAGTTGGGTGGAGACCTTCTGTCTATGTTCTCAGTGAATCTCAGTTGGGTGGGAACCTTCTGTCTATGTGCTCAGTGAATCTCAGTTGGGTGGGAACCTGTCTATGTGCTCAGTGAATCTCAGTTGGGTGGGAACCTGTCTATGTGCTCAGTGAATCTCAGTTGGGTGGAGACCTTCTGTCTATGTGCTCAGTGAATCTCAGTTGGGTGGAGACCTTCTGTCTATGTGCTCAGGGAATCTCAGTTGGGTGGGAACCTTCTGTCTATGTGCTCAGTGAATCTCAGTTGGGTGGGAACCTTCTGTCTATGTGCTCAGTGAATCTCAGTTGGGTGGAGACCTTCTGTCTATGTGCTCAGTGAATCTCAGTTGGGTGGAGACCTTCTGTCTATGTGCTCAGTGAATCTCAGTTGGGTGGGAACCTTCTGTCTATGTGCTCAGTGAATCTCAGTTGGGTGGAGACCTTCTGTCTATGTGCTCAGTGAATCTCAGTTGGGTGGAGACCTTCTGTCTATGTGCTCAGGGAATCTCAGTTGGGTGGAGACCTTCTGTCTATGTTCTCAGTGAATCTCAGTTGGGTGGGAACCTTCTGTCTATGTGCTCAGTGAATCTCAGTTGGGTGGGAACCTTCTGTCTATGTGCTCAGTGAATCTCAGTTGGGTGGGAACCTGTCTATGTGCTCAGTGAATCTCAGTTGGGTGGGAACCTGTCTATGTGCTCAGTGAATCTCAGTTGGGTGGAGACCTTCTGTCTATGTGCTCAGTGAATCTCAGTTGGGTGGAGACCTTCTGTCTATGTGCTCAGTGAATCTCAGTTGGGTGGAGACCTTCTGTCTATGTGCTCAGGGAATCTCAGTTGGGTGGAGACCTTCTGTCTATGTGCTCAGTGAATCTCAGTTGGGTGGGAACCTTCTGTCTATGTGCTCAGTGAATCTCAGTTGGGTGGAGACCTTCTGTCTATGTGCTCAGTGAATCTCAGTTGGGTGGAGACCTTCTGTCTATGTGCTCAGTGAATCTCAGTTGGGTGGGAACCTTCTGTCTATGTGCTCAGTGAATCTCAGTTGGGTGGAGACCTTCTGTCTATGTGCTCAGTGAATCTCAGTTGGGTGGAGACCTTCTGTCTATGTGCTCAGGGAATCTCAGTTGGGTGGAGACCTTCTGTCTATGTTCTCAGTGAATCTCAGTTGGGTGGGAACCTTCTGTCTATGTGCTCAGTGAATCTCAGTTGGGTGGGAACCTTCTGTCTATGTGCTCAGTGAATCTCAGTTGGGTGGAGACCTTCTGTCTATGTGCTCAGTGAATCTCAGTTGGGTGGAGACCTTCTGTCTATGTGCTCAGTGAATCTCAGTTGGGTGGGAACCTTCTGTCTATGTGCTCAGTGAATCTCAGTTGGGTGGAGACCTTCTGTCTATGTGCTCAGTGAATCTCAGTTGGGTGGAGACCTTCTGTCTATGTGCTCAGGGAATCTCAGTTGGGTGGAGACCTTCTGTCTATGTTCTCAGTGAATCTCAGTTGGGTGGGAACCTTCTGTCTATGTGCTCAGTGAATCTCAGTTGGGTGGAGACCTTCTGTCTATGTGCTCAGGGAATCTCAGTTGGGTGGAGACCTTCTGTCTATGTGCTCAGTGAATCTCAGTTGGGTGGGAACCTTCTGTCTATGTGCTCAGTGAATCTCAGTTGGGTGGGAACCTGTCTATGTGCTCAGTGAATCTCAGTTGGGTGGGAACCTGTCTATGTGCTCAGTGAATCTCAGTTGGGTGGGAACCTTCTGTCTATGTGCTCAGTGAATCTCAGTTGGGTGGGAACCTTCTGTCTATGTGCTCAGTGAATCTCAGTTGGGTGGGAACCTGTCTATGTGCTCAGTGAATCTCAGTTGGGTGGAGACCTTCTGTCTATGTGCTCAGTGAATCTCAGTTGGGTGGGAACCTTCTGTCTATGTGCTCAGTGAATCTCAGTTGGGTGGAGACCTTCTGTCTATGTGCTCAGTGAATCTCAGTTGGGTGGAGACCTTCTGTCTATGTGCTCAGGGAATCTCAGTTGGGTGGAGACCTTCTGTCTATGTTCTCAGGGAATCTCAGTTGGGTGGAGACCTTCTGTCTATGTTCTCAGTGAATCTCAGTTGGGTGGGAACCTTCTGTCTATGTGCTCAGTGAATCTCAGTTGGGTGGGAACCTTCTGTCTATGTGCTCAGTGAATCTCAGTTGGGTGGGAACCTGTCTATGTGCTCAGTGAATCTCAGTTGGGTGGGAACCTTCTGTCTATGTGCTCAGTGAATCTCAGTTGGGTGGAGACCTTCTGTCTATGTGCTCAGTGAATCTCAGTTGGGTGGGAACCTTCTGTCTATGTGCTCAGTGAATCTCAGTTGGGTGGAGACCTTCTGTCTATGTGCTCAGTGAATCTCAGTTGGGTGGAGACCTTCTGTCTATGTGCTCAGGGAATCTCAGTTGGGTGGAGACCTTCTGTCTATGTTCTCAGTGAATCTCAGTTGGGTGGGAACCTTCTGTCTATGTGCTCAGTGAATCTCAGTTGGGTGGGAACCTTCTGTCTATGTGCTCAGTGAATCTCAGTTGGGTGGAGACCTTCTGTCTATGTGCTCAGTGAATCTCAGTTGGGTGGAGACCTTCTGTCTATGTGCTCAGTGAATCTCAGTTGGGTGGGAACCTTCTGTCTATGTGCTCAGTGAATCTCAGTTGGGTGGAGACCTTCTGTCTATGTGCTCAGTGAATCTCAGTTGGGTGGAGACCTTCTGTCTATGTGCTCAGGGAATCTCAGTTGGGTGGAGACCTTCTGTCTATGTTCTCAGTGAATCTCAGTTGGGTGGGAACCTTCTGTCTATGTGCTCAGTGAATCTCAGTTGGGTGGGAACCTTCTGTCTATGTGCTCAGTGAATCTCAGTTGGGTGGAGACCTTCTGTCTATGTGCTCAGTGAATCTCAGTTGGGTGGAGACCTTCTGTCTATGTGCTCAGTGAATCTCAGTTGGGTGGGAACCTTCTGTCTATGTGCTCAGTGAATCTCAGTTGGGTGGAGACCTTCTGTCTATGTGCTCAGTGAATCTCAGTTGGGTGGAGACCTTCTGCCTATGTGCTCAGTGAATCTCAGTTGGGTGGGAACCTTCTGTCTATGTGCTCAGTGAATCTCAGTTGGGTGGAGACCTTCTGTCTATGTGCTCAGTGAATCTCAGTTGGGTGGAGACCTTCTGTCTATGTGCTCAGGGAATCTCAGTTGGGTGGAGACCTTCTGTCTATGTTCTCAGTGAATCTCAGTTGGGTGGGAACCTTCTGTCTATGTGCTCAGTGAATCTCAGTTGGGTGGGAACCTTCTGTCTATGTGCTCAGTGAATCTCAGTTGGGTGGGAACCTGTCTATGTGCTCAGTGAATCTCAGTTGGGTGGGAACCTGTCTATGTGCTCAGTGAATCTCAGTTGGGTGGAGACCTTCTGTCTATGTGCTCAGTGAATCTCAGTTGGGTGGAGACCTTCTGTCTATGTGCTCAGTGAATCTCAGTTGGGTGGAGACCTTCTGTCTATGTGCTCAGGGAATCTCAGTTGGGTGGGAACCTTCTGTCTATGTGCTCAGTGAATCTCAGTTGGGTGGGAACCTTCTGTCTATGTGCTCAGTGAATCTCAGTTGGGTGGAGACCTTCTGTCTATGTGCTCAGTGAATCTCAGTTGGGTGGAGACCTTCTGTCTATGTGCTCAGTGAATCTCAGTTGGGTGGGAACCTTCTGTCTATGTGCTCAGTGAATCTCAGTTGGGTGGAGACCTTCTGTCTATGTGCTCAGTGAATCTCAGTTGGGTGGAGACCTTCTGTCTATGTGCTCAGGGAATCTCAGTTGGGTGGAGACCTTCTGTCTATGTTCTCAGTGAATCTCAGTTGGGTGGGAACCTTCTGTCTATGTGCTTAGTGAATCTCAGTTGGGTGGGAACCTTCTGTCTATGTGCTCAGTGAATCTCAGTTGGGTGGGAACCTGTCTATGTGCTCAGTGAATCTCAGTTGGGTGGAGACCTTCTGTCTATGTGCTCAGTGAATCTCAGTTGGGTGGGAACCTTCTGTCTATGTGCTCAGTGAATCTCAGTTGGGTGGAGACCTTCTGTCTATGTGCTCAGTGAATCTCAGTTGGGTGGAGACCTTCTGTCTATGTGCTCAGGGAATCTCAGTTGGGTGGAGACCTTCTGTCTATGTTCTCAGTGAATCTCAGTTGGGTGGGAACCTTCTGTCTATGTGCTCAGTGAATCTCAGTTGGGTGGGAACCTTCTGTCTATGTGCTCAGTGAATCTCAGTTGGGTGGGAACCTGTCTATGTGCTCAGTGAATCTCAGTTGGGTGGGAACCTGTCTATGTGCTCAGTGAATCTCAGTTGGGTGGAGACCTTCTGTCTATGTGCTCAGTGAATCTCAGTTGGGTGGAGACCTTCTGTCTATGTGCTCAGTGAATCTCAGTTGGGTGGAGACCTTCTGTCTATGTGCTCAGGGAATCTCAGTTGGGTGGGAACCTTCTGTCTATGTGCTCAGTGAATCTCAGTTGGGTGGGAACCTTCTGTCTATGTGCTCAGTGAATCTCAGTTGGGTGGAGACCTTCTGTCTATGTGCTCAGTGAATCTCAGTTGGGTGGAGACCTTCTGTCTATGTGCTCAGTGAATCTCAGTTGGGTGGGAACCTTCTGTCTATGTGCTCAGTGAATCTCAGTTGGGTGGAGACCTTCTGTCTATGTGCTCAGTGAATCTCAGTTGGGTGGAGACCTTCTGTCTATGTGCTCAGGGAATCTCAGTTGGGTGGAGACCTTCTGTCTATGTGCTCAGGGAATCTCAGTTGGGTGGAGACCTTCTGTCTATGTGCTCAGGGAATCTCAGTTGGGTGGAGACCTTCTGTCTATGTTCTCAGTGAATCTCAGTTGGGTGGGAACCTTCTGTCTATGTGCTCAGTGAATCTCAGTTGGGTGGGAACCTGTCTATGTGCTCAGTGAATCTCAGTTGGGTGGGAACCTGTCTATGTGCTCAGTGAATCTCAGTTGGGTGGAGACCTTCTGTCTATGTGCTCAGTGAATCTCAGTTGGGTGGAGACCTTCTGTCTATGTGCTCAGTGAATCTCAGTTGGGTGGAGACCTTCTGTCTATGTGCTCAGGGAATCTCAGTTGGGTGGGAACCTTCTATGTGCTCAGTGAATCTCAGTTGGGTGGGAACCTTCTGTCTATGTGCTCAGTGAATCTCAGTTGGGTGGAGACCTTCTGTCTATGTGCTCAGTGAATCTCAGTTGGGTGGAGACCTTCTGTCTATGTGCTCAGTGAATCTCAGTTGGGTGGGAACCTTCTGTCTATGTGCTCAGTGAATCTCAGTTGGGTGGAGACCTTCTGTCTATGTGCTCAGTGAATCTCAGTTGGGTGGAGACCTTCTGTCTATGTGCTCAGGGAATCTCAGTTGGGTGGAGACCTTCTGTCTATGTTCTCAGTGAATCTCAGTTGGGTGGGAACCTTCTGTCTATGTGCTCAGTGAATCTCAGTTGGGTGGGAACCTTCTGTCTATGTGCTCAGTGAATCTCAGTTGGGTGGGAACCTGTCTATGTGCTCAGTGAATCTCAGTTGGGTGGGAACCTGTCTATGTGCTCAGTGAATCTCAGTTGGGTGGAGACCTTCTGTCTATGTGCTCAGTGAATCTCAGTTGGGTGGAGACCTTCTGTCTATGTGCTCAGTGAATCTCAGTTGGGTGGAGACCTTCTGTCTATGTGCTCAGGGAATCTCAGTTGGGTGGGAACCTTCTGTCTATGTGCTCAGTGAATCTCAGTTGGGTGGGAACCTTCTGTCTATGTGCTCAGTGAATCTCAGTTGGGTGGAGACCTTCTGTCTATGTGCTCAGTGAATCTCAGTTGGGTGGAGACCTTCTGTCTATGTGCTCAGTGAATCTCAGTTGGGTGGAGACCTTCTGTCTATGTGCTCAGGGAATCTCAGTTGGGTGGAGACCTTCTGTCTATGTTCTCAGTGAATCTCAGTTGGGTGGGAACCTTCTGTCTATGTGCTCAGTGAATCTCAGTTGGGTGGGAACCTTCTGTCTATGTGCTCAGTGAATCTCAGTTGGGTGGAGACCTTCTGTCTATGTGCTCAGTGAATCTCAGTTGGGTGGAGACCTTCTGTCTATGTGCTCAGTGAATCTCAGTTGGGTGGGAACCTTCTGTCTATGTGCTCAGTGAATCTCAGTTGGGTGGAGACCTTCTGTCTATGTGCTCAGTGAATCTCAGTTGGGTGGAGACCTTCTGTCTATGTGCTCAGGGAATCTCAGTTGGGTGGAGACCTTCTGTCTATGTTCTCAGTGAATCTCAGTTGGGTGGGAACCTTCTGTCTATGTGCTCAGTGAATCTCAGTTGGGTGGGAACCTTCTGTCTATGTGCTCAGTGAATCTCAGTTGGGTGGGAACCTGTCTATGTGCTCAGTGAATCTCAGTTGGGTGGGAACCTGTCTATGTGCTCAGTGAATCTCAGTTGGGTGGAGACCTTCTGTCTATGTGCTCAGTGAATCTCAGTTGGGTGGAGACCTTCTGTCTATGTGCTCAGTGAATCTCAGTTGGGTGGAGACCTTCTGTCTATGTGCTCAGGGAATCTCAGTTGGGTGGGAACCTTCTGTCTATGTGCTCAGTGAATCTCAGTTGGGTGGGAACCTTCTGTCTATGTGCTCAGTGAATCTCAGTTGGGTGGAGACCTTCTGTCTATGTGCTCAGTGAATCGCAGTTGGGTGGAGACCTTCTGTCTATGTGCTCAGTGAATCTCAGTTGGGTGGGAACCTTCTGTCTATGTGCTCAGTGAATCTCAGTTGGGTGGAGACCTTCTGTCTATGTGCTCAGTGAATCTCAGTTGGGTGGAGACCTTCTGTCTATGTGCTCAGGGAATCTCAGTTGGGTGGAGACCTTCTGTCTATGTTCTCAGTGAATCTCAGTTGGGTGGGAACCTTCTGTCTATGTGCTCAGTGAATCTCAGTTGGGTGGGAACCTTCTGTCTATGTGCTCAGTGAATCTCAGTTGGGTGGGAACCTTCTGTCTATGTGCTCAGTGAATCTCAGTTGGGTGGGAACCTTCTGTCTATGTGCTCAGTGAATCTCAGTTGGGTGGGAACCTGTCTATGTGCTCAGTGAATCTCAGTTGGGTGGGAACCTGTCTATGTGCTCAGTGAATCTCAGTTGGGTGGAGACCTTCTGTCTATGTGCTCAGTGAATCTCAGTTGGGTGGAGACCTTCTGTCTATGTGCTCAGTGAATCTCAGTTGGGTGGGAACCTTCTGTCTATGTGCTCAGTGAATCTCAGTTGGGTGGGAACCTTCTGTCTATGTGCTCAGTGAATCTCAGTTGGGTGGGAACCTGTCTATGTGCTCAGTGAATCTCAGTTGGGTGGGAACCTGTCTATGTGCTCAGTGAATCTCAGTTGGGTGGAGACCTTCTGTCTATGTGCTCAGTGAATCTCAGTTGGGTGGAGACCTTCTGTCTATGTGCTCAGTGAATCTCAGTTGGGTGGGAACCTTCTGTCTATGTGCTCAGGGAATCTCAGTTGGGTGGGAACCTTCTGTCTATGTGCTCAGTGAATCTCAGTTGGGTGGGAACCTTCTGTCTATGTGCTCAGTGAATCTCAGTTGGGTGGAGACCTTCTGTCTATGTGCTCAGTGAATCTCAGTTGGGTGGAGACCTTCTGTCTATGTGCTCAGTGAATCTCAGTTGGGTGGGAACCTTCTGTCTATGTGCTCAGTGAATCTCAGTTGGGTGGAGACCTTCTGTCTATGTGCTCAGTGAATCTCAGTTGGGTGGAGACCTTCTGTCTATGTGCTCAGGGAATCTCAGTTGGGTGGAGACCTTCTGTCTATGTTCTCAGTGAATCTCAGTTGGGTGGGAACCTTCTGTCTATGTGCTCAGTGAATCTCAGTTGGGTGGGAACCTTCTGTCTATGTGCTCAGTGAATCTCAGTTGGGTGGGAACCTGTCTATGTGCTCAGTGAATCTCAGTTGGGTGGGAACCTGTCTATGTGCTCAGTGAATCTCAGTTGGGTGGAGACCTTCTGTCTATGTGCTCAGTGAATCTCAGTTGGGTGGAGACCTTCTGTCTATGTGCTCAGTGAATCTCAGTTGGGTGGAGACCTTCTGTCTATGTGCTCAGGGAATCTCAGTTGGGTGGAGACCTTCTGTCTATGTGCTCAGTGAATCTCAGTTGGGTGGGAACCTTCTGTCTATGTGCTCAGTGAATCTCAGTTGGGTGGAGACCTTCTGTCTATGTGCTCAGTGAATCTCAGTTGGGTGGAGACCTTCTGTCTATGTGCTCAGTGAATCTCAGTTGGGTGGGAACCTTCTGTCTATGTGCTCAGTGAATCTCAGTTGGGTGGGAACCTTCTGTCTATGTGCTCAGTGAATCTCAGTTGGGTGGAGACCTTCTGTCTATGTGCTCAGTGAATCTCAGTTGGGTGGAGACCTTCTGTCTATGTGCTCAGTGAATCTCAGTTGGGTGGGAACCTTCTGTCTATGTGCTCAGTGAATCTCAGTTGGGTGGAGACCTTCTGTCTATGTGCTCAGTGAATCTCAGTTGGGTGGAGACCTTCTGTCTATGTGCTCAGGGAATCTCAGTTGGGTGGAGACCTTCTGTCTATGTTCTCAGTGAATCTCAGTTGGGTGGGAACCTTCTGTCTATGTGCTCAGTGAATCTCAGTTGGGTGGGAACCTTCTGTCTATGTGCTCAGTGAATCTCAGTTGGGTGGGAACCTGTCTATGTGCTCAGTGAATCTCAGTTGGGTGGGAACCTGTCTATGTGCTCAGTGAATCTCAGTTGGGTGGAGACCTTCTGTCTATGTGCTCAGTGAATCTCAGTTGGGTGGAGACCTTCTGTCTATGTGCTCAGTGAATCTCAGTTGGGTGGAGACCTTCTGTCTATGTGCTCAGGGAATCTCAGTTGGGTGGAGACCTTCTGTCTATGTGCTCAGTGAATCTCAGTTGGGTGGGAACCTTCTGTCTATGTGCTCAGTGAATCTCAGTTGGGTGGAGACCTTCTGTCTATGTGCTCAGTGAATCTCAGTTGGGTGGAGACCTTCTGTCTATGTGCTCAGTGAATCTCAGTTGGGTGGGAACCTTCTGTCTATGTGCTCAGTGAATCTCAGTTGGGTGGAGACCTTCTGTCTATGTGCTCAGTGAATCTCAGTTGGGTGGAGACCTTCTGTCTATGTGCTCAGTGAATCTCAGTTGGGTGGAGACCTTCTGTCTATGTGCTCAGGGAATCTCAGTTGGGTGGAGACCTTCTGTCTATGTTCTCAGTGAATCTCAGTTGGGTGGGAACCTTCTGTCTATGTGCTCAGTGAATCTCAGTTGGGTGGGAACCTTCTGTCTATGTGCTCAGTGAATCTCAGTTGGGTGGAGACCTTCTGTCTATGTGCTCAGTGAATCTCAGTTGGGTGGGAACCTTCTGTCTATGTGCTCAGTGAATCTCAGTTGGGTGGAGACCTTCTGTCTATGTGCTCAGTGAATCTCAGTTGGGTGGAGACCTTCTGTCTATGTGCTCAGGGAATCTCAGTTGGGTGGAGACCTTCTGTCTATGTTCTCAGTGAATCTCAGTTGGGTGGGAACCTTCTGTCTATGTGCTCAGTGAATCTCAGTTGGGTGGAGACCTTCTGTCTATGTGCTCAGGGAATCTCAGTTGGGTGGAGACCTTCTGTCTATGTTCTCAGTGAATCTCAGTTGGGTGGGAACCTTCTGTCTATGTGCTCAGTGAATCTCAGTTGGGTGGGAACCTGTCTATGTGCTCAGTGAATCTCAGTTGGGTGGGAACCTGTCTATGTGCTCAGTGAATCTCAGTTGGGTGGGAACCTTCTGTCTATGTGCTCAGTGAATCTCAGTTGGGTGGGAACCTTCTGTCTATGTGCTCAGTGAATCTCAGTTGGGTGGGAACCTGTCTATGTGCTCAGTGAATCTCAGTTGGGTGGAGACCTTCTGTCTATGTGCTCAGTGAATCTCAGTTGGGTGGGAACCTTCTGTCTATGTGCTCAGTGAATCTCAGTTGGGTGGAGACCTTCTGTCTATGTGCTCAGTGAATCTCAGTTGGGTGGAGACCTTCTGTCTATGTGCTCAGGGAATCTCAGTTGGGTGGAGACCTTCTGTCTATGTTCTCAGGGAATCTCAGTTGGGTGGAGACCTTCTGTCTATGTTCTCAGTGAATCTCAGTTGGGTGGGAACCTTCTGTCTATGTGCTCAGTGAATCTCAGTTGGGTGGGAACCTTCTGTCTATGTGCTCAGTGAATCTCAGTTGGGTGGGAACCTGTCTATGTGCTCAGTGAATCTCAGTTGGGTGGGAACCTTCTGTCTATGTGCTCAGTGAATCTCAGTTGGGTGGAGACCTTCTGTCTATGTGCTCAGTGAATCTCAGTTGGGTGGGAACCTTCTGTCTATGTGCTCAGTGAATCTCAGTTGGGTGGAGACCTTCTGTCTATGTGCTCAGTGAATCTCAGTTGGGTGGAGACCTTCTGTCTATGTGCTCAGGGAATCTCAGTTGGGTGGGAACCTTCTGTCTATGTGCTCAGTGAATCTCAGTTGGGTGGAGACCTTCTGTCTATGTGCTCAGTGAATCTCAGTTGGGTGGAGACCTTCTGTCTATGTGCTCAGTGAATCTCAGTTGGGTGGGAACCTTCTGTCTATGTGCTCAGTGAATCTCAGTTGGGTGGAGACCTTCTGTCTATGTGCTCAGTGAATCTCAGTTGGGTGGAGACCTTCTGTCTATGTGCTCAGTGAATCTCAGTTGGGTGGGAACCTTCTGTCTATGTGCTCAGTGAATCTCAGTTGGGTGGAGACCTTCTGTCTATGTGCTCAGTGAATCTCAGTTGGGTGGAGACCTTCTGTCTATGTGCTCAGGGAATCTCAGTTGGGTGGAGACCTTCTGTCTATGTTCTCAGTGAATCTCAGTTGGGTGGGAACCTTCTGTCTATGTGCTCAGTGAATCTCAGTTGGGTGGGAACCTTCTGTCTATGTGCTCAGTGAATCTCAGTTGGGTGGGAACCTGTCTATGTGCTCAGTGAATCTCAGTTGGGTGGGAACCTGTCTATGTGCTCAGTGAATCTCAGTTGGGTGGAGACCTTCTGTCTATGTGCTCAGTGAATCTCAGTTGGGTGGAGACCTTCTGTCTATGTGCTCAGTGAATCTCAGTTGGGTGGAGACCTTCTGTCTATGTGCTCAGGGAATCTCAGTTGGGTGGGAACCTTCTGTCTATGTGCTCAGTGAATCTCAGTTGGGTGGGAACCTTCTGTCTATGTGCTCAGTGAATCTCAGTTGGGTGGAGACCTTCTGTCTATGTGCTCAGTGAATCTCAGTTGGGTGGAGACCTTCTGTCTATGTGCTCAGTGAATCTCAGTTGGGTGGGAACCTTCTGTCTATGTGCTCAGTGAATCTCAGTTGGGTGGAGACCTTCTGTCTATGTGCTCAGTGAATCTCAGTTGGGTGGAGACCTTCTGTCTATGTGCTCAGGGAATCTCAGTTGGGTGGAGACCTTCTGTCTATGTTCTCAGTGAATCTCAGTTGGGTGGGAACCTTCTGTCTATGTGCTCAGTGAATCTCAGTTGGGTGGGAACCTTCTGTCTATGTGCTCAGTGAATCTCAGTTGGGTGGGAACCTGTCTATGTGCTCAGTGAATCTCAGTTGGGTGGAGACCTTCTGTCTATGTGCTCAGTGAATCTCAGTTGGGTGGGAACCTTCTGTCTATGTGCTCAGTGAATCTCAGTTGGGTGGAGACCTTCTGTCTATGTGCTCAGTGAATCTCAGTTGGGTGGAGACCTTCTGTCTATGTGCTCAGGGAATCTCAGTTGGGTGGAGACCTTCTGTCTATGTTCTCAGTGAATCTCAGTTGGGTGGGAACCTTCTGTCTATGTGCTCAGTGAATCTCAGTTGGGTGGGAACCTTCTGTCTATGTGCTCAGTGAATCTCAGTTGGGTGGGAACCTGTCTATGTGCTCAGTGAATCTCAGTTGGGTGGGAACCTGTCTATGTGCTCAGTGAATCTCAGTTGGGTGGAGACCTTCTGTCTATGTGCTCAGTGAATCTCAGTTGGGTGGAGACCTTCTGTCTATGTGCTCAGTGAATCTCAGTTGGGTGGAGACCTTCTGTCTATGTGCTCAGGGAATCTCAGTTGGGTGGGAACCTTCTGTCTATGTGCTCAGTGAATCTCAGTTGGGTGGGAACCTTCTGTCTATGTGCTCAGTGAATCTCAGTTGGGTGGAGACCTTCTGTCTATGTGCTCAGTGAATCTCAGTTGGGTGGAGACCTTCTGTCTATGTGCTCAGTGAATCTCAGTTGGGTGGGAACCTTCTGTCTATGTGCTCAGTGAATCTCAGTTGGGTGGAGACCTTCTGTCTATGTGCTCAGTGAATCTCAGTTGGGTGGAGACCTTCTGTCTATGTGCTCAGGGAATCTCAGTTGGGTGGAGACCTTCTGTCTATGTGCTCAGGGAATCTCAGTTGGGTGGAGACCTTCTGTCTATGTGCTCAGGGAATCTCAGTTGGGTGGAGACCTTCTGTCTATGTTCTCAGTGAATCTCAGTTGGGTGGGAACCTTCTGTCTATGTGCTCAGTGAATCTCAGTTGGGTGGGAACCTGTCTATGTGCTCAGTGAATCTCAGTTGGGTGGGAACCTGTCTATGTGCTCAGTGAATCTCAGTTGGGTGGAGACCTTCTGTCTATGTGCTCAGTGAATCTCAGTTGGGTGGAGACCTTCTGTCTATGTGCTCAGTGAATCTCAGTTGGGTGGAGACCTTCTGTCTATGTGCTCAGGGAATCTCAGTTGGGTGGGAACCTTCTGTCTATGTGCTCAGTGAATCTCAGTTGGGTGGGAACCTTCTGTCTATGTGCTCAGTGAATCTCAGTTGGGTGGAGACCTTCTGTCTATGTGCTCAGTGAATCTCAGTTGGGTGGAGACCTTCTGTCTATGTGCTCAGTGAATCTCAGTTGGGTGGGAACCTTCTGTCTATGTGCTCAGTGAATCTCAGTTGGGTGGAGACCTTCTGTCTATGTGCTCAGTGAATCTCAGTTGGGTGGAGACCTTCTGTCTATGTGCTCAGGGAATCTCAGTTGGGTGGAGACCTTCTGTCTATGTTCTCAGTGAATCTCAGTTGGGTGGGAACCTTCTGTCTATGTGCTCAGTGAATCTCAGTTGGGTGGGAACCTTCTGTCTATGTGCTCAGTGAATCTCAGTTGGGTGGGAACCTGTCTATGTGCTCAGTGAATCTCAGTTGGGTGGAGACCTTCTGTCTATGTGCTCAGTGAATCTCAGTTGGGTGGAGACCTTCTGTCTATGTGCTCAGTGAATCTCAGTTGGGTGGAGACCTTCTGTCTATGTGCTCAGGGAATCTCAGTTGGGTGGGAACCTTCTGTCTATGTGCTCAGTGAATCTCAGTTGGGTGGGAACCTTCTGTCTATGTGCTCAGTGAATCTCAGTTGGGTGGAGACCTTCTGTCTATGTGCTCAGTGAATCTCAGTTGGGTGGAGACCTTCTGTCTATGTGCTCAGTGAATCTCAGTTGGGTGGGAACCTTCTGTCTATGTGCTCAGTGAATCTCAGTTGGGTGGAGACCTTCTGTCTATGTGCTCAGTGAATCTCAGTTGGGTGGAGACCTTCTGTCTATGTGCTCAGGGAATCTCAGTTGGGTGGAGACCTTCTGTCTATGTTCTCAGTGAATCTCAGTTGGGTGGGAACCTTCTGTCTATGTGCTCAGTGAATCTCAGTTGGGTGGGAACCTTCTGTCTATGTGCTCAGTGAATCTCAGTTGGGTGGAGACCTTCTGTCTATGTGCTCAGTGAATCTCAGTTGGGTGGAGACCTTCTGTCTATGTGCTCAGTGAATCTCAGTTGGGTGGGAACCTTCTGTCTATGTGCTCAGTGAATCTCAGTTGGGTGGAGACCTTCTGTCTATGTGCTCAGTGAATCTCAGTTGGGTGGAGACCTTCTGTCTATGTGCTCAGGGAATCTCAGTTGGGTGGAGACCTTCTGTCTATGTTCTCAGTGAATCTCAGTTGGGTGGGAACCTTCTGTCTATGTGCTCAGTGAATCTCAGTTGGGTGGGAACCTTCTGTCTATGTGCTCAGTGAATCTCAGTTGGGTGGGAACCTGTCTATGTGCTCAGTGAATCTCAGTTGGGTGGGAACCTGTCTATGTGCTCAGTGAATCTCAGTTGGGTGGAGACCTTCTGTCTATGTGCTCAGTGAATCTCAGTTGGGTGGAGACCTTCTGTCTATGTGCTCAGTGAATCTCAGTTGGGTGGAGACCTTCTGTCTATGTGCTCAGGGAATCTCAGTTGGGTGGGAACCTTCTGTCTATGTGCTCAGTGAATCTCAGTTGGGTGGGAACCTTCTGTCTATGTGCTCAGTGAATCTCAGTTGGGTGGAGACCTTCTGTCTATGTGCTCAGTGAATCTCAGTTGGGTGGAGACCTTCTGTCTATGTGCTCAGTGAATCTCAGTTGGGTGGGAACCTTCTGTCTATGTGCTCAGTGAATCTCAGTTGGGTGGAGACCTTCTGTCTATGTGCTCAGTGAATCTCAGTTGGGTGGAGACCTTCTGTCTATGTGCTCAGGGAATCTCAGTTGGGTGGAGACCTTCTGTCTATGTTCTCAGTGAATCTCAGTTGGGTGGGAACCTTCTGTCTATGTGCTCAGTGAATCTCAGTTGGGTGGGAACCTTCTGTCTATGTGCTCAGTGAATCTCAGTTGGGTGGGAACCTTCTGTCTATGTGCTCAGTGAATCTCAGTTGGGTGGAGACCTTCTGTCTATGTGCTCAGTGAATCTCAGTTGGGTGGAGACCTTCTGTCTATGTGCTCAGTGAATCTCAGTTGGGTGGGAACCTTCTGTCTATGTGCTCAGTGAATCTCAGTTGGGTGGAGACCTTCTGTCTATGTGCTCAGTGAATCTCAGTTGGGTGGAGACCTTCTGTCTATGTGCTCAGTGAATCTCAGTTGGGTGGGAACCTTCTGTCTATGTGCTCAGTGAATCTCAGTTGGGTGGGAACCTTCTGTCTATGTGCTCAGTGAATCTCAGTTGGGTGGAGACCTTCTGTCTATGTGCTCAGTGAATCTCAGTTGGGTGGAGACCTTCTGTCTATGTGCTCAGTGAATCTCAGTTGGGTGGGAACCTTCTGTCTATGTGCTCAGTGAATCTCAGTTGGGTGGGAACCTGTCTATGTGCTCAGTGAATCTCAGTTGGGTGGAGACCTTCTGTCTATGTGCTCAGTGAATCTCAGTTGGGTGGAGACCTTCTGTCTATGTGCTCAGTGAATCTCAGTTGGGTGGAGACCTTCTGTCTATGTGCTCAGGGAATCTCAGTTGGGTGGGAACCTTCTGTCTATGTGCTCAGTGAATCTCAGTTGGGTGGAGACCTTCTGTCTATGTGCTCAGTGAATCTCAGTTGGGTGGAGACCTTCTGTCTATGTGCTCAGTGAATCTCAGTTGGGTGGAGACCTTCTGTCTATGTGCTCAGTGAATCTCAGTTGGGTGGGAACCTTCTGTCTATGTGCTCAGTGAATCTCAGTTGGGTGAAGACCTTCTGTCTATGTGCTCAGTGAATCTCAGTTGGGTGGAGACCTTCTGTCTATGTGCTCAGTGAATCTCAGTTGGGTGGAGACCTTCTGTCTATGTGCTCAGGGAATCTCAGTTGGGTGGGAACCTTCTGTCTATGTGCTCAGTGAATCTCAGTTGGGTGGGAACCTTCTGTCTATGTGCTCAGTGAATCTCAGTTGGGTGGGAACCTTCTGTCTATGTGCTCAGTGAATCTCAGTTGGGTGGAGACCTTCTGTCTATGTGCTCAGTGAATCTCAGTTGGGTGGAGACCTTCTGTCTATGTGCTCAGTGAATCTCAGTTGGGTGGGAACCTTCTGTCTATGTGCTCAGTGAATCTCAGTTGGGTGGGAACCTGTCTATGTGCTCAGTGAATCTCAGTTGGGTGGAGACCTTCTGTCTATGTGCTCAGTGAATCTCAGTTGGGTGGAGACCTTCTGTCTATGTGCTCAGTGAATCTCAGTTGGGTGGAGACCTTCTGTCTATGTGCTCAGTGAATCTCAGTTGGGTGGAGACCTTCTGTCTATGTGCTCAGGGAATCTCAGTTGGGTGGGAACCTTCTGTCTATGTGCTCAGTGAATCTCAGTTGGGTGGGAACCTTCTGTCTATGTGCTCAGTGAATCTCAGTTGGGTGGAGACCTTCTGTCTATGTGCTCAGTGAATCTCAGTTGGGTGGAGACCTTCTGTCTATGTGCTCAGTGAATCTCAGTTGGGTGGGAACCTTCTGTCTATGTGCTCAGTGAATCTCAGTTGGGTGAAGACCTTCTGTCTATGTGCTCAGTGAATCTCAGTTGGGTGGGAACCTTCTGTCTATGTGCTCAGTGAATCTCAGTTGGGTGGAGACCTTCTGTCTATGTGCTCAGTGAATCTCAGTTGGGTGGAGACCTTCTGTCTATGTGCTCAGTGAATCTCAGTTGGGTGGAGACCTTCTGTCTATGTGCTCAGTGAATCTCAGTTGGGTGGGAACCTTCTGTCTATGTGCTCAGTGAATCTCAGTTGGGTGGAGACCTTCTGTCTATGTGCTCAGTGAATCTCAGTTGGGTGGGAACCTTCTGTCTATGTGCTCAGTGAATCTCAGTTGGGTGGAGACCTTCTGTCTATGTGCTCAGTGAATCTCAGTTGGGTGGAGACCTTCTGTCTATGTGCTCAGTGAATCTCAGTTGGGTGGGAACCTTCTGTCTATGTGCTCAGTGAATCTCAGTTGGGTGGGAACCTTCTGTCTATGTGCTCAGTGAATCTCAGTTGGGTGGAGACCTTCTGTCTATGTGCTCAGTGAATCTCAGTTGGGTGGAGACCTTCTGTCTATGTGCTCAGTGAATCTCAGTTGGGTGGGAACCTTCTGTCTATGTGCTCAGTGAATCTCAGTTGGGTGGGAACCTGTCTATGTGCTCAGTGAATCTCAGTTGGGTGGAGACCTTCTGTCTATGTGCTCAGTGAATCTCAGTTGGGTGGAGACCTTCTGTCTATGTGCTCAGTGAATCTCAGTTGGGTGGGAACCTTCTGTCTATGTGCTCAGTGAATCTCAGTTGGGTGGAGACCTTCTATGTGCTCAGTGAATCTCAGTTGGGTGGAGACCTTCTGTCTATGTGCTCAGTGAATCTCAGTTGGGTGGAGACCTTCTGTCTATGTGCTCAGTGAATCTCAGTTGGGTGGGAACCTTCTGTCTATGTGCTCAGTGAATCTCAGTTGGGTGGGAACCTTCTGTCTATGTGCTCAGTGAATCTCAGTTGGGTGGAGACCTTCTGTCTATGTGCTCAGTGAATCTCAGTTGGGTGGGAACCTTCTGTCTATGTGCTCAGTGAATCTCAGTTGGGTGGAGACCTTCTGTCTATGTGCTCAGTGAATCTCAGTTGGGTGGAGACCTTCTGTCTATGTGCTCAGTGAATCTCAGTTGGGTGGGAACCTTCTGTCTATGTGCTCAGTGAATCTCAGTTGGGTGGAGACCTTCTGTCTATGTGCTCAGTGAATCTCAGTTGGGTGGAGACCTTCTGTCTATGTGCTCAGTGAATCTCAGTTGGGTGGAGACCTTCTGTCTATGTGCTCAGGGAATCTCAGTTGGGTGGGAACCTTCTGTCTATGTGCTCAGTGAATCTCAGTTGGGTGGGAACCTGTCTATGTGCTCAGTGAATCTCAGTTGGGTGGAGACCTTCTGTCTATGTGCTCAGTGAATCTCAGTTGGGTGGAGACCTTCTGTCTATGTGCTCAGTGAATCTCAGTTGGGTGGGAACCTTCTGTCTATGTGCTCAGTGAATCTCAGTTGGGTGGAGACCTTCTGTCTATGTGCTCAGTGAATCTCAGTTGGGTGGAGACCTTCTGTCTATGTGCTCAGTGAATCTCAGTTGGGTGGAGACCTTCTGTCTATGTGCTCAGTGAATCTCAGTTGGGTGGAGACCTTCTGTCTATGTGCTCAGTGAATCTCAGTTGGGTGGAGACCTTCTGTCTATGTGCTCAGTGAATCTCAGTTGGGTGGGAACCTTCTGTCTATGTGCTCAGTGAATCTCAGTTGGGTGGAGACCTTCTGTCTATGTGCTCAGTGAATCTCAGTTGGGTGGAGACCTTCTGTCTATGTGCTCAGTGAATCTCAGTTGGGTGAAGACATTCTGTCTATGTGCTCAGGGAATCTCAGTTGGGTGGAGACCTTCTGTCTATGTGCTCAGGGAATCTCAGTTGGGTGGAGACCTTCTGTCTATGTGCTCAGTGAATCTCAGTTGGGTGGGAACCTTCTGTCTATGTGCTCAGTGAATCTCAGTTGGGTGGGAACCTTCTGTCTATGTGCTCAGTGAATCTCAGTTGGGTGGAGACCTTCTGTCTATGTGCTCAGTGAATCTCAGTTGGGTGGAGACCTTCTGTCTATGTGCTCAGTGAATCTCAGTTGGGTGGAGACCTGTCTATGTGCTCAGTGAATCTCAGTTGGGTGGAGACCTTCTGTCTATGTGCTCAGTGAATCTCAGTTGGGTGGGAACCTTCTGTCTATGTGCTCAGTGAATCTCAGTTGGGTGAAGACCTTCTGTCTATGTGCTCAGTGAATCTCAGTTGGGTGGAGACCTTCTGTCTATGTGCTCAGTGAATCTCAGTTGGGTGGAGACCTTCTGTCTATGTGCTCAGGGAATCTCAGTTGGGTGGAGACCTTCTGTCTATGTTCTCAGTGAATCTCAGTTGGGTGGGAACCTTCTGTCTATGTGCTCAGTGAATCTCAGTTGGGTGGAGACCTTCTGTCTATGTGCTCAGTGAATCTCAGTTGGGTGGAGACCTTCTGTCTATGTGCTCAGGGAATCTCAGTTGGGTGGGAACCTTCTGTCTATGTGCTCAGTGAATCTCAGTTGGGTGGGAACCTTCTGTCTATGTGCTCAGTGAATCTCAGTTGGGTGGAGACCTTCTGTCTATGTGCTCAGTGAATCTCAGTTGGGTGGGAACCTTCTGTCTATGTGCTCAGGGAATCTCAGTTGGGTGGGAACCTTCTGTCTATGTGCTCAGTGAATCTCAGTTGGGTGGAGACCTTCTGTCTATGTGCTCAGTGAATCTCAGTTGGGTGGAGACCTTCTGTCTATGTGCTCAGGGAATCTCAGTTGGGTGGAGACCTTCTGTCTATGTTCTCAGTGAATCTCAGTTGGGTGGGAACCTTCTGTCTATGTGCTCAGTGAATCTCAGTTGGGTGGGAACCTTCTGTCTATGTGCTCAGTGAATCTCAGTTGGGTGGGAACCTGTCTATGTGCTCAGTGAATCTCAGTTGGGTGGGAACCTGTCTATGTGCTCAGTGAATCTCAGTTGGGTGGAGACCTTCTGTCTATGTGCTCAGTGAATCTCAGTTGGGTGGAGACCTTCTGTCTATGTGCTCAGTGAATCTCAGTTGGGTGGAGACCTTCTGTCTATGTGCTCAGGGAATCTCAGTTGGGTGGGAACCTTCTGTCTATGTGCTCAGTGAATCTCAGTTGGGTGGGAACCTTCTGTCTATGTGCTCAGTGAATCTCAGTTGGGTGGAGACCTTCTGTCTATGTGCTCAGTGAATCTCAGTTGGGTGGAGACCTTCTGTCTATGTGCTCAGTGAATCTCAGTTGGGTGGGAACCTTCTGTCTATGTGCTCAGTGAATCTCAGTTGGGTGGAGACCTTCTGTCTATGTGCTCAGTGAATCTCAGTTGGGTGGAGACCTTCTGTCTATGTGCTCAGGGAATCTCAGTTGGGTGGAGACCTTCTGTCTATGTGCTCAGTGAATCTCAGTTGGGTGGAGACCTTCTGTCTATGTGCTCAGGGAATCTCAGTTGGGTGGAGACCTTCTGTCTATGTTCTCAGTGAATCTCAGTTGGGTGGGAACCTTCTGTCTATGTGCTCAGTGAATCTCAGTTGGGTGGGAACCTGTCTATGTGCTCAGTGAATCTCAGTTGGGTGGGAACCTGTCTATGTGCTCAGTGAATCTCAGTTGGGTGGAGACCTTCTGTCTATGTGCTCAGTGAATCTCAGTTGGGTGGAGACCTTCTGTCTATGTGCTCAGTGAATCTCAGTTGGGTGGAGACCTTCTGTCTATGTGCTCAGGGAATCTCAGTTGGGTGGGAACCTTCTGTCTATGTGCTCAGTGAATCTCAGTTGGGTGGGAACCTTCTGTCTATGTGCTCAGTGAATCTCAGTTGGGTGGAGACCTTCTGTCTATGTGCTCAGTGAATCTCAGTTGGGTGGAGACCTTCTGTCTATGTGCTCAGTGAATCTCAGTTGGGTGGGAACCTTCTGTCTATGTGCTCAGTGAATCTCAGTTGGGTGGAGACCTTCTGTCTATGTGCTCAGTGAATCTCAGTTGGGTGGAGACCTTCTGTCTATGTGCTCAGGGAATCTCAGTTGGGTGGAGACCTTCTGTCTATGTTCTCAGTGAATCTCAGTTGGGTGGGAACCTTCTGTCTATGTGCTCAGTGAATCTCAGTTGGGTGGGAACCTTCTGTCTATGTGCTCAGTGAATCTCAGTTGGGTGGGAACCTGTCTATGTGCTCAGTGAATCTCAGTTGGGTGGAGACCTTCTGTCTATGTGCTCAGGGAATCTCAGTTGGGTGGAGACCTTCTGTCTATGTTCTCAGTGAATCTCAGTTGGGTGGGAACCTTCTGTCTATGTGCTCAGTGAATCTCAGTTGGGTGGGAACCTTCTGTCTATGTGCTCAGTGAATCTCAGTTGGGTGGAGACCTTCTGTCTATGTGCTCAGTGAATCTCAGTTGGGTGGAGACCTTCTGTCTATGTGCTCAGTGAATCTCAGTTGGGTGGGAACCTTCTGTCTATGTGCTCAGTGAATCTCAGTTGGGTGGAGACCTTCTGTCTATGTGCTCAGTGAATCTCAGTTGGGTGGAGACCTTCTGTCTATGTGCTCAGGGAATCTCAGTTGGGTGGAGACCTTCTGTCTATGTTCTCAGTGAATCTCAGTTGGGTGGGAACCTTCTGTCTATGTGCTCAGTGAATCTCAGTTGGGTGGAGACCTTCTGTCTATGTGCTCAGGGAATCTCAGTTGGGTGGAGACCTTCTGTCTATGTTCTCAGTGAATCTCAGTTGGGTGGGAACCTTCTGTCTATGTGCTCAGTGAATCTCAGTTGGGTGGGAACCTTCTGTCTATGTGCTCAGTGAATCTCAGTTGGGTGGGAACCTGTCTATGTGCTCAGTGAATCTCAGTTGGGTGGGAACCTGTCTATGTGCTCAGTGAATCTCAGTTGGGTGGAGACCTTCTGTCTATGTGCTCAGTGAATCTCAGTTGGGTGGAGACCTTCTGTCTATGTGCTCAGTGAATCTCAGTTGGGTGGAGACCTTCTGTCTATGTGCTCAGGGAATCTCAGTTGGGTGGGAACCTTCTGTCTATGTGCTCAGTGAATCTCAGTTGGGTGGGAACCTTCTGTCTATGTGCTCAGTGAATCTCAGTTGGGTGGAGACCTTCTGTCTATGTGCTCAGTGAATCTCAGTTGGGTGGAGACCTTCTGTCTATGTGCTCAGTGAATCTCAGTTGGGTGGGAACCTTCTGTCTATGTGCTCAGTGAATCTCAGTTGGGTGGAGACCTTCTGTCTATGTGCTCAGTGAATCTCAGTTGGGTGGAGACCTTCTGTCTATGTGCTCAGGGAATCTCAGTTGGGTGGAGACCTTCTGTCTATGTTCTCAGTGAATCTCAGTTGGGTGGGAACCTTCTGTCTATGTGCTCAGTGAATCTCAGTTGGGTGGGAACCTTCTGTCTATGTGCTCAGTGAATCTCAGTTGGGTGGGAACCTGTCTATGTGCTCAGTGAATCTCAGTTGGGTGGAGACCTTCTGTCTATGTGCTCAGTGAATCTCAGTTGGGTGGGAACCTTCTGTCTATGTGCTCAGTGAATCTCAGTTGGGTGGAGACCTTCTGTCTATGTGCTCAGTGAATCTCAGTTGGGTGGAGACCTTCTGTCTATGTGCTCAGGGAATCTCAGTTGGGTGGAGACCTTCTGTCTATGTTCTCAGTGAATCTCAGTTGGGTGGGAACCTTCTGTCTATGTGCTCAGTGAATCTCAGTTGGGTGGGAACCTTCTGTCTATGTGCTCAGTGAATCTCAGTTGGGTGGGAACCTGTCTATGTGCTCAGTGAATCTCAGTTGGGTGGGAACCTGTCTATGTGCTCAGTGAATCTCAGTTGGGTGGAGACCTTCTGTCTATGTGCTCAGTGAATCTCAGTTGGGTGGAGACCTTCTGTCTATGTGCTCAGTGAATCTCAGTTGGGTGGAGACCTTCTGTCTATGTGCTCAGGGAATCTCAGTTGGGTGGGAACCTTCTGTCTATGTGCTCAGTGAATCTCAGTTGGGTGGGAACCTTCTGTCTATGTGCTCAGTGAATCTCAGTTGGGTGGAGACCTTCTGTCTATGTGCTCAGTGAATCTCAGTTGGGTGGGAACCTTCTGTCTATGTGCTCAGTGAATCTCAGTTGGGTGGAGACCTTCTGTCTATGTGCTCAGTGAATCTCAGTTGGGTGGAGACCTTCTGTCTATGTGCTCAGGGAATCTCAGTTGGGTGGAGACCTTCTGTCTATGTGCTCAGTGAATCTCAGTTGGGTGGAGACCTTCTGTCTATGTGCTCAGGGAATCTCAGTTGGGTGGAGACCTTCTGTCTATGTTCTCAGTGAATCTCAGTTGGGTGGGAACCTTCTGTCTATGTGCTCAGTGAATCTCAGTTGGGTGGGAACCTGTCTATGTGCTCAGTGAATCTCAGTTGGGTGGGAACCTGTCTATGTGCTCAGTGAATCTCAGTTGGGTGGAGACCTTCTGTCTATGTGCTCAGTGAATCTCAGTTGGGTGGAGACCTTCTGTCTATGTGCTCAGTGAATCTCAGTTGGGTGGAGACCTTCTGTCTATGTGCTCAGGGAATCTCAGTTGGGTGGGAACCTTCTGTCTATGTGCTCAGTGAATCTCAGTTGGGTGGGAACCTTCTGTCTATGTGCTCAGTGAATCTCAGTTGGGTGGAGACCTTCTGTCTATGTGCTCAGTGAATCTCAGTTGGGTGGAGACCTTCTGTCTATGTGCTCAGTGAATCTCAGTTGGGTGGGAACCTTCTGTCTATGTGCTCAGTGAATCTCAGTTGGGTGGAGACCTTCTGTCTATGTGCTCAGTGAATCTCAGTTGGGTGGAGACCTTCTGTCTATGTGCTCAGGGAATCTCAGTTGGGTGGAGACCTTCTGTCTATGTTCTCAGTGAATCTCAGTTGGGTGGGAACCTTCTGTCTATGTGCTCAGTGAATCTCAGTTGGGTGGGAACCTTCTGTCTATGTGCTCAGTGAATCTCAGTTGGGTGGGAACCTGTCTATGTGCTCAGTGAATCTCAGTTGGGTGGGAACCTGTCTATGTGCTCAGTGAATCTCAGTTGGGTGGAGACCTTCTGTCTATGTGCTCAGTGAATCTCAGTTGGGTGGAGACCTTCTGTCTATGTGCTCAGTGAATCTCAGTTGGGTGGAGACCTTCTGTCTATGTGCTCAGGGAATCTCAGTTGGGTGGGAACCTTCTGTCTATGTGCTCAGTGAATCTCAGTTGGGTGGGAACCTTCTGTCTATGTGCTCAGTGAATCTCAGTTGGGTGGAGACCTTCTGTCTATGTGCTCAGTGAATCTCAGTTGGGTGGAGACCTTCTGTCTATGTGCTCAGTGAATCTCAGTTGGGTGGGAACCTTCTGTCTATGTGCTCAGTGAATCTCAGTTGGGTGGAGACCTTCTGTCTATGTGCTCAGTGAATCTCAGTTGGGTGGAGACCTTCTGTCTATGTGCTCAGGGAATCTCAGTTGGGTGGAGACCTTCTGTCTATGTTCTCAGTGAATCTCAGTTGGGTGGGAACCTTCTGTCTATGTGCTCAGTGAATCTCAGTTGGGTGGGAACCTTCTGTCTATGTGCTCAGTGAATCTCAGTTGGGTGGGAACCTGTCTATGTGCTCAGTGAATCTCAGTTGGGTGGAGACCTTCTGTCTATGTGCTCAGTGAATCTCAGTTGGGTGGGAACCTTCTGTCTATGTGCTCAGTGAATCTCAGTTGGGTGGAGACCTTCTGTCTATGTGCTCAGTGAATCTCAGTTGGGTGGAGACCTTCTGTCTATGTGCTCAGGGAATCTCAGTTGGGTGGAGACCTTCTGTCTATGTTCTCAGTGAATCTCAGTTGGGTGGGAACCTTCTGTCTATGTGCTCAGTGAATCTCAGTTGGGTGGGAACCTTCTGTCTATGTGCTCAGTGAATCTCAGTTGGGTGGGAACCTGTCTATGTGCTCAGTGAATCTCAGTTGGGTGGGAACCTGTCTATGTGCTCAGTGAATCTCAGTTGGGTGGAGACCTTCTGTCTATGTGCTCAGTGAATCTCAGTTGGGTGGAGACCTTCTGTCTATGTGCTCAGTGAATCTCAGTTGGGTGGAGACCTTCTGTCTATGTGCTCAGGGAATCTCAGTTGGGTGGGAACCTTCTGTCTATGTGCTCAGTGAATCTCAGTTGGGTGGGAACCTTCTGTCTATGTGCTCAGTGAATCTCAGTTGGGTGGAGACCTTCTGTCTATGTGCTCAGTGAATCTCAGTTGGGTGGGAACCTTCTGTCTATGTGCTCAGTGAATCTCAGTTGGGTGGAGACCTTCTGTCTATGTGCTCAGTGAATCTCAGTTGGGTGGAGACCTTCTGTCTATGTGCTCAGGGAATCTCAGTTGGGTGGAGACCTTCTGTCTATGTGCTCAGTGAATCTCAGTTGGGTGGAGACCTTCTGTCTATGTGCTCAGGGAATCTCAGTTGGGTGGAGACCTTCTGTCTATGTTCTCAGTGAATCTCAGTTGGGTGGGAACCTTCTGTCTATGTGCTCAGTGAATCTCAGTTGGGTGGGAACCTGTCTATGTGCTCAGTGAATCTCAGTTGGGTGGGAACCTGTCTATGTGCTCAGTGAATCTCAGTTGGGTGGAGACCTTCTGTCTATGTGCTCAGTGAATCTCAGTTGGGTGGAGACCTTCTGTCTATGTGCTCAGTGAATCTCAGTTGGGTGGAGACCTTCTGTCTATGTGCTCAGGGAATCTCAGTTGGGTGGGAACCTTCTGTCTATGTGCTCAGTGAATCTCAGTTGGGTGGGAACCTTCTGTCTATGTGCTCAGTGAATCTCAGTTGGGTGGAGACCTTCTGTCTATGTGCTCAGTGAATCTCAGTTGGGTGGAGACCTTCTGTCTATGTGCTCAGTGAATCTCAGTTGGGTGGGAACCTTCTGTCTATGTGCTCAGTGAATCTCAGTTGGGTGGAGACCTTCTGTCTATGTGCTCAGTGAATCTCAGTTGGGTGGAGACCTTCTGTCTATGTGCTCAGGGAATCTCAGTTGGGTGGAGACCTTCTGTCTATGTTCTCAGTGAATCTCAGTTGGGTGGGAACCTTCTGTCTATGTGCTCAGTGAATCTCAGTTGGGTGGGAACCTTCTGTCTATGTGCTCAGTGAATCTCAGTTGGGTGGGAACCTGTCTATGTGCTCAGTGAATCTCAGTTGGGTGGGAACCTGTCTATGTGCTCAGTGAATCTCAGTTGGGTGGAGACCTTCTGTCTATGTGCTCAGTGAATCTCAGTTGGGTGGAGACCTTCTGTCTATGTGCTCAGTGAATCTCAGTTGGGTGGAGACCTTCTGTCTATGTGCTCAGGGAATCTCAGTTGGGTGGGAACCTTCTGTCTATGTGCTCAGTGAATCTCAGTTGGGTGGGAACCTTCTGTCTATGTGCTCAGTGAATCTCAGTTGGGTGGAGACCTTCTGTCTATGTGCTCAGTGAATCTCAGTTGGGTGGAGACCTTCTGTCTATGTGCTCAGTGAATCTCAGTTGGGTGGGAACCTTCTGTCTATGTGCTCAGTGAATCTCAGTTGGGTGGAGACCTTCTGTCTATGTGCTCAGTGAATCTCAGTTGGGTGGAGACCTTCTGTCTATGTGCTCAGGGAATCTCAGTTGGGTGGAGACCTTCTGTCTATGTTCTCAGTGAATCTCAGTTGGGTGGGAACCTTCTGTCTATGTGCTCAGTGAATCTCAGTTGGGTGGGAACCTTCTGTCTATGTGCTCAGTGAATCTCAGTTGGGTGGAGACCTTCTGTCTATGTGCTCAGTGAATCTCAGTTGGGTGGAGACCTTCTGTCTATGTGCTCAGTGAATCTCAGTTGGGTGGGAACCTTCTGTCTATGTGCTCAGTGAATCTCAGTTGGGTGGAGACCTTCTGTCTATGTGCTCAGTGAATCTCAGTTGGGTGGAGACCTTCTGTCTATGTGCTCAGTGAATCTCAGTTGGGTGGAGACCTTCTGTCTATGTGCTCAGGGAATCTCAGTTGGGTGGAGACCTTCTGTCTATGTGCTCAGTGAATCTCAGTTGGGTGGAGACCTTCTGTCTATGTGCTCAGTGAATCTCAGTTGGGTGGAGACCTTCTGTCTATGTGCTCAGGGAATCTCAGTTGGGTGGAGACCTTCTGTCTATGTTCTCAGTGAATCTCAGTTGGGTGGGAACCTTCTGTCTATGTGCTCAGTGAATCTCAGTTGGGTGGGAACCTTCTGTCTATGTGCTCAGTGAATCTCAGTTGGGTGGGAACCTGTCTATGTGCTCAGTGAATCTCAGTTGGGTGGAGACCTTCTGTCTATGTGCTCAGTGAATCTCAGTTGGGTGGGAACCTTCTGTCTATGTGCTCAGTGAATCTCAGTTGGGTGGAGACCTTCTGTCTATGTGCTCAGGGAATCTCAGTTGGGTGGAGACCTTCTGTCTATGTTCTCAGTGAATCTCAGTTGGGTGGGAACCTTCTGTCTATGTGCTCAGTGAATCTCAGTTGGGTGGGAACCTTCTGTCTATGTGCTCAGTGAATCTCAGTTGGGTGGGAACCTGTCTATGTGCTCAGTGAATCTCAGTTGGGTGGGAACCTGTCTATGTGCTCAGTGAATCTCAGTTGGGTGGAGACCTTCTGTCTATGTGCTCAGTGAATCTCAGTTGGGTGGAGACCTTCTGTCTATGTGCTCAGTGAATCTCAGTTGGGTGGAGACCTTCTGTCTATGTGCTCAGGGAATCTCAGTTGGGTGGGAACCTTCTGTCTATGTGCTCAGTGAATCTCAGTTGGGTGGGAACCTTCTGTCTATGTGCTCAGTGAATCTCAGTTGGGTGGAGACCTTCTGTCTATGTGCTCAGTGAATCTCAGTTGGGTGGAGACCTTCTGTCTATGTGCTCAGTGAATCTCAGTTGGGTGGGAACCTTCTGTCTATGTGCTCAGTGAATCTCAGTTGGGTGGAGACCTTCTGTCTATGTGCTCAGTGAATCTCAGTTGGGTGGAGACCTTCTGTCTATGTGCTCAGGGAATCTCAGTTGGGTGGAGACCTTCTGTCTATGTGCTCAGTGAATCTCAGTTGGGTGGAGACCTTCTGTCTATGTGCTCAGGGAATCTCAGTTGGGTGGAGACCTTCTGTCTATGTTCTCAGTGAATCTCAGTTGGGTGGGAACCTTCTGTCTATGTGCTCAGTGAATCTCAGTTGGGTGGGAACCTGTCTATGTGCTCAGTGAATCTCAGTTGGGTGGGAACCTGTCTATGTGCTCAGTGAATCTCAGTTGGGTGGAGACCTTCTGTCTATGTGCTCAGTGAATCTCAGTTGGGTGGAGACCTTCTGTCTATGTGCTCAGTGAATCTCAGTTGGGTGGAGACCTTCTGTCTATGTGCTCAGGGAATCTCAGTTGGGTGGGAACCTTCTGTCTATGTGCTCAGTGAATCTCAGTTGGGTGGGAACCTTCTGTCTATGTGCTCAGTGAATCTCAGTTGGGTGGAGACCTTCTGTCTATGTGCTCAGTGAATCTCAGTTGGGTGGAGACCTTCTGTCTATGTGCTCAGTGAATCTCAGTTGGGTGGGAACCTTCTGTCTATGTGCTCAGTGAATCTCAGTTGGGTGGAGACCTTCTGTCTATGTGCTCAGTGAATCTCAGTTGGGTGGAGACCTTCTGTCTATGTGCTCAGGGAATCTCAGTTGGGTGGAGACCTTCTGTCTATGTTCTCAGTGAATCTCAGTTGGGTGGGAACCTTCTGTCTATGTGCTCAGTGAATCTCAGTTGGGTGGGAACCTTCTGTCTATGTGCTCAGTGAATCTCAGTTGGGTGGGAACCTGTCTATGTGCTCAGTGAATCTCAGTTGGGTGGGAACCTGTCTATGTGCTCAGTGAATCTCAGTTGGGTGGAGACCTTCTGTCTATGTGCTCAGTGAATCTCAGTTGGGTGGAGACCTTCTGTCTATGTGCTCAGTGAATCTCAGTTGGGTGGAGACCTTCTGTCTATGTGCTCAGGGAATCTCAGTTGGGTGGGAACCTTCTGTCTATGTGCTCAGTGAATCTCAGTTGGGTGGGAACCTTCTGTCTATGTGCTCAGTGAATCTCAGTTGGGTGGAGACCTTCTGTCTATGTGCTCAGTGAATCTCAGTTGGGTGGAGACCTTCTGTCTATGTGCTCAGTGAATCTCAGTTGGGTGGGAACCTTCTGTCTATGTGCTCAGTGAATCTCAGTTGGGTGGAGACCTTCTGTCTATGTGCTCAGTGAATCTCAGTTGGGTGGAGACCTTCTGTCTATGTGCTCAGGGAATCTCAGTTGGGTGGAGACCTTCTGTCTATGTTCTCAGTGAATCTCAGTTGGGTGGGAACCTTCTGTCTATGTGCTCAGTGAATCTCAGTTGGGTGGGAACCTTCTGTCTATGTGCTCATTGAATCTCAGTTGGGTGGAGACCTTCTGTCTATGTGCTCAGTGAATCTCAGTTGGGTGGAGACCTTCTGTCTATGTGCTCAGTGAATCTCAGTTGGGTGGGAACCTTCTGTCTATGTGCTCAGTGAATCTCAGTTGGGTGGAGACCTTCTGTCTATGTGCTCAGTGAATCTCAGTTGGGTGGAGACCTTCTGTCTATGTGCTCAGGGAATCTCAGTTGGGTGGAGACCTTCTGTCTATGTTCTCAGTGAATCTCAGTTGGGTGGGAACCTTCTGTCTATGTGCTCAGTGAATCTCAGTTGGGTGGGAACCTTCTGTCTATGTGCTCAGTGAATCTCAGTTGGGTGGGAACCTGTCTATGTGCTCAGTGAATCTCAGTTGGGTGGGAACCTGTCTATGTGCTCAGTGAATCTCAGTTGGGTGGAGACCTTCTGTCTATGTTCTCAGTGAATCTCAGTTGGGTGGGAACCTTCTGTCTATGTGCTCAGTGAATCTCAGTTGGGTGGGAACCTTCTGTCTATGTGCTCAGTGAATCTCAGTTGGGTGGGAACCTGTCTATGTGCTCAGTGAATCTCAGTTGGGTGGGAACCTGTCTATGTGCTCAGTGAATCTCAGTTGGGTGGAGACCTTCTGTCTATGTGCTCAGTGAATCTCAGTTGGGTGGAGACCTTCTGTCTATGTGCTCAGTGAATCTCAGTTGGGTGGAGACCTTCTGTCTATGTGCTCAGGGAATCTCAGTTGGGTGGGAACCTTCTGTCTATGTGCTCAGTGAATCTCAGTTGGGTGGGAACCTTCTGTCTATGTGCTCAGTGAATCTCAGTTGGGTGGAGACCTTCTGTCTATGTGCTCAGTGAATCTCAGTTGGGTGGAGACCTTCTGTCTATGTGCTCAGTGAATCTCAGTTGGGTGGGAACCTTCTGTCTATGTGCTCAGTGAATCTCAGTTGGGTGGAGACCTTCTGTCTATGTGCTCAGTGAATCTCAGTTGGGTGGAGACCTTCTGTCTATGTGCTCAGGGAATCTCAGTTGGGTGGAGACCTTCTGTCTATGTTCTCAGTGAATCTCAGTTGGGTGGGAACCTTCTGTCTATGTGCTCAGTGAATCTCAGTTGGGTGGGAACCTTCTGTCTATGTGCTCAGTGAATCTCAGTTGGGTGGGAACCTTCTGTCTATGTGCTCAGTGAATCTCAGTTGGGTGGGAACCTTCTGTCTATGTGCTCAGTGAATCTCAGTTGGGTGGGAACCTGTCTATGTGCTCAGTGAATCTCAGTTGGGTGGAGACCTTCTGTCTATGTGCTCAGTGAATCTCAGTTGGGTGGAGACCTTCTGTCTATGTGCTCAGTGAATCTCAGTTGGGTGGAGACCTTCTGTCTATGTGCTCAGGGAATCTCAGTTGGGTGGGAACCTTCTGTCTATGTGCTCAGTGAATCTGTTGGGTGGGAACCTTCTGTCTATGTGCTCAGTGAATCTCAGTTGGGTGGAGACCTTCTGTCTATGTGCTCAGTGAATCTCAGTTGGGTGGAGACCTTCTGTCTATGTGCTCAGTGAATCTCAGTTGGGTGGGAACCTTCTGTCTATGTGCTCAGTGAATCTCAGTTGGGTGAAGACCTTCTGTCTATGTGCTCAGTGAATCTCAGTTGGGTGGAGACCTTCTGTCTATGTGCTCAGTGAATCTCAGTTGGGTGGAGACCTTCTGTCTATGTGCTCAGGGAATCTCAGTTGGGTGGAGACCTTCTGTCTATGTTCTCAGTGAATCTCAGTTGGGTGGGAACCTTCTGTCTATGTGCTCAGTGAATCTCAGTTGGGTGGGAACCTGTCTATGTGCTCAGTGAATCTCAGTTGGGTGGGAACCTTCTGTCTATGTGCTCAGTGAATCTCAGTTGGGTGGAGACCTTCTGTCTATGTGCTCAGTGAATCTCAGTTGGGTGGAGACCTTCTGTCTATGTGCTCAGTGAATCTCAGTTGGGTGGAGACCTTCTGTCTATGTGCTCAGTGAATCTCAGTTGGGTGGGAACCTTCTGTCTATGTGCTCAGTGAATCTCAGTTGGGTGGAGACCTTCTGTCTATGTGCTCAGTGAATCTCAGTTGGGTGGGAACCTTCTGTCTATGTGCTCAGTGAATCTCAGTTGGGTGGAGACCTTCTGTCTATGTGCTCAGTGAATCTCAGTTGGGTGGAGACCTTCTGTCTATGTGCTCAGTGAATCTCAGTTGGGTGGGAACCTTCTGTCTATGTGCTCAGTGAATCTCAGTTGGGTGGGAACCTTCTGTCTATGTGCTCAGTGAATCTCAGTTGGGTGGAGACCTTCTGTCTATGTGCTCAGTGAATCTCAGTTGGGTGGGAACCTTCTGTCTATGTGCTCAGTGAATCTCAGTTGGGTGGGAACCTGTCTATGTGCTCAGTGAATCTCAGTTGGGTGGAGACCTTCTGTCTATGTGCTCAGTGAATCTCAGTTGGGTGGAGACCTTCTGTCTATGTGCTCAGTGAATCTCAGTTGGGTGGGAACCTTCTGTCTATGTGCTCAGTGAATCTCAGTTGGGTGGAGACCTTCTATGTGCTCAGTGAATCTCAGTTGGGTGGAGACCTTCTGTCTATGTGCTCAGTGAATCTCAGTTGGGTGGAGACCTTCTGTCTATGTGCTCAGTGAATCTCAGTTGGGTGGGAACCTTCTGTCTATGTGCTCAGTGAATCTCAGTTGGGTGGGAACCTTCTGTCTATGTGCTCAGTGAATCTCAGTTGGGTGGAGACCTTCTGTCTATGTGCTCAGTGAATCTCAGTTGGGTGGGAACCTTCTGTCTATGTGCTCAGTGAATCTCAGTTGGGTGGAGACCTTCTGTCTATGTGCTCAGTGAATCTCAGTTGGGTGGAGACCTTCTGTCTATGTGCTCAGTGAATCTCAGTTGGGTGGGAACCTTCTGTCTATGTGCTCAGTGAATCTCAGTTGGGTGGAGACCTTCTGTCTATGTGCTCAGTGAATCTCAGTTGGGTGGAGACCTTCTGTCTATGTGCTCAGTGAATCTCAGTTGGGTGGAGACCTTCTGTCTATGTGCTCAGGGAATCTCAGCTGGGTGGGAACCTTCTGTCTATGTGCTCAGTGAATCTCAGTTGGGTGGGAACCTGTCTATGTGCTCAGTGAATCTCAGTTGGGTGGAGACCTTCTGTCTATGTGCTCAGTGAATCTCAGTTGGGTGGAGACCTTCTGTCTATGTGCTCAGTGAATCTCAGTTGGGTGGGAACCTTCTGTCTATGTGCTCAGTGAATCTCAGTTGGGTGGAGACCTTCTGTCTATGTGCTCAGTGAATCTCAGTTGGGTGGAGACCTTCTGTCTATGTGCTCAGTGAATCTCAGTTGGGTGGAGACCTTCTGTCTATGTGCTCAGTGAATCTCAGTTGGGTGGAGACCTTCTGTCTATGTGCTCAGTGAATCTCAGTTGGGTGGAGACCTTCTGTCTATGTGCTCAGTGAATCTCAGTTGGGTGGGAACCTTCTGTCTATGTGCTCAGTGAATCTCAGTTGGGTGGAGACCTTCTGTCTATGTGCTCAGTGAATCTCAGTTGGGTGGAGACCTTCTGTCTATGTGCTCAGTGAATCTCAGTTGGGTGAAGACATTCTGTCTATGTGCTCAGGGAATCTCAGTTGGGTGGAGACCTTCTGTCTATGTGCTCAGGGAATCTCAGTTGGGTGGAGACCTTCTGTCTATGTGCTCAGTGAATCTCAGTTGGGTGGGAACCTTCTGTCTATGTGCTCAGTGAATCTCAGTTGGGTGGGAACCTTCTGTCTATGTGCTCAGTGAATCTCAGTTGGGTGGAGACCTTCTGTCTATGTGCTCAGTGAATCTCAGTTGGGTGGAGACCTTCTGTCTATGTGCTCAGTGAATCTCAGTTGGGTGGAGACCTGTCTATGTGCTCAGTGAATCTCAGTTGGGTGGAGACCTTCTGTCTATGTGCTCAGTGAATCTCAGTTGGGTGGGAACCTTCTGTCTATGTGCTCAGTGAATCTCAGTTGGGTGAAGACCTTCTGTCTATGTGCTCAGTGAATCTCAGTTGGGTGGAGACCTTCTGTCTATGTGCTCAGTGAATCTCAGTTGGGTGGAGACCTTCTGTCTATGTGCTCAGGGAATCTCAGTTGGGTGGAGACCTTCTGTCTATGTTCTCAGTGAATCTCAGTTGGGTGGGAACCTTCTGTCTATGTGCTCAGTGAATCTCAGTTGGGTGGAGACCTTCTGTCTATGTGCTCAGTGAATCTCAGTTGGGTGGAGACCTTCTGTCTATGTGCTCAGGGAATCTCAGTTGGGTGGGAACCTTCTGTCTATGTGCTCAGTGAATCTCAGTTGGGTGGGAACCTTCTGTCTATGTGCTCAGTGAATCTCAGTTGGGTGGAGACCTTCTGTCTATGTGCTCAGTGAATCTCAGTTGGGTGGGAACCTTCTGTCTATGTGCTCAGGGAATCTCAGTTGGGTGGGAACCTTCTGTCTATGTGCTCAGTGAATCTCAGTTGGGTGGAGACCTTCTGTCTATGTGCTCAGTGAATCTCAGTTGGGTGGAGACCTTCTGTCTATGTGCTCAGGGAATCTCAGTTGGGTGGGAACCTTCTGTCTATGTGCTCAGTGAATCTCAGTTGGGTGGGAACCTTCTGTCTATGTGCTCAGTGAATCTCAGTTGGGTGGGAACCTTCTGTCTATGTGCTCAGTGAATCTCAGTTGGGTGGAGACCTTCTGTCTATGTGCTCAGTGAATCTCAGTTGGGTGGGAACCTGTCTATGTGCTCAGTGAATCTCAGTTGGGTGGGAACCTTCTGTCTATGTGCTCAGTGAATCTCAGTTGGGTGGAGACCTTCTGTCTATGTGCTCAGTGAATCTCAGTTGGGTGGAGACCTTCTGTCTATGTGCTCAGTGAATCTCAGTTGGGTGGAGACCTTCTGTCTATGTGCTCAGTGAATCTCAGTTGGGTGGAGACCTTCTGTCTATGTGCTCAGTGAATCTCAGTTGGGCGGAGACCTTCTGTCTATGTGCTCAGTGAATCTCAGTTGGGTGGGAACCTTCTGTCTATGTGCTCAGTGAATCTCAGTTGGGTGGAGACCTTCTGTCTATGTGCTCAGTGAATCTCAGTTGGGTGGGAACCTTCTGTCTATGTGCTCAGTGAATCTCAGTTGGGTGGAGACCTTCTGTCTATGTGCTCAGGGAATCTCAGTTGGGTGGAGACCTTCTGTCTATGTGCTCAGTGAATCTCAGTTGGGTGGGAACCTTCTGTCTATGTGCTCAGTGAATCTCAGTTGGGTGGGAACCTTCTGTCTATGTGCTCAGTGAATCTCAGTTGGGTGGAGACCTTCTGTCTATGTGCTCAGTGAATCTCAGTTGGGTGGGAACCTTCTGTCTATGTGCTCAGTGAATCTCAGTTGGGTGGAGACCTTCTATGTGCTCAGTGAATCTCAGTTGGGTGGAGACCTTCTGTCTATGTGCTCAGGGAATCTCAGTTGGGTGGGAACCTTCTGTCTATGTGCTCAGTGAATCTCAGTTGGGTGGAGACCTTCTATGTGCTCAGTGAATCTCAGTTGGGTGGAGACCTTCTGTCTATGTGCTCAGTGAATCTCAGTTGGGTGGGAACCTTCTGTCTATGTGCTCAGTGAATCTCAGTTGGGTGGAGACCTTCTATGTGCTCAGTGAATCTCAGTTGGGTGGAGACCTTCTGTCTATGTGCTCAGTGAATCTCAGTTGGGTGGGAACCTTCTGTCTATGTGCTCAGGGAATCTCAGTTGGGTGGGAACCTTCTGTCTATGTGCTCAGTGAATCTCAGTTGGGTGGAGACCTTCTGTCTATGTGCTCAGTGAATCTCAGTTGGGTGGAGACCTTCTGTCTATGTGCTCAGGGAATCTCAGTTGGGTGGGAACCTTCTGTCTATGTGCTCAGTGAATCTCAGTTGGGTGGGAACCTTCTGTCTATGTGCTCAGTGAATCTCAGTTGGGTGGGAACCTTCTGTCTATGTGCTCAGTGAATCTCAGTTGGGTGGGAACCTGTCTATGTGCTCAGTGAATCTCAGTTGGGTGGAGACCTTCTGTCTATGTGCTCAGTGAATCTCAGTTGGGTGGAGACCTTCTGTCTATGTGCTCAGTGAATCTCAGTTGGGTGGGAACCTTCTGTCTATGTGCTCAGTGAATCTCAGTTGGGTGGAGACCTTCTGTCTATGTGCTCAGGGAATCTCAGTTGGGTGGGAACCTTCTGTCTATGTGCTCAGTGAATCTCAGTTGGGTGGGAACCTTCTGTCTATGTGCTCAGTGAATCTCAGTTGGGTGGGAACCTGTCTATGTGCTCAGTGAATCTCAGTTGGGTGGAGACCTTCTGTCTATGTGCTCAGTGAATCTCAGTTGGGTGGAGACCTGTCTATGTGCTCAGTGTATCTCAGTTGGGTGGGGACCTTCTGTCTATGTGCTCAGTGAATCTCAGTTGGGTGGAGACCTTCTGTCTATGTGCTCAGTGAATCTCAGTTGGGTGGAGACCTTCTGTCTATGTGCTCAGTGAATCTCAGTTGGGTGGAGACCTTCTGTCTATGTGCTCAGTGAATCTCAGTTGGGTGGAGACCTTCTGTCTATGTGCTCAGTGAATCTCAGTTGGGTGGAGACCTTCTGTCTATGTGCTCAGTGAATCTCAGTTGGGTGGGAACCTTCTGTCTATGTGCTCAGTGAATCTCAGTTGGGTGGGAACCTTCTGTCTATGTGCTCAGTGAATCTCAGTTGGGTGGAGACCTTCTGTCTATGTGCTCAGTGAATCTCAGTTGGGTGGAGACCTTCTGTCTATGTGCTCAGTGAATCTCAGTTGGGTGGGAACCTTCTGTCTATGTGCTCAGTGAATCTCAGTTGGGTGGAGACCTTCTGTCTATGTGCTCAGTGAATCTCAGTTGGGTGGAGACCTTCTGTCTATGTGCTCAGTGAATCTCAGTTGGGTGGAGACCTTCTGTCTATGTGCTCAGTGAATCTCAGTTGGGTGGGAACCTTCTGTCTATGTGCTCAGTGAATCTCAGTTGGGTGGGAACCTTCTGTCTATGTGCTCAGTGAATCTCAGTTGGGTGGAGACCTTCTGTCTATGTGCTCAGTGAATCTCAGTTGGGTGGGAACCTTCTGTCTATGTGCTCAGTGAATCTCAGTTGGGTGGAGACCTTCTGTCTATGTGCTCAGTGAATCTCAGTTGGGTGGAGACCTTCTGTCTATGTGCTCAGTGAATCTCAGTTGGGTGGGAACCTTCTGTCTATGTGCTCAGTGAATCTCAGTTGGGTGGAGACCTTCTGTCTATGTGCTCAGTGAATCTCAGTTGGGTGGAGACCTTCTGTCTATGTGCTCAGTGAATCTCAGTTGGGTGGAGACCTTCTGTCTATGTGCTCAGGGAATCTCAGTTGGGTGGGAACCTTCTGTCTATGTGCTCAGTGAATCTCAGTTGGGTGGGAACCTTCTGTCTATGTGCTCAGTGAATCTCAGTTGGGTGGGAACCTTCTGTCTATGTGCTCAGTGAATCTCAGTTGGGTGGAGACCTTCTGTCTATGTGCTCAGTGAATCTCAGTTGGGTGGAGACCTTCTGTCTATGTGCTCAGTGAATCTCAGTTGGGTGGAGACCTTCTGTCTATGTGCTCAGTGAATCTCAGTTGGGTGGAGACCTTCTGTCTATGTGCTCAGTGAATCTCAGTTGGGTGGAGACCTTCTGTCTATGTGCTCAGTGAATCTCAGTTGGGTGGGAACCTTCTGTCTATGTGCTCAGTGAATCTCAGTTGGGTGGAGACCTTCTGTCTATGTGCTCAGTGAATCTCAGTTGGGTGGAGACCTTCTGTCTATGTGCTCAGTGAATCTCAGTTGGGTGAAGACATTCTGTCTATGTGCTCAGGGAATCTCAGTTGGGTGGAGACCTTCTGTCTATGTGCTCAGGGAATCTCAGTTGGGTGGAGACCTTCTGTCTATGTGCTCAGTGAATCTCAGTTGGGTGGGAACCTTCTGTCTATGTGCTCAGTGAATCTCAGTTGGGTGGGAACCTTCTGTCTATGTGCTCAGTGAATCTCAGTTGGGTGGAGACCTTCTGTCTATGTGCTCAGTGAATCTCAGTTGGGTGGAGACCTTCTGTGTATGTGCTCAGTGAATCTCAGTTGGGTGGAGACCTGTCTATGTGCTCAGTGAATCTCAGTTGGGTGGAGACCTTCTGTCTATGTGCTCAGTGAATCTCAGTTGGGTGGGAACCTTCTGTCTATGTGCTCAGTGAATCTCAGTTGGGTGAAGACCTTCTGTCTATGTGCTCAGTGAATCTCAGTTGGGTGGAGACCTTCTGTCTATGTGCTCAGTGAATCTCAGTTGGGTGGAGACCTTCTGTCTATGTGCTCAGGGAATCTCAGTTGGGTGGAGACCTTCTGTCTATGTTCTCAGTGAATCTCAGTTGGGTGGGAACCTTCTGTCTATGTGCTCAGTGAATCTCAGTTGGGTGGAGACCTTCTGTCTATGTGCTCAGTGAATCTCAGTTGGGTGGAGACCTTCTGTCTATGTGCTCAGGGAATCTCAGTTGGGTGGGAACCTTCTGTCTATGTGCTCAGTGAATCTCAGTTGGGTGGGAACCTTCTGTCTATGTGCTCAGTGAATCTCAGTTGGGTGGAGACCTTCTGTCTATGTGCTCAGTGAATCTCAGTTGGGTGGGAACCTTCTGTCTATGTGCTCAGGGAATCTCAGTTGGGTGGGAACCTTCTGTCTATGTGCTCAGTGAATCTCAGTTGGGTGGAGACCTTCTGTCTATGTGCTCAGTGAATCTCAGTTGGGTGGAGACCTTCTGTCTATGTGCTCAGGGAATCTCAGTTGGGTGGGAACCTCCTGTCTATGTGCTCAGTGAATCTCAGTTGGGTGGGAACCTTCTGTCTATGTGCTCAGTGAATCTCAGTTGGGTGGAGACCTTCTGTCTATGTGCTCAGTGAATCTCAGTTGGGTGGGAACCTGTCTATGTGCTCAGTGAATCTCAGTTGGGTGGAGACCTTCTGTCTATGTGCTCAGTGAATCTCAGTTGGGTGGAGACCTTCTGTCTATGTGCTCAGTGAATCTCAGTTGGGTGGGAACCTGTCTATGTGCTCAGTGAATCTCAGTTGGGTGGGAACCTTCTGTCTATGTGCTCAGTGAATCTCAGTTGGGTGGAGACCTTCTGTCTATGTGCTCAGTGAATCTCAGTTGGGTGGAGACCTTCTGTCTATGTGCTCAGTGAATCTCAGTTGGGTGGAGACCTTCTGTCTATGTGCTCAGTGAATCTCAGTTGGGTGGAGACCTTCTGTCTATGTGCTCAGTGAATCTCAGTTGGGTGGAGACCTTCTGTCTATGTGCTCAGTGAATCTCAGTTGGGTGGGAACCTTCTGTCTATGTGCTCAGTGAATCTCAGTTGGGTGGAGACCTTCTGTCTATGTGCTCAGTGAATCTCAGTTGGGTGGGAACCTTCTGTCTATGTGCTCAGTGAATCTCAGTTGGGTGGAGACCTTCTGTCTATGTGCTCAGGGAATCTCAGTTGGGTGGAGACCTTCTGTCTATGTGCTCAGTGAATCTCAGTTGGGTGGGAACCTTCTGTCTATGTGCTCAGTGAATCTCAGTTGGGTGGGAACCTTCTGTCTATGTGCTCAGTGAATCTCAGTTGGGTGGAGACCTTCTGTCTATGTGCTCAGTGAATCTCAGTTGGGTGGGAACCTTCTGTCTATGTGCTCAGTGAATCTCAGTTGGGTGGAGACCTTCTATGTGCTCAGTGAATCTCAGTTGGGTGGAGACCTTCTGTCTATGTGCTCAGGGAATCTCAGTTGGGTGGGAACCTTCTGTCTATGTGCTCAGTGAATCTCAGTTGGGTGGAGACCTTCTATGTGCTCAGTGAATCTCAGTTGGGTGGAGACCTTCTGTCTATGTGCTCAGTGAATCTCAGTTGGGTGGGAACCTTCTGTCTATGTGCTCAGGGAATCTCAGTTGGGTGGGAACCTTCTGTCTATGTGCTCAGTGAATCTCAGTTGGGTGGAGACCTTCTGTCTATGTGCTCAGTGAATCTCAGTTGGGTGGAAACCTTCTGTCTATGTGCTCAGGGAATCTCAGTTGGGTGGGAACCTTCTGTCTATGTGCTCAGTGAATCTCAGTTGGGTGGGAACCTTCTGTCTATGTGCTCAGTGAATCTCAGTTGGGTGGGAACCTTCTGTCTATGTGCTCAGTGAATCTCAGTTGGGTGGGAACCTTCTGTCTATGTGCTCAGTGAATCTCAGTTGGGTGGGAACCTGTCTATGTGCTCAGTGAATCTCAGTTGGGTGGAGACCTTCTGTCTATGTGCTCAGTGAATCTCAGTTGGGTGGAGACCTTCTGTCTATGTGCTCAGTGAATCTCAGTTGGGTGGGAACCTTCTGTCTATGTGCTCAGTGAATCTCAGTTGGGTGGAGACCTTCTGTCTATGTGCTCAGGGAATCTCAGTTGGGTGGGAACCTTTTGTCTATGTGCTCAGTGAATCTCAGTTGGGTGGGAACCTTCTGTCTATGTGCTCAGTGAATCTCAGTTGGGTGGGAACCTGTCTATGTGCTCAGTGAATCTCAGTTGGGTGGAGACCTTCTGTCTATGTGCTCAGTGAATCTCAGTTGGGTGGAGACCTTCTGTCTATGTGCTCAGTGTATCTCAGTTGGGTGGGGACCTTCTGTCTATGTGCTCAGTGAATCTCAGTTGGGTGGAGACCTTCTGTCTATGTGCTCAGTGAATCTCAGTTGGGTGGAGACCTTCTGTCTATGTGCTCAGTGAATCTCAGTTGGGTGGAGACCTTCTGTCTATGTGCTCAGTGAATCTCAGTTGGGTGGGAACCTTCTGTCTATGTGCTCAGTGAATCTCAGTTGGGTGGGAACCTTCTGTCTATGTGCTCAGTGAATCTCAGTTGGGTGGAGACCTTCTGTCTATGTGCTCAGTGAATCTCAGTTGGGTGGAGACCTTCTGTCTATGTGCTCAGGGAATCTCAGTTGGGTGGGAACCTTATGTCTATGTGCTCAGTGAATCTCAGTTGGGTGGAGACCTTCTGTCTATGTGCTCAGTGAATCTCAGTTGGGTGGGAACCTGTCTATGTGCTCAGTGAATCTCAGTTGGGTGGGAACCTTCTGTCTATGTGCTCAGTGAATCTCAGTTGGGTGGAGACCTTCTGTCTATGTGCTCAGTGAATCTCAGTTGGGTGGAGACCTTCTGTCTATGTGCTCAGTGAATCTCAGTTGGGTGGAGACCTTCTGTCTATGTGCTCAGTGAATCTCAGTTGGGTGGAGACCTTCTGTCTATGTGCTCAGTGAATCTCAGTTGGGTGGAGACCTTCTGTCTATGTGCTCAGTGAATCTCAGTTGGGTGGGAACCTTCTGTCTATGTGCTCAGTGAATCTCAGTTGGGTGGAGACCTTCTGTCTATGTGCTCAGTGAATCTCAGTTGGGTGGGAACCTTCTGTCTATGTGCTCAGTGAATCTCAGTTGGGTGGAGACCTTCTGTCTATGTGCTCAGGGAATCTCAGTTGGGTGGAGACCTTCTGTCTATGTGCTCAGTGAATCTCAGTTGGGTGGGAACCTTCTGTCTATGTGCTCAGTGAATCTCAGTTGGGTGGGAACCTTCTGTCTATGTGCTCAGTGAATCTCAGTTGGGTGGAGACCTTCTGTCTATGTGCTCAGTGAATCTCAGTTGGGTGGGAACCTTCTGTCTATGTGCTCAGTGAATCTCAGTTGGGTGGAGACCTTCTATGTGCTCAGTGAATCTCAGTTGGGTGGAGACCTTCTGTCTATGTGCTCAGGGAATCTCAGTTGGGTGGGAACCTTCTGTCTATGTGCTCAGTGAATCTCAGTTGGGTGGAGACCTTCTATGTGCTCAGTGAATCTCAGTTGGGTGGAGACCTTCTGTCTATGTGCTCAGTGAATCTCAGTTGGGTGGGAACCTTCTGTCTATGTGCTCAGTGAATCTCAGTTGGGTGGAGACCTTCTATGTGCTCAGTGAATCTCAGTTGGGTGGAGACCTTCTGTCTATGTGCTCAGTGAATCTCAGTTGGGTGGGAACCTTCTGTCTATGTGCTCAGGGAATCTCAGTTGGGTGGGAACCTTCTGTCTATGTGCTCAGTGAATCTCAGTTGGGTGGAGACCTTCTGTCTATGTGCTCAGTGAATCTCAGTTGGGTGGAGACCTTCTGTCTATGTGCTCAGGGAATCTCAGTTGGGTGGGAACCTTCTGTCTATGTGCTCAGTGAATCTCAGTTGGGTGGGAACCTTCTGTCTATGTGCTCAGTGAATCTCAGTTGGGTGGGAACCTTCTGTCTATGTGCTCAGTGAATCTCAGTTGGGTGGGAACCTTCTGTCTATGTGCTCAGTGAATCTCAGTTGGGTGGAGACCTTCTGTCTATGTGCTCAGTGAATCTCAGTTGGGTGGAGACCTTCTGTCTATGTGCTCAGTGAATCTCAGTTGGGTGGGAACCTTCTGTCTATGTGCTCAGTGAATCTCAGTTGGGTGGAGACCTTCTGTCTATGTGCTCAGGGAATCTCAGTTGGGTGGGAACCTTCTGTCTATGTGCTCAGTGAATCTCAGTTGGGTGGGAACCTTCTGTCTATGTGCTCAGTGAATCTCAGTTGGGTGGGAACCTGTCTATGTGCTCAGTGAATCTCAGTTGGGTGGAGACCTTCTGTCTATGTGCTCAGTGAATCTCAGTTGGGTGGAGACCTTCTGTCTATGTGCTCAGTGAATCTCAGTTGGGTGGAGACCTTCTGTCTATGTGCTCAGTGAATCTCAGTTGGGTGGAGACCTTCTGTCTATGTGCTCAGTGAATCTCAGTTGGGTGGAGACCTTCTGTCTATGTGCTCAGTGAATCTCAGTTGGGTGGAGACCTTCTGTCTATGTGCTCAGTGAATCTCAGTTGGGTGGGAACCTTCTGTCTATGTGCTCAGTGAATCTCAGTTGGGTGGGAACCTTCTGTCTATGTGCTCAGTGAATCTCAGTTGGGTGGAGACCTTCTGTCTATGTGCTCAGTGAATCTCAGTTGGGTGGAGACCTTCTGTCTATGTGCTCAGTGAATCTCAGTTGGGTGGGAACCTTCTGTCTATGTGCTCAGTGAATCTCAGTTGGGTGGAGACCTTCTGTCTATGTGCTCAGTGAATCTCAGTTGGGTGGAGACCTTCTGTCTATGTGCTCAGTGAATCTCAGTTGGGTGGAGACCTTCTGTCTATGTGCTCAGTGAATCTCAGTTGGGTGGGAACCTTCTGTCTATGTGCTCAGTGAATCTCAGTTGGGTGGGAACCTTCTGTCTATGTGCTCAGTGAATCTCAGTTGGGTGGAGACCTTCTGTCTATGTGCTCAGTGAATCTCAGTTGGGTGGGAACCTTCTGTCTATGTGCTCAGTGAATCTCAGTTGGGTGGGAACCTTCTGTCTATGTGCTCAGTGAATCTCAGTTGGGTGGAGACCTTCTGTCTATGTGCTCAGTGAATCTCAGTTGGGTGGAGACCTTCTGTCTATGTGCTCAGTGAATCTCAGTTGGGTGGAGACCTTCTGTCTATGTGCTCAGTGAATCTCAGTTGGGTGGAGACCTTCTGTCTATGTGCTCAGTGAATCTCAGTTGGGTGGAGACCTTCTGTCTATGTGCTCAGTGAATCTCAGTTGGGTGGGAACCTTCTGTCTATGTGCTCAGTGAATCTCAGTTGGGTGGAGACCTTCTGTCTATGTGCTCAGTGAATCTCAGTTGGGTGGAGACCTTCTGTCTATGTGCTCAGTGAATCTCAGTTGGGTGAAGACATTCTGTCTATGTGCTCAGGGAATCTCAGTTGGGTGGAGACCTTCTGTCTATGTGCTCAGGGAATCTCAGTTGGGTGGAGACCTTCTGTCTATGTGCTCAGTGAATCTCAGTTGGGTGGGAACCTTCTGTCTATGTGCTCAGTGAATCTCAGTTGGGTGGGAACCTTCTGTCTATGTGCTCAGTGAATCTCAGTTGGGTGGAGACCTTCTGTCTATGTGCTCAGTGAATCTCAGTTGGGTGGAGACCTTCTGTCTATGTGCTCAGTGAATCTCAGTTGGGTGGAGACCTGTCTATGTGCTCAGTGAATCTCAGTTGGGTGGAGACCTTCTGTCTATGTGCTCAGTGAATCTCAGTTGGGTGGGAACCTTCTGTCTATGTGCTCAGTGAATCTCAGTTGGGTGAAGACCTTCTGTCTATGTGCTCAGTGAATCTCAGTTGGGTGGAGACCTTATGTCTATGTGCTCAGTGAATCTCAGTTGGGTGGAGACCTTCTGTCTATGTGCTCAGGGAATCTCAGTTGGGTGGAGACCTTCTGTCTATGTTCTCAGTGAATCTCAGTTGGGTGGGAACCTTCTGTCTATGTGCTCAGTGAATCTCAGTTGGGTGGGAACCTTCTGTCTATGTGCTCAGTGAATCTCAGTTGGGTGGGAACCTTCTGTCTATGTGCTCAGTGAATCTCAGTTGGGTGGAGACCTTCTGTCTATGTGCTCAGTGAATCTCAGTTGGGTGGAGACCTTCTGTCTATGTGCTCAGTGAATCTCAGTTGGGTGGAGACCTTCTGTCTATGTGCTCAGTGAATCTCAGTTGGGTGGGAACCTTCTGTCTATGTGCTCAGTGAATCTCAGTTGGGTGGAGACCTTCTGTCTATGTGCTCAGTGAATCTCAGTTGGGTGGAGACCTTCTGTCTATGTGCTCAGTGAATCTCAGTTGGGTGGAGACCTTCTGTCTATGTGCTCAGGGAATCTCAGTTGGGTGGGAACCTTCTGTCTATGTGCTCAGTGAATCTCAGTTGGGTGGGAACCTTCTGTCTATGTGCTCAGTGAATCTCAGTTGGGTGGGAACCTTCTGTCTATGTGCTCAGTGAATCTCAGTTGGGTGGAGACCTTCTGTCTATGTGCTCAGGGAATCTCAGTTGGGTGGAGACCTTCTGTCTATGTGCTCAGTGAATCTCAGTTGGGTGGGGACCTTCTGTCTATGTGCTCAGTGAATCTCAGTTGGGTGGGAACCTTCTGTCTATGTGCTCAGTGAATCTCAGTTGGGTGGAGACCTTCTGTCTATGTGCTCAGTGAATCTCAGTTGGGTGGAGACCTTCTGTCTATGTGCTCAGTGAATCTCAGTTGGGTGGGAACCTTCTGTCTATGTGCTCAGTGAATCTCAGTTGGGTGGAGACCTTCTGTCTATGTGCTCAGTGAATCTCAGTTGGGTGGGAACCTTCTGTCTATGTGCTCAGTGAATCTCAGTTGGGTGGGAACCTTCTGTCTATGTGCTCAGTGAATCTCAGTTGGGTGGAGACCTTCTGTCTATGTGCTCAGTGAATCTCAGTTGGGTGGGAACCTTCTGTCTATGTGCTCAGTGAATCTCAGTTGGGTGGAGACCTTCTGTCTATGTGCTCAGTGAATCTCAGTTGGGTGGGAACCTTCTGTCTATGTGCTCAGTGAATCTCAGTTGGGTGGAGACCTTCTGTCTATGTGCTCAGTGAATCTCAGTTGGGTGGAGACCTGTCTATGTGCTCAGGGAATCTCAGTTGGGTGGAGACCTTCTGTCTATGTGCTCAGTGAATCTCAGTTGGGTGGAGACCTTCTGTCTATGTGCTCAGTGAATCTCAGTTGGGTGGAGACCTTCTGTCTATGTGCTCAGGGAATCTCAGTTGGGTGGAGACCTTCTGTCTATGTGCTCAGTGAATCTCAGTTGGGTGGGAACCTTCTGTCTATGTGCTCAGTGAATCTCAGTTGGGTGGGAACCTTCTGTCTATGTGCTCAGTGAATCTCAGTTGGGTGGAGACCTTCTGTCTATGTGCTCAGTGAATCTCAGTTGGGTGGAGACCTTCTGTCTATGTGCTCAGTGAATCTCAGTTGGGTGGGAACCTTCTGTCTATGTGCTCAGTGAATCTCAGTTGGGTGGAGACCTTCTGTCTATGTGCTCAGTGAATCTCAGTTGGGTGGAGACCTTCTGTCTATGTGCTCAGTGAATCTCAGTTGGGTGGAGACCTTCTGTCTATGTGCTCAGTGAATCTCAGTTGGGTGGAGACCTTCTGTCTATGTGCTCAGTGAATCTCAGTTGGGTGGAGACCTTCTGTCTATGTGCTCAGTGAATCTCAGTTGGGTGGAGACCTTCTGTCTATGTGCTCAGTGAATCTCAGTTGGGTGGAGACCTTCTGTCTATGTGCTCAGTGAATCTCAGTTGGGTGGAGACCTTCTGTCTATGTGCTCAGTTGGGTGGAGACCTTCTGTCTATGTGCTCAGTGAATCTCAGTTGGGTGGAGACCTTCTGTCTATGTGCTCAGTGAATCTCAGTTGGGTGGAGACCTTCTGTCTATGTGCTCAGTGAATCTCAGTTGGGTGGAGACCTTCTGTCTATGTGCTCAGTGAATCTCAGTTGGGTGGAGACCTTCTGTCTATGTGCTCAGTGAATCTCAGTTGGGTGGAGACCTTCTGTCTATGTGCTCAGTGAATCTCAGTTGGGTGGAGACCTTCTGTCTATGTGCTCAGTGAATCTCAGTTGGGTGGAGACCTTCTGTCTATGTGCTCAGTGAATCTCAGTTGGGTGGGGACCTTCTGTCTATGTGCTCAGTGAATCTCAGTTGGGTGGAGACCTTCTGTCTATGTGCTCAGTGAATCTCAGTTGGGTGGAGACCTTCTGTCTATGTGCTCAGTGAATCTCAGTTGGGTGGAAACCTTCTGTCTATGTGCTCAGTGAATCTCAGTTGGGTGGAGACCTTCTGTCTATGTGCTCAGTGAATCTCAGTTGGGTGGAGACCTTCTGTCTATGTGCTCAGTGAATCTCAGTTGGGTGGAGACCTTCTGTCTATGTGCTCAGTGAATCTCAGTTGGGTGGGAACCTTCTGTCTATGTGCTCAGTGAATCTCAGTTGGGTGGAGACCTTCTGTCTATGTGCTCAGTGAATCTCAGTTGGGTGGGAACCTTCTGTCTATGTGCTCAGTGAATCTCAGTTGGGTGGAGACCTTCTGTCTATGTGCTCAGTGAATCTCAGTTGGGTGGAGACCTTCTGTATGTGCTCAGTGAATCTCAGTTGGGTGGAGACCTTCTGTCTATGTGCTCAGTGAATCTCAGTTGGGTGGAGACCTGTCTATGTGCTCAGGAAATCTCAGTTGGGTGGGAACCTTCTGTCTATGTGCTCAGTGAATCTCAGTTGGGTGGAGACCTTCTGTCTATGTGCTCAGTGAATCTCAGTTGGGTGGAGACCTTCTGTATGTGCTCAGTGAATCTCAGTTGGGTGGGAACCTTCTGTCTATGTGCTCAGTGAATCTCAGTTGGGTGGAGACCTTCTGTCTATGTGCTCAGTGAATCTCAGTTGGGTGGAGACCTTCTGTCTATGTGCTCAGTGAATCTCAGTTGGGTGGAGACCTTCTGTCTATGTGCTCAGTGAATCTCAGTTGGGTGGAGACCTTCTGTCTATGTGCTCAGTGAATCTCAGTTGGGTGGAGACCTTCTGTCTATGTGCTCAGTGAATCTCAGTTGGGTGGAGACCTTCTGTCTATGTGCTCAGTGAATCTCAGTTGGGTGGGAACCTTCTGTCTATGTGCTCAGTGAATCTCAGTTGGGTGGGAACCTTCTGTCTATGTGCTCAGTGAATCTCAGTTGGGTGGAGACCTTCTGTCTATGTGCTCAGTGAATCTCAGTTGGGTGGAGACCTTCTGTCTATGTGCTCAGTGAATCTCAGTTGGGTGGAGACCTTCTGTCTATGTGCTCAGTGAATCTCAGTTGGGTGGGAACCTTCTGTCTATGTGCTCAGTGAATCTCAGTTGGGTGGAGACCTTCTGTCTATGTGCTCAGTGAATCTCAGTTGGGTGGGAACCTTCTGTCTATGTGCTCAGTGAATCTCAGTTGGGTGGGAACCTTCTGTCTATGTGCTCAGTGAATCTCAGTTGGGTGGGAACCTTCTGTCTATGTGCTCAGTGAATCTCAGTTGGGTGGGAACCTGTCTATGTGCTCAGTGAATCTCAGTTGGGTGGGAACCTGTCTATGTGCTCAGTGAATCTCAGTTGGGTGGAGACCTTCTGTCTATGTGCTCAGTGAATCTCAGTTGGGTGGAGACCTTCTGTCTATGTGCTCAGTGAATCTCAGTTGGGTGGGAACCTTCTGTCTATGTGCTCAGTGAATCTCAGTTGGGTGGGAACCTGTCTATGTGCTCAGTGAATCTCAGTTGGGTGGAGACCTTCTGTCTATGTGCTCAGTGAATCTCAGTTGGGTGGAGACCTTCTGTCTATGTGCTCAGTGAATCTCAGTTGGGTGGAGACCTTCTGTCTATGTGCTCAGTGAATCTCAGTTGGGTGGAGACCTTCTGTCTATGTGCTCAGTGAATCTCAGTTGGGTGGAGACCTTCTGTCTATGTGCTCAGTGAATCTCAGTTGGGTGGGAACCTGTCTATGTGCTCAGTGAATCTCAGTTGGGTGGAGACCTTCTGTCTATGTGCTCAGTGAATCTCAGTTGGGTGGAGACCTTCTGTCTATGTGCTCAGTGAATCTCAGTTGGGTGGAGACCTTCTGTCTATGTGCTCAGTGAATCTCAGTTGGGTGGAGACCTTCTGTCTATGTGCTCAGTGAATCTCAGTTGGGTGGAGACCTTCTGTCTATGTGCTCAGGGAATCTCAGTTGGGTGGAGACCTTCTGTCTATGTGCTCAGTGAATCTCAGTTGGGTGGGAACCTTCTGTCTATGTGCTCAGTGAATCTCAGTTGGGTGGAGACCTTCTGTCTATGTGCTCAGTGAATCTCAGTTGGGTGGAGACCTTCTGTCTATGTGCTCAGTGAATCTCAGTTGGGTGGGAACCTTCTGTCTATGTGCTCAGTGAATCTCAGTTGGGTGGGAACCTTCTGTCTATGTGCTCAGTGAATCTCAGTTGGGTGGGAACCTTCTGTCTATGTGCTCAGTGAATCTCAGTTGGGTGGAGACCTTCTGTCTATGTGCTCAGTGAATCTCAGTTGGGTGGAGACCTTCTGTCTATGTGCTCAGTGAATCTCAGTTGGGTGGGAACCTTCTGTCTATGTGCTCAGTGAATCTCAGTTGGGTGGGAACCTTCTGTCTATGTGCTCAGTGAATCTCAGTTGGGTGGAGACCTTCTGTCTATGTGCTCAGTGAATCTCAGTTGGGTGGAGACCTTCTGTCTATGTGCTCAGTGAATCTCAGTTGGGTGGGAACCTTCTGTCTATGTGCTCAGTGAATCTCAGTTGGGTGGAGACCTTCTGTCTATGTGCTCAGTGAATCTCAGTTGGGTGGGAACCTTCTGTCTATGTGCTCAGTGAATCTCAGTTGGGTGGGAACCTTCTGTCTATGTGCTCAGTGAATCTCAGTTGGGTGGAGACCTTCTGTCTATGTGCTCAGTGAATCTCAGTTGGGTGGGAACCTTCTGTCTATGTGCTCAGTGAATCTCAGTTGGGTGGAGACCTTCTGTCTATGTGCTCAGTGAATCTCAGTTGGGTGGGAACCTTCTGTCTATGTGCTCAGTGAATCTCAGTTGGGTGGAGACCTTCTGTCTATGTGCTCAGTGAATCTCAGTTGGGTGGAGACCTGTCTATGTGCTCAGGGAATCTCAGTTGGGTGGAGACCTTCTGTCTATGTGCTCAGTGAATCTCAGTTGGGTGGAGACCTTCTGTCTATGTGCTCAGTGAATCTCAGTTGGGTGGAGACCTTCTGTCTATGTGCTCAGGGAATCTCAGTTGGGTGGAGACCTTCTGTCTATGTGCTCAGTGAATCTCAGTTGGGTGGGAACCTTCTGTCTATGTGCTCAGTGAATCTCAGTTGGGTGGGAACCTTCTGTCTATGTGCTCAGTGAATCTCAGTTGGGTGGAGACCTTCTGTCTATGTGCTCAGTGAATCTCAGTTGGGTGGAGACCTTCTGTCTATGTGCTCAGGGAATCTCAGTTGGGTGGAGACCTTCTGTCTATGTGCTCAGTGAATCTCAGTTGGGTGGGAACCTTCTGTCTATGTGCTCAGTGAATCTCAGTTGGGTGGGAACCTTCTGTCTATGTGCTCAGTGAATCTCAGTTGGGTGGAGACCTTCTGTCTATGTGCTCAGTGAATCTCAGTTGGGTGGAGACCTTCTGTCTATGTGCTCAGTGAATCTCAGTTGGGTGGGAACCTTCTGTCTATGTGCTCAGTGAATCTCAGTTGGGTGGAGACCTTCTGTCTATGTGCTCAGTGAATCTCAGTTGGGTGGAGACCTTCTGTCTATGTGCTCAGTGAATCTCAGTTGGGTGGAGACCTTCTGTCTATGTGCTCAGTGAATCTCAGTTGGGTGGAGACCTTCTGTCTATGTGCTCAGTGAATCTCAGTTGGGTGGGAACCTTCTGTCTATGTGCTCAGTGAATCTCAGTTGGGTGGAGACCTTCTGTCTATGTGCTCAGTGAATCTCAGTTGGGTGGAGACCTTCTGTCTATGTGCTCAGTGAATCTCAGTTGGGTGGAGACCTTCTGTCTATGTGCTCAGTTGGGTGGAGACCTTCTGTCTATGTGCTCAGTGAATCTCAGTTGGGTGGAGACCTTCTGTCTATGTGCTCAGTGAATCTCAGTTGGGTGGGGACCTTCTGTCTATGTGCTCAGTGAATCTCAGTTGGGTGGAGACCTTCTGTCTATGTGCTCAGTGAATCTCAGTTGGGTGGAGACCTTCTGTCTATGTGCTCAGTGAATCTCAGTTGGGTGGAGACCTTCTGTCTATGTGCTCAGTGAATCTCAGTTGGGTGGAGACCTTCTGTCTATGTGCTCAGTGAATCTCAGTTGGGTGGAGACCTTCTGTCTATGTGCTCAGTGAATCTCAGTTGGGTGGGGACCTTCTGTCTATGTGCTCAGTGAATCTCAGTTGGGTGGAGACCTTCTGTCTATGTGCTCAGTGAATCTCAGTTGGGTGGAGACCTTCTGTCTATGTGCTCAGTGAATCTCAGTTGGGTGGAGACCTTCTGTATGTGCTCAGGAAATCTCAGTTGGGTGGGAACCTTCTGTCTATGTGCTCAGTGAATCTCAGTTGGGTGGAGACCTTCTGTCTATGTGCTCAGTGAATCTCAGTTGGGTGGAGACCTTCTGTATGTGCTCAGTGAATCTCAGTTGGGTGGGAACCTTCTGTCTATGTGCTCAGTGAATCTCAGTTGGGTGGAGACCTTCTGTCTATGTGCTCAGTGAATCTCAGTTGGGTGGAGACCTTCTGTCTATGTGCTCAGTGAATCTCAGTTGGGTGGAGACCTTCTGTCTATGTGCTCAGTGAATCTCAGTTGGGTGGGAACCTTCTGTCTATGTGCTCAGTGAATCTCAGTTGGGTGGAGACCTTCTGTCTATGTGCTCAGTGAATCTCAGTTGGGTGGGAACCTTCTGTCTATGTGCTCAGTGAATCTCAGTTGGGTGGAGACCTTCTGTCTATGTGCTCAGTGAATCTCAGTTGGGTGGAGACCTTCTGTATGTGCTCAGTGAATCTCAGTTGGGTGGAGACCTTCTGTCTATGTGCTCAGTGAATCTCAGTTGGGTGGAGACCTGTCTATGTGCTCAGGAAATCTCAGTTGGGTGGGAACCTTCTGTCTATGTGCTCAGTGAATCTCAGTTGGGTGGAGACCTTCTGTCTATGTGCTCAGTGAATCTCAGTTGGGTGGAGACCTTCTGTATGTGCTCAGTGAATCTCAGTTGGGTGGGAACCTTCTGTCTATGTGCTCAGTGAATCTCAGTTGGGTGGAGACCTTCTGTCTATGTGCTCAGTGAATCTCAGTTGGGTGGAGACCTTCTGTCTATGTGCTCAGTGAATCTCAGTTGGGTGGAGACCTTCTGTCTATGTGCTCAGTGAATCTCAGTTGGGTGGAGACCTTCTGTCTATGTGCTCAGTGAATCTCAGTTGGGTGGAGACCTTCTGTCTATGTGCTCAGTGAATCTCAGTTGGGTGGAGACCTTCTGTCTATGTGCTCAGTGAATCTCAGTTGGGTGGGAACCTTCTGTCTATGTGCTCAGTGAATCTCAGTTGGGTGGGAACCTTCTGTCTATGTGCTCAGTGAATCTCAGTTGGGTGGAGACCTTCTGTCTATGTGCTCAGTGAATCTCAGTTGGGTGGAGACCTTCTGTCTATGTGCTCAGTGAATCTCAGTTGGGTGGAGACCTTCTGTCTATGTGCTCAGTGAATCTCAGTTGGGTGGGAACCTTCTGTCTATGTGCTCAGTGAATCTCAGTTGGGTGGAGACCTTCTGTCTATGTGCTCAGTGAATCTCAGTTGGGTGGGAACCTTCTGTCTATGTGCTCAGTGAATCTCAGTTGGGTGGGAACCTTCTGTCTATGTGCTCAGTGAATCTCAGTTGGGTGGGAACCTTCTGTCTATGTGCTCAGTGAATCTCAGTTGGGTGGGAACCTGTCTATGTGCTCAGTGAATCTCAGTTGGGTGGAGACCTTCTGTCTATGTGCTCAGTGAATCTCAGTTGGGTGGAGACCTTCTGTCTATGTGCTCAGTGAATCTCAGTTGGGTGGGAACCTTCTGTCTATGTGCTCAGTGAATCTCAGTTGGGTGGGAACCTGTCTATGTGCTCAGTGAATCTCAGTTGGGTGGAGACCTTCTGTCTATGTGCTCAGTGAATCTCAGTTGGGTGGAGACCTTCTGTCTATGTGCTCAGTGAATCTCAGTTGGGTGGAGACCTTCTGTCTATGTGCTCAGTGAATCTCAGTTGGGTGGAGACCTTCTGTCTATGTGCTCAGTGAATCTCAGTTGGGTGGGAACCTTCTGTCTATGTGCTCAGTGAATCTCAGTTGGGTGGGAACCTTCTGTCTATGTGCTCAGTGAATCTCAGTTGGGTGGAGACCTTCTGTCTATGTGCTCAGTGAATCTCAGTTGGGTGGAGACCTTCTGTCTATGTGCTCAGGGAATCTCAGTTGGGTGGAGACCTTCTGTCTATGTGCTCAGTGAATCTCAGTTGGGTGGGAACCTTCTGTCTATGTGCTCAGTGAATCTCAGTTGGGTGGAGACCTTCTGTCTATGTGCTCAGTGAATCTCAGTTGGGTGGAGACCTTCTGTCTATGTGCTCAGTGAATCTCAGTTGGGTGGAGACCTGTCTATGTGCTCAGTGAATCTCAGTTGGGTGGAGACCTTCTGTCTATGTGCTCAGTGAATCTCAGTTGGGTGGAGACCTTCTGTCTATGTGCTCAGTGAATCTCAGTTGGGTGGAGACCTGTCTATGTGCTCAGTGAATCTCAGTTGGGTGGAGACCTTCTGTCTATGTGCTCAGTGAATCTCAGTTGGGTGGAGACCTTCTGTCTATGTGCTCAGTGAATCTCAGTTGGGTGGAGACCTGTCTATGTGCTCAGTGAATCTCAGTTGGGTGGGAACCTTCTGTCTATGTGCTCAGGGAATCTCAGTTGGGTGGGAACCTTCTGTCTATGTGCTCAGTGAATCTCAGTTGGGTGGGAACCTTCTGTCTATGTGCTCAGTGAATCTCAGTTGGGTGGGAACCTTCTGTCTATGTGCTCAGGGAATCTCAGTTGGGTGGGAACCTTCTGTCTATGTGCTCAGTGAATCTCAGTTGGGTGGGAACCTTCTGTCTATGTGCTCAGGGAATCTCAGTTGGGTGGGAACCTTCTGTCTATGTGCTCAGTGAATCTCAGTTGGGTGGGAACCTTCTGTCTATGTGCTCAGTGAATCTCAGTTGGGTGGGAACCTTCTGTCTATGTGCTCAGGGAATCTCAGTTGGGTGGAGACCTTCTGTCTATGTGCTCAGTGAATCTCAGTTGGGTGGAGACCTTCTGTCTATGTGCTCAGTGAATCTCAGTTGGGTGGAGACCTTCTGTCTATGTGCTCAGTGAATCTCAGTTGGGTGGGAACCTTCTGTCTATGTGCTCAGTGAATCTCAGTTGGGTGGGAACCTTCTGTCTATGTGCTCAGTGAATCTCAGTTGGGTGGAGACCTTCTGTCTATGTGCTCAGTGAATCTCAGTTGGGTGGAGACCTTCTGTCTATGTGCTCAGGGAATCTCAGTTGGGTGGAGACCTTCTGTCTATGTGCTCAGTGAATCTCAGTTGGGTGGGAACCTTCTGTCTATGTGCTCAGTGAATCTCAGTTGGGTGGAGACCTTCTGTCTATGTGCTCAGTGAATCTCAGTTGGGTGGGAACCTTCTGTCTATGTGCTCAGTGAATCTCAGTTGGGTGGGAACCTTCTGTCTATGTGCTCAGTGAATCTCAGTTGGGTGGGAACCTTCTATGTGCTCAGTGAATCTCAGTTGGGTGGAGACCTTCTGTCTATGTGCTCAGTGAATCTCAGTTGGGTGGGAACCTTCTGTCTATGTGCTCAGTGAATCTCAGTTGGGTGGAGACCTTCTGTCTATGTGCTCAGTGAATCTCAGTTGGGTGGGAACCTTCTGTCTATGTGCTCAGTGAATCTCAGTTGGGTGGGAACCTTCTGTCTATGTGCTCAGTGAATCTCAGTTGGGTGGAGACCTTCTGTCTATGTGCTCAGTGAATCTCAGTTGGGTGGGAACCTTCTGTCTATGTGCTCAGTGAATCTCAGTTGGGTGGAGACCTTCTGTCTATGTGCTCAGTGAATCTCAGTTGGGTGGGAACCTTCTGTCTATGTGCTCAGTGAATCTCAGTTGGGTGGGAACCTTCTGTCTATGTGCTCAGTGAATCTCAGTTGGGTGGGAACCTGTCTATGTGCTCAGTGAATCTCAGTTGGGTGGAGACCTTCTGTCTATGTGCTCAGGGAATCTCAGTTGGGTGGGAACCTTCTGTCTATGTGCTCAGTGAATCTCAGTTGGGTGGGAACCTTCTGTCTATGTGCTCAGTGAATCTCAGTTGGGTGGAGACCTTCTGTCTATGTGCTCAGTGAATCTCAGTTGGGTGGAGACCTTCTGTCTATATGCTCAGGGAATCTCAGTTGGGTGGAGACCTTCTGTCTATGTGCTCAGTGAATCTCAGTTGGGTGGGAACCTTCTGTCTATGTGCTCAGTGAATCTCAGTTGGGTGGAGACCTTCTGTCTATGTGCTCAGTGAATCTCAGTTGGGTGGAGACCTTCTGTCTATGTGCTCAGTGAATCTCAGTTGGGTGGAGACCTTCTGTCTATGTGCTCAGTGAATCTCAGTTGGGTGGGACCTTCTGTCTATGTGCTCAGTGAATCTCAGTTGGGTGGAGACCTTCTGTCTATGTGCTCAGTGAATCTCAGTTGGGTGGGAACCTTCTGTCTATGTGCTCAGTGAATCTCAGTTGGGTGGAGACCTTCTGTCTATGTGCTCAGTGAATCTCAGTTGGGTGGAGACCTTCTGTCTATGTGCTCAGTGAATCTCAGTTGGGTGGGAACCTTCTGTCTATGTGCTCAGTGAATCTCAGTTGGGTGGGAACCTTCTGTCTATGTGCTCAGTGAATCTCAGTTGGGTGGGAACCTTCTGTCTATGTGCTCAGTGAATCTCAGTTGGGTGGAGACCTTCTGTCTATGTGCTCAGTGAATCTCAGTTGGGTGGAGACCTTCTGTCTATGTGCTCAGTGAATCTCAGTTGGGTGGAGACCTTCTGTCTATGTGCTCAGGGAATCTCAGTTGGGTGGGAACCTTCTGTCTATGTGCTCAGTGAATCTCAGTTGGGTGGGAACCTTCTGTCTATGTGCTCAGTGAATCTCAGTTGGGTGGAGACCTTCTGTCTATGTGCTCAGTGAATCTCAGTTGGGTGGAGACCTTCTGTCTATGTGCTCAGTGAATCTCAGTTGGGTGGAGACCTTCTGTCTATGTGCTCAGTGAATCTCAGTTGGGTGGAGACCTTCTGTCTATGTGCTCAGTGAATCTCAGTTGGGTGGAGACCTTCTGTCTATGTGCTCAGTGAATCTCAGTTGGGTGGAGACCTTCTGTCTATGTGCTCAGTGAATCTCAGTTGGGTGGAGACCTTCTGTCTATGTGCTCAGTGAATCTCAGTTGGGTGGGAACCTTCTGTCTGTGCTCAGTGAATCTCAGTTGGGTGGAGACCTTCTGTCTATGTGCTCAGTGAATCTCAGTTGGGTGGAGACCTTCTGTCTATGTGCTCAGTGAATCTCAGTTGGGTGGAGACCTTCTGTCTATGTGCTCAGGGAATCTCAGTTGGGTGGAGACCTTCTGTCTATGTGCTCAGTGAATCTCAGTTGGGTGGGAACCTTCTGTCTATGTGCTCAGTGAATCTCAGTTGGGTGGAGACCTTCTGTCTATGTGCTCAGTGAATCTCAGTTGGGTGGAGACCTTCTGTCTATGTGCTCAGTGAATCTCAGTTGGGTGGAGACCTTCTGTCTATGTGCTCAGTGAATCTCAGTTGGGTGGAGACCTTCTGTCTATGTGCTCAGTGAATCTCAGTTGGGTGGGAACCTTCTGTCTATGTGCTCAGTGAATCTCAGTTGGGTGGAGACCTTCTGTCTATGTGCTCAGGGAATCTCAGTTGGGTGGAGACCTTCTGTCTATGTGCTCAGTGAATCTCAGTTGGGTGGGAACCTTCTGTCTATGTGCTCAGTGAATCTCAGTTGGGTGGGAACCTTCTGTCTATGTGCTCAGGGAATCTCAGTTGGGTGGAGACCTTCTGTCTATGTGCTCAGTGAATCTCAGTTGGGTGGAGACCTTCTGTCTATGTGCTCAGTGAATCTCAGTTGGGTGGAGACCTTCTGTCTATGTGCTCAGTGAATCTCAGTTGGGTGGGAACCTTCTGTCTATGTGCTCAGTGAATCTCAGTTGGGTGGGAACCTTCTGTCTATGTGCTTAGTGAATCTCAGTTGGGTGGGAACCTTCTGTCTATGTGCTCAGTGAATCTCAGTTGGGTGGAGACCTTCTGTCTATGTGCTCAGGGAATCTCAGTTGGGTGGAGACCTTCTGTCTATGTGCTCAGTGAATCTCAGTTGGGTGGGAACCTTCTGTCTATGTGCTCAGTGAATCTCAGTTGGGTGGAGACCTTCTGTCTATGTGCTCAGTGAATCTCAGTTGGGTGGAGACCTTCTGTCTATGTGCTCAGTGAATCTCAGTTGGGTGGGAACCTTCTGTCTATGTGCTCAGTGAATCTCAGTTGGGTGGGAACCTTCTGTCTATGTGCTCAGTGAATCTCAGTTGGGTGGGAACCTGTCTATGTGCTCAGTGAATCTCAGTTGGGTGGAGACCTTCTGTCTATGTGCTCAGTGAATCTCAGTTGGGTGGAGACCTTCTGTCTATGTGCTCAGTGAATCTCAGTTGGGTGGAGACCTTCTGTCTATGTGCTCAGTGAATCTCAGTTGGGTGGAGACCTTCTGTCTATGTGCTCAGTGAATCTCAGTTGGGTGGGACCTTCTGTCTATGTGCTCAGTGAATCTCAGTTGGGTGGAGACCTTCTGTCTATGTGCTCAGTGAATCTCAGTTGGGTGGGAACCTTCTGTCTATGTGCTCAGTGAATCTCAGTTGGGTGGAGACCTTCTGTCTATGTGCTCAGTGAATCTCAGTTGGGTGGAGACCTTCTGTCTATATGCTCAGGGAATCTCAGTTGGGTGGAGACCTTCTGTCTATGTGCTCAGTGAATCTCAGTTGGGTGGGAACCTTCTGTCTATGTGCTCAGTGAATCTCAGTTGGGTGGAGACCTTCTGTCTATGTGCTCAGTGAATCTCAGTTGGGTGGAGACCTTCTGTCTATGTGCTCAGTGAATCTCAGTTGGGTGGAGACCTTCTGTCTATGTGCTCAGTGAATCTCAGTTGGGTGGGACCTTCTGTCTATGTGCTCAGTGAATCTCAGTTGGGTGGAGACCTTCTGTCTATGTGCTCAGTGAATCTCAGTTGGGTGGGAACCTTCTGTCTATGTGCTCAGTGAATCTCAGTTGGGTGGAGACCTTCTGTCTATGTGCTCAGTGAATCTCAGTTGGGTGGAGACCTTCTGTCTATGTGCTCAGTGAATCTCAGTTGGGTGGGAACCTTCTGTCTATGTGCTCAGTGAATCTCAGTTGGGTGGGAACCTTCTGTCTATGTGCTCAGTGAATCTCAGTTGGGTGGGAACCTTCTGTCTATGTGCTCAGTGAATCTCAGTTGGGTGGAGACCTTCTGTCTATGTGCTCAGTGAATCTCAGTTGGGTGGAGACCTTCTGTCTATGTGCTCAGGGAATCTCAGTTGGGTGGGAACCTTCTGTCTATGTGCTCAGTGAATCTCAGTTGGGTGGGAACCTTCTGTCTATGTGCTCAGTGAATCTCAGTTGGGTGGAGACCTTCTGTCTATGTGCTCAGTGAATCTCAGTTGGGTGGAGACCTTCTGTCTATGTGCTCAGTGAATCTCAGTTGGGTGGAGACCTTCTGTCTATGTGCTCAGTGAATCTCAGTTGGGTGGAGACCTTCTGTCTATGTGCTCAGTGAATCTCAGTTGGGTGGAGACCTTCTGTCTATGTGCTCAGTGAATCTCAGTTGGGTGGAGACCTTCTGTCTATGTGCTCAGTGAATCTCAGTTGGGTGGAGACCTTCTGTCTATGTGCTCAGTGAATCTCAGTTGGGTGGGAACCTTCTGTCTATGTGCTCAGTGAATCTCAGTTGGGTGGAGACCTTCTGTCTATGTGCTCAGTGAATCTCAGTTGGGTGGAGACCTTCTGTCTATGTGCTCAGTGAATCTCAGTTGGGTGGGAACCTTCTGTCTATGTGCTCAGTGAATCTCAGTTGGGTGGGAACCTTCTGTCTATGTGCTCAGTGAATCTCAGTTGGGTGGGAACCTTCTGTCTATGTGCTCAGTGAATCTCAGTTGGGTGGAGACCTTCTGTCTATGTGCTCAGTGAATCTCAGTTGGGTGGAGACCTTCTGTCTATGTGCTCAGGGAATCTCAGTTGGGTGGGAACCTTCTGTCTATGTGCTCAGTGAATCTCAGTTGGGTGGGAACCTTCTGTCTATGTGCTCAGTGAATCTCAGTTGGGTGGAGACCTTCTGTCTATGTGCTCAGTGAATCTCAGTTGGGTGGAGACCTTCTGTCTATGTGCTCAGTGAATCTCAGTTGGGTGGAGACCTTCTGTCTATGTGCTCAGTGAATCTCAGTTGGGTGGAGACCTTCTGTCTATGTGCTCAGTGAATCTCAGTTGGGTGGAGACCTTCTGTCTATGTGCTCAGTGAATCTCAGTTGGGTGGAGACCTTCTGTCTATGTGCTCAGTGAATCTCAGTTGGGTGGAGACCTTCTGTCTATGTGCTCAGTGAATCTCAGTTGGGTGGGAACCTTCTGTCTATGTGCTCAGTGAATCTCAGTTGGGTGGAGACCTTCTGTCTATGTGCTCAGTGAATCTCAGTTGGGTGGAGACCTTCTGTCTATGTGCTCAGTGAATCTCAGTTGGGTGGAGACCTTCTGTCTATGTGCTCAGGGAATCTCAGTTGGGTGGAGACCTTCTGTCTATGTGCTCAGTGAATCTCAGTTGGGTGGGAACCTTCTGTCTATGTGCTCAGTGAATCTCAGTTGGGTGGAGACCTTCTGTCTATGTGCTCAGTGAATCTCAGTTGGGTGGAGACCTTCTGTCTATGTGCTCAGTGAATCTCAGTTGGGTGGAGACCTTCTGTCTATGTGCTCAGTGAATCTCAGTTGGGTGGAGACCTTCTGTCTATGTGCTCAGTGAATCTCAGTTGGGTGGGGACCTTCTGTCTATGTGCTCAGTGAATCTCAGTTGGGTGGAGACCTTCTGTCTATGTGCTCAGGGAATCTCAGTTGGGTGGAGACCTTCTGTCTATGTGCTCAGTGAATCTCAGTTGGGTGGGAACCTTCTGTCTATGTGCTCAGTGAATCTCAGTTGGGTGGGAACCTTCTGTCTATGTGCTCAGGGAATCTCAGTTGGGTGGAGACCTTCTGTCTATGTGCTCAGTGAATCTCGGGTGGAGACCTTCTGTCTATGTGCTCAGTGAATCTCAGTTGGGTGGAGACCTTCTGTCTATGTGCTCAGTGAATCTCAGTTGGGTGGGAACCTTCTGTCTATGTGCTCAGTGAATCTCAGTTGGGTGGGAACCTTCTGTCTATGTGCTCAGTGAATCTCAGTTGGGTGGGAACCTTCTGTCTATGTGCTCAGTGAATCTCAGTTGGGTGGAGACCTTCTGTCTATGTGCTCAGGGAATCTCAGTTGGGTGGAGACCTTCTGTCTATGTGCTCAGTGAATCTCAGTTGGGTGGGAACCTTCTGTCTATGTGCTCAGTGAATCTCAGTTGGGTGGAGACCTTCTGTCTATGTGCTCAGTGAATCTCAGTTGGGTGGAGACCTTCTGTCTATGTGCTCAGTGAATCTCAGTTGGGTGGGAACCTTCTGTCTATGTGCTCAGTGAATCTCAGTTGGGTGGGAACCTTCTGTCTATGTGCTCAGTGAATCTCAGTTGGGTGGGAACCTGTCTATGTGCTCAGTGAATCTCAGTTGGGTGGAGACCTTCTGTCTATGTGCTCAGTGAATCTCAGTTGGGTGGGAACCTTCTGTCTATGTGCTCAGTGAATCTCAGTTGGGTGGAGACCTTCTGTCTATGTGCTCAGTGAATCTCAGTTGGGTGGAGACCTTCTGTCTATGTGCTCAGTGAATCTCAGTTGGGTGGAGACCTGTCTATGTGCTCAGTGAATCTCAGTTGGGTGGAGACCTTCTGTCTATGTGCTCAGTGAATCTCAGTTGGGTGGAGACCTTCTGTCTATGTGCTCAGTGAATCTCAGTTGGGTGGGAACCTTCTGTCTATGTGCTCAGTGAATCTCAGTTGGGTGGGAACCTTCTGTCTATGTGCTCAGGGAATCTCAGTTGGGTGGGAACCTTCTGTCTATGTGCTCAGTGAATCTCAGTTGGGTGGAGACCTTCTGTCTATGTGCTCAGTGAATCTCAGTTGGGTGGAGACCTGTCTATGTGCTCAGTGAATCTCAGTTGGGTGGGAACCTTCTGTCTATGTGCTCAGGGAATCTCAGTTGGGTGGGAACCTTCTGTCTATGTGCTCAGTGAATCTCAGTTGGGTGGGAACCTTCTGTCTATGTGCTCAGTGAATCTCAGTTGGGTGGGAACCTTCTGTCTATGTGCTCAGTGAATCTCAGTTGGGTGGAGACCTTCTGTCTATGTGCTCAGTGAATCTCAGTTGGGTGGAGACCTTCTGTCTATGTGCTCAGTGAATCTCAGTTGGGTGGAGACCTTCTGTCTATGTGCTCAGTGAATCTCAGTTGGGTGGGAACCTTCTGTCTATGTGCTCAGTGAATCTCAGTTGGGTGGAGACCTTCTGTCTATGTGCTCAGTGAATCTCAGTTGGGTGGGAACCTTCTGTCTATGTGCTCAGTGAATCTCAGTTGGGTGGGAACCTTCTGTCTATGTGCTCAGTGAATCTCAGTTGGGTGGGAACCTTCTGTCTATGTGCTCAGTGAATCTCAGTTGGGTGGAGACCTTCTGTCTATGTGCTCAGTGAATCTCAGTTGGGTGGAGACCTTCTGTCTATGTGCTCAGTGAATCTCAGTTGGGTGGAGACCTTCTGTCTATGTGCTCAGGGAATCTCAGTTGGGTGGGAACCTTCTGTCTATGTGCTCAGTGAATCTCAGTTGGGTGGGAACCTTCTGTCTATGTGCTCAGTGAATCTCAGTTGGGTGGAGACCTTCTGTCTATGTGCTCAGTGAATCTCAGTTGGGTGGAGACCTTCTGTCTATGTGCTCAGTGAATCTCAGTTGGGTGGAGACCTTCTGTCTATGTGCTCAGTGAATCTCAGTTGGGTGGAGACCTTCTGTCTATGTGCTCAGTGAATCTCAGTTGGGTGGAGACCTTCTGTCTATGTGCTCAGTGAATCTCAGTTGGGTGGAGACCTTCTGTCTATGTGCTCAGTGAATCTCAGTTGGGTGGAGACCTTCTGTCTATGTGCTCAGTGAATCTCAGTTGGGTGGGAACCTTCTGTCTGTGCTCAGTGAATCTCAGTTGGGTGGAGACCTTCTGTCTATGTGCTCAGTGAATCTCAGTTGGGTGGAGACCTTCTGTCTATGTGCTCAGTGAATCTCAGTTGGGTGGAGACCTTCTGTCTATGTGCTCAGGGAATCTCAGTTGGGTGGAGACCTTCTGTCTATGTGCTCAGTGAATCTCAGTTGGGTGGGAACCTTCTGTCTATGTGCTCAGTGAATCTCAGTTGGGTGGAGACCTTCTGTCTATGTGCTCAGTGAATCTCAGTTGGGTGGAGACCTTCTGTCTATGTGCTCAGTGAATCTCAGTTGGGTGGAGACCTTCTGTCTATGTGCTCAGTGAATCTCAGTTGGGTGGAGACCTTCTGTCTATGTGCTCAGTGAATCTCAGTTGGGTGGGAACCTTCTGTCTATGTGCTCAGTGAATCTCAGTTGGGTGGAGACCTTCTGTCTATGTGCTCAGGGAATCTCAGTTGGGTGGAGACCTTCTGTCTATGTGCTCAGTGAATCTCAGTTGGGTGGGAACCTTCTGTCTATGTGCTCAGTGAATCTCAGTTGGGTGGGAACCTTCTGTCTATGTGCTCAGGGAATCTCAGTTGGGTGGAGACCTTCTGTCTATGTGCTCAGTGAATCTCAGTTGGGTGGAGACCTTCTGTCTATGTGCTCAGTGAATCTCAGTTGGGTGGAGACCTTCTGTCTATGTGCTCAGTGAATCTCAGTTGGGTGGGAACCTTCTGTCTATGTGCTCAGTGAATCTCAGTTGGGTGGGAACCTTCTGTCTATGTGCTTAGTGAATCTCAGTTGGGTGGGAACCTTCTGTCTATGTGCTCAGTGAATCTCAGTTGGGTGGAGACCTTCTGTCTATGTGCTCAGGGAATCTCAGTTGGGTGGAGACCTTCTGTCTATGTGCTCAGTGAATCTCAGTTGGGTGGGAACCTTCTGTCTATGTGCTCAGTGAATCTCAGTTGGGTGGAGACCTTCTGTCTATGTGCTCAGTGAATCTCAGTTGGGTGGAGACCTTCTGTCTATGTGCTCAGTGAATCTCAGTTGGGTGGGAACCTTCTGTCTATGTGCTCAGTGAATCTCAGTTGGGTGGGAACCTTCTGTCTATGTGCTCAGTGAATCTCAGTTGGGTGGGAACCTGTCTATGTGCTCAGTGAATCTCAGTTGGGTGGAGACCTTCTGTCTATGTGCTCAGTGAATCTCAGTTGGGTGGAGACCTTCTGTCTATGTGCTCAGTGAATCTCAGTTGGGTGGAGACCTTCTGTCTATGTGCTCAGTGAATCTCAGTTGGGTGGAGACCTTCTGTCTATGTGCTCAGTGAATCTCAGTTGGGTGGGACCTTCTGTCTATGTGCTCAGTGAATCTCAGTTGGGTGGAGACCTTCTGTCTATGTGCTCAGTGAATCTCAGTTGGGTGGGAACCTTCTGTCTATGTGCTCAGTGAATCTCAGTTGGGTGGAGACCTTCTGTCTATGTGCTCAGTGAATCTCAGTTGGGTGGAGACCTTCTGTCTATATGCTCAGGGAATCTCAGTTGGGTGGAGACCTTCTGTCTATGTGCTCAGTGAATCTCAGTTGGGTGGGAACCTTCTGTCTATGTGCTCAGTGAATCTCAGTTGGGTGGAGACCTTCTGTCTATGTGCTCAGTGAATCTCAGTTGGGTGGAGACCTTCTGTCTACGTGCTCAGTGAATCTCAGTTGGGTGGAGACCTTCTGTCTATGTGCTCAGTGAATCTCAGTTGGGTGGGACCTTCTGTCTATGTGCTCAGTGAATCTCAGTTGGGTGGAGACCTTCTGTCTATGTGCTCAGTGAATCTCAGTTGGGTGGGAACCTTCTGTCTATGTGCTCAGTGAATCTCAGTTGGGTGGAGACCTTCTGTCTATGTGCTCAGTGAATCTCAGTTGGGTGGAGACCTTCTGTCTATGTGCTCAGTGAATCTCAGTTGGGTGGGAACCTTCTGTCTATGTGCTCAGTGAATCTCAGTTGGGTGGGAACCTTCTGTCTATGTGCTCAGTGAATCTCAGTTGGGTGGGAACCTTCTGTCTATGTGCTCAGTGAATCTCAGTTGGGTGGAGACCTTCTGTCTATGTGCTCAGTGAATCTCAGTTGGGTGGAGACCTTCTGTCTATGTGCTCAGGGAATCTCAGTTGGGTGGGAACCTTCTGTCTATGTGCTCAGTGAATCTCAGTTGGGTGGGAACCTTCTGTCTATGTGCTCAGTGAATCTCAGTTGGGTGGAGACCTTCTGTCTATGTGCTCAGTGAATCTCAGTTGGGTGGAGACCTTCTGTCTATGTGCTCAGTGAATCTCAGTTGGGTGGAGACCTTCTGTCTATGTGCTCAGTGAATCTCAGTTGGGTGGAGACCTTCTGTCTATGTGCTCAGTGAATCTCAGTTGGGTGGAGACCTTCTGTCTATGTGCTCAGTGAATCTCAGTTGGGTGGAGACCTTCTGTCTATGTGCTCAGTGAATCTCAGTTGGGTGGAGACCTTCTGTCTATGTGCTCAGTGAATCTCAGTTGGGTGGGAACCTTCTGTCTATGTGCTCAGTGAATCTCAGTTGGGTGGAGACCTTCTGTCTATGTGCTCAGTGAATCTCAGTTGGGTGGAGACCTTCTGTCTATGTGCTCAGTGAATCTCAGTTGGGTGGAGACCTTCTGTCTATGTGCTCAGGGAATCTCAGTTGGGTGGAGACCTTCTGTCTATGTGCTCAGTGAATCTCAGTTGGGTGGGAACCTTCTGTCTATGTGCTCAGTGAATCTCAGTTGGGTGGAGACCTTCTGTCTATGTGCTCAGTGAATCTCAGTTGGGTGGAGACCTTCTGTCTATGTGCTCAGTGAATCTCAGTTGGGTGGAGACCTTCTGTCTATGTGCTCAGTGAATCTCAGTTGGGTGGAGACCTTCTGTCTATGTGCTCAGTGAATCTCAGTTGGGTGGGGACCTTCTGTCTATGTGCTCAGTGAATCTCAGTTGGGTGGAGACCTTCTGTCTATGTGCTCAGGGAATCTCAGTTGGGTGGAGACCTTCTGTCTATGTGCTCAGTGAATCTCAGTTGGGTGGGAACCTTCTGTCTATGTGCTCAGTGAATCTCAGTTGGGTGGGAACCTTCTGTCTATGTGCTCAGGGAATCTCAGTTGGGTGGAGACCTTCTGTCTATGTGCTCAGTGAATCTCGGGTGGAGACCTTCTGTCTATGTGCTCAGTGAATCTCAGTTGGGTGGAGACCTTCTGTCTATGTGCTCAGTGAATCTCAGTTGGGTGGGAACCTTCTGTCTATGTGCTCAGTGAATCTCAGTTGGGTGGGAACCTTCTGTCTATGTGCTCAGTGAATCTCAGTTGGGTGGGAACCTTCTGTCTATGTGCTCAGTGAATCTCAGTTGGGTGGAGACCTTCTGTCTATGTGCTCAGGGAATCTCAGTTGGGTGGAGACCTTCTGTCTATGTGCTCAGTGAATCTCAGTTGGGTGGGAACCTTCTGTCTATGTGCTCAGTGAATCTCAGTTGGGTGGAGACCTTCTGTCTATGTGCTCAGTGAATCTCAGTTGGGTGGAGACCTTCTGTCTATGTGCTCAGTGAATCTCAGTTGGGTGGGAACCTTCTGTCTATGTGCTCAGTGAATCTCAGTTGGGTGGGAACCTTCTGTCTATGTGCTCAGTGAATCTCAGTTGGGTGGGAACCTGTCTATGTGCTCAGTGAATCTCAGTTGGGTGGAGACCTTCTGTCTATGTGCTCAGTGAATCTCAGTTGGGTGGGAACCTTCTGTCTATGTGCTCAGTGAATCTCAGTTGGGTGGAGACCTTCTGTCTATGTGCTCAGTGAATCTCAGTTGGGTGGAGACCTTCTGTCTATGTGCTCAGTGAATCTCAGTTGGGTGGAGACCTGTCTATGTGCTCAGTGAATCTCAGTTGGGTGGAGACCTTCTGTCTATGTGCTCAGTGAATCTCAGTTGGGTGGAGACCTTCTGTCTATGTGCTCAGTGAATCTCAGTTGGGTGGGAACCTTCTGTCTATGTGCTCAGTGAATCTCAGTTGGGTGGGAACCTTCTGTCTATGTGCTCAGGGAATCTCAGTTGGGTGGGAACCTTCTGTCTATGTGCTCAGTGAATCTCAGTTGGGTGGAGACCTTCTGTCTATGTGCTCAGTGAATCTCAGTTGGGTGGAGACCTGTCTATGTGCTCAGTGAATCTCAGTTGGGTGGGAACCTTCTGTCTATGTGCTCAGGGAATCTCAGTTGGGTGGGAACCTTCTGTCTATGTGCTCAGTGAATCTCAGTTGGGTGGGAACCTTCTGTCTATGTGCTCAGTGAATCTCAGTTGGGTGGGAACCTTCTGTCTATGTGCTCAGTGAATCTCAGTTGGGTGGAGACCTTCTGTCTATGTGCTCAGTGAATCTCAGTTGGGTGGAGACCTTCTGTCTATGTGCTCAGTGAATCTCAGTTGGGTGGAGACCTTCTGTCTATGTGCTCAGTGAATCTCAGTTGGGTGGGAACCTTCTGTCTATGTGCTCAGTGAATCTCAGTTGGGTGGAGACCTTCTGTCTATGTGCTCAGTGAATCTCAGTTGGGTGGAGACCTTCTGTCTATGTGCTCAGTGAATCTCAGTTGGGTGGAGACCTTCTGTCTATGTGCTCAGTGAATCTCAGTTGGGTGGAGACCTTCTGTCTATGTGCTCAGTGAATCTCAGTTGGGTGGGAACCTTCTGTCTATGTGCTCAGGGAATCTCAGTTGGGTGGAGACCTTCTGTCTATGTGCTCAGTGAATCTCAGTTGGGTGGAGACCTTCTGTCTATGTGCTCAGTGAATCTCAGTTGGGTGGAGACCTTCTGTCTATGTGCTCAGTGAATCTCAGTTGGGTGGGAACCTTCTGTCTATGTGCTCAGTGAATCTCAGTTGGGTGGGAACCTTCTGTCTATGTGCTCAGTGAATCTCAGTTGGGTGGAGACCTTCTGTCTATGTGCTCAGGGAATCTCAGTTGGGTGGAGACCTTCTGTCTATGTGCTCAGTGAATCTCAGTTGGGTGGGAACCTTCTGTCTATGTGCTCAGTGAATCTCAGTTGGGTGGAGACCTTCTGTCTATGTGCTCAGTGAATCTCAGTTGGGTGGAGACCTTCTGTCTATGTGCTCAGTGAATCTCAGTTGGGTGGAGACCTTCTGTCTATGTGCTCAGTGAATCTCAGTTGGGTGGGAACCTTCTGTCTATGTGCTCAGTGAATCTCAGTTGGGTGGAGACCTTCTGTCTATGTGCTCAGTGAATCTCAGTTGGGTGGAGACCTTCTGTCTATGTGCTCAGTGAATCTCAGTTGGGTGGAGACCTGTCTATGTGCTCAGTGAATCTCAGTTGGGTGGAGACCTTCTGTCTATGTGCTCAGTGAATCTCAGTTGGGTGGAGACCTTCTGTCTATGTGCTCAGTGAATCTCAGTTGGGTGGGAACCTTCTGTCTATGTGCTCAGTGAATCTCAGTTGGGTGGGAACCTTCTGTCTATGTGCTCAGGGAATCTCAGTTGGGTGGGAACCTTCTGTCTATGTGCTCAGTGAATCTCAGTTGGGTGGAGACCTTCTGTCTATGTGCTCAGTGAATCTCAGTTGGGTGGAGACCTTCTGTCTATGTGCTCAGTGAATCTCAGTTGGGTGGAGACCTTCTGTCTATGTGCTCAGTGAATCTCAGTTGGGTGGGACCTTCTGTCTATGTGCTCAGTGAATCTCAGTTGGGTGGAGACCTTCTGTCTATGTGCTCAGTGAATCTCAGTTGGGTGGGAACCTTCTGTCTATGTGCTCAGTGAATCTCAGTTGGGTGGAGACCTTCTGTCTATGTGCTCAGTGAATCTCAGTTGGGTGGAGACCTTCTGTCTATGTGCTCAGTGAATCTCAGTTGGGTGGGAACCTTCTGTCTATGTGCTCAGTGAATCTCAGTTGGGTGGGAACCTTCTGTCTATGTGCTCAGTGAATCTCAGTTGGGTGGGAACCTTCTGTCTATGTGCTCAGTGAATCTCAGTTGGGTGGAGACCTTCTGTCTATGTGCTCAGTGAATCTCAGTTGGGTGGAGACCTTCTGTCTATGTGCTCAGTGAATCTCAGTTGGGTGGAGACCTTCTGTCTATGTGCTCAGGGAATCTCAGTTGGGTGGGAACCTTCTGTCTATGTGCTCAGTGAATCTCAGTTGGGTGGGAACCTTCTGTCTATGTGCTCAGTGAATCTCAGTTGGGTGGAGACCTTCTGTCTATGTGCTCAGTGAATCTCAGTTGGGTGGAGACCTTCTGTCTATGTGCTCAGTGAATCTCAGTTGGGTGGAGACCTTCTGTCTATGTGCTCAGTGAATCTCAGTTGGGTGGGAACCTTCTGTCTATGTGCTCAGTGAATCTCAGTTGGGTGGAGACCTTCTGTCTATGTGCTCAGTGAATCTCAGTTGGGTGGAGACCTTCTGTCTATGTGCTCAGGGAATCTCAGTTGGGTGGAGACCTTCTGTCTATGTGCTCAGTGAATCTCAGTTGGGTGGGAACCTTCTGTCTATGTGCTCAGTGAATCTCAGTTGGGTGGAGACCTTCTGTCTATGTGCTCAGTGAATCTCAGTTGGGTGGAGACCTTCTGTCTATGTGCTCAGTGAATCTCAGTTGGGTGGAGACCTTCTGTCTATGTGCTCAGGGAATCTCAGTTGGGTGGAGACCTTCTGTCTATGTGCTCAGTGAATCTCAGTTGGGTGGGAACCTTCTGTCTATGTGCTCAGTGAATCTCAGTTGGGTGGAGACCTTCTGTCTATGTGCTCAGTGAATCTCAGTTGGGTGGAGACCTTCTGTCTATGTGCTCAGTGAATCTCAGTTGGGTGGAGACCTTCTGTCTATGTGCTCAGTGAATCTCAGTTGGGTGGAGACCTTCTGTCTATGTGCTCAGTGAATCTCAGTTGGGTGGGAACCTTCTGTCTATGTGCTCAGTGAATCTCAGTTGGGTGGAGACCTTCTGTCTATGTGCTCAGGGAATCTCAGTTGGGTGGAGACCTTCTGTCTATGTGCTCAGTGAATCTCAGTTGGGTGGGAACCTTCTGTCTATGTGCTCAGTGAATCTCAGTTGGGTGGGAACCTTCTGTCTATGTGCTCAGGGAATCTCAGTTGGGTGGAGACCTTCTGTCTATGTGCTCAGTGAATCTCAGTTGGGTGGAGACCTTCTGTCTATGTGCTCAGTGAATCTCAGTTGGGTGGAGACCTTCTGTCTATGTGCTCAGGGAATCTCAGTTGGGTGGGAACCTTCTGTCTATGTGCTCAGTGAATCTCAGTTGGGTGGGGACCTTCTGTCTATGTGCTCAGTGAATCTCAGTTGGGTGGAGACCTTCTGTCTATGTGCTCAGTGAATCTCAGTTGGGTGGGAACCTTCTGTCTATGTGCTCAGTGAATCTCAGTTGGGTGGGAACCTTCTGTCTATGTGCTCAGTGAATCTCAGTTGGGTGGGAACCTTCTGTCTATGTGCTCAGTGAATCTCAGTTGGGTGGAGACCTTCTGTCTATGTGCTCAGGGAATCTCAGTTGGGTGGAGACCTTCTGTCTATGTGCTCAGTGAATCTCAGTTGGGTGGGAACCTTCTGTCTATGTGCTCAGTGAATCTCAGTTGGGTGGAGACCTTCTGTCTATGTGCTCAGTGAATCTCAGTTGGGTGGAGACCTTCTGTCTATGTGCTCAGTGAATCTCAGTTGGGTGGGAACCTTCTGTCTATGTGCTCAGTGAATCTCAGTTGGGTGGAGACCTTCTGTCTATGTGCTCAGTGAATCTCAGTTGGGTGGAGACCTTCTGTCTATGTGCTCAGTGAATCTCAGTTGGGTGGGAACCTTCTGTCTATGTGCTCAGTGAATCTCAGTTGGGTGGAGACCTTCTGTCTATGTGCTCAGGGAATCTCAGTTGGGTGGAGACCTTCTGTCTATGTGCTCAGTGAATCTCAGTTGGGTGGGAACCTTCTGTCTATGTGCTCAGTGAATCTCAGTTGGGTGGGAACCTTCTGTCTATGTGCTCAGGGAATCTCAGTTGGGTGGAGACCTTCTGTCTATGTGCTCAGTGAATCTCAGTTGGGTGGAGACCTTCTATCTATGTGCTCAGTGAATCTCAGTTGGGTGGAGACCTTCTGTCTATGTGCTCAGGGAATCTCAGTTGGGTGGGAACCTTCTGTCTATGTGCTCAGTGAATCTCAGTTGGGTGGGGACCTTCTGTCTATGTGCTCAGTGAATCTCAGTTGGGTGGAGACCTTCTGTCTATGTGCTCAGTGAATCTCAGTTGGGTGGGAACCTTCTGTCTATGTGCTCAGTGAATCTCAGTTGGGTGGGAACCTTCTGTCTATGTGCTCAGTGAATCTCAGTTGGGTGGGAACCTTCTGTCTATGTGCTCAGTGAATCTCAGTTGGGTGGAGACCTTCTGTCTATGTGCTCAGGGAATCTCAGTTGGGTGGAGACCTTCTGTCTATGTGCTCAGTGAATCTCAGTTGGGTGGGAACCTTCTGTCTATGTGCTCAGTGAATCTCAGTTGGGTGGAGACCTTCTGTCTATGTGCTCAGTGAATCTCAGTTGGGTGGAGACCTTCTGTCTATGTGCTCAGTGAATCTCAGTTGGGTGGGAACCTTCTGTCTATGTGCTCAGTGAATCTCAGTTGGGTGGGAACCTTCTGTCTATGTGCTCAGTGAATCTCAGTTGGGTGGGAACCTGTCTATGTGCTCAGTGAATCTCAGTTGGGTGGAGACCTTCTGTCTATGTGCTCAGTGAATCTCAGTTGGGTGGGAACCTTCTGTCTATGTGCTCAGTGAATCTCAGTTGGGTGGAGACCTTCTGTCTATGTGCTCAGTGAATCTCAGTTGGGTGGAGACCTTCTGTCTATGTGCTCAGTGAATCTCAGTTGGGTGGAGACCTGTCTATGTGCTCAGTGAATCTCAGTTGGGTGGAGACCTTCTGTCTATGTGCTCAGTGAATCTCAGTTGGGTGGAGACCTTCTGTCTATGTGCTCAGTGAATCTCAGTTGGGTGGGAACCTTCTGTCTATGTGCTCAGTGAATCTCAGTTGGGTGGGAACCTTCTGTCTATGTGCTCAGGGAATCTCAGTTGGGTGGGAACCTTCTGTCTATGTGCTCAGTGAATCTCAGTTGGGTGGAGACCTTCTGTCTATGTGCTCAGTGAATCTCAGTTGGGTGGAGACCTTCTGTCTATGTGCTCAGTGAATCTCAGTTGGGTGGAGACCTTCTGTCTATGTGCTCAGGAAATCTCAGTTGGGTGGGAACCTTCTGTCTATGTGCTCAGTGAATCTCAGTTGGGTGGAGACCTTCTGTCTATGTGCTCAGTGAATCTCAGTTGGGTGGAGACCTGTCTATGTGCTCAGGAAATCTCAGTTGGGTGGGAACCTTCTGTCTATGTGCTCAGTGAATCTCAGTTGGGTGGAGACCTTCTGTCTATGTGCTCAGTGAATCTCAGTTGGGTGGAGACCTTCTGTATGTGCTCAGTGAATCTCAGTTGGGTGGGAACCTTCTGTCTATGTGCTCAGTGAATCTCAGTTGGGTGGAGACCTTCTGTCTATGTGCTCAGTGAATCTCAGTTGGGTGGAGACCTTCTGTCTATGTGCTCAGTGAATCTCAGTTGGGTGGAGACCTTCTGTCTATGTGCTCAGTGAATCTCAGTTGGGTGGAGACCTTCTGTCTATGTGCTCAGTGAATCTCAGTTGGGTGGAGACCTTCTGTCTATGTGCTCAGTGAATCTCAGTTGGGTGGGAACCTTCTGTCTATGTGCTCAGTGAATCTCAGTTGGGTGGGAACCTTCTGTCTATGTGCTCAGTGAATCTCAGTTGGGTGGAGACCTTCTGTCTATGTGCTCAGTGAATCTCAGTTGGGTGGAGACCTTCTGTCTATGTGCTCAGTGAATCTCAGTTGGGTGGAGACCTTCTGTCTATGTGCTCAGTGAATCTCAGTTGGGTGGGAACCTTCTGTCTATGTGCTCAGTGAATCTCAGTTGGGTGGAGACCTTCTGTCTATGTGCTCAGTGAATCTCAGTTGGGTGGGAACCTTCTGTCTATGTGCTCAGTGAATCTCAGTTGGGTGGGAACCTTCTGTCTATGTGCTCAGTGAATCTCAGTTGGGTGGGAACCTTCTGTCTATGTGCTCAGTGAATCTCAGTTGGGTGGGAACCTGTCTATGTGCTCAGTGAATCTCAGTTGGGTGGAGACCTTCTGTCTATGTGCTCAGTGAATCTCAGTTGGGTGGAGACCTTCTGTCTATGTGCTCAGTGAATCTCAGTTGGGTGGGAACCTTCTGTCTATGTGCTCAGTGAATCTCAGTTGGGTGGGAACCTGTCTATGTGCTCAGTGAATCTCAGTTGGGTGGAGACCTTCTGTCTATGTGCTCAGTGAATCTCAGTTGGGTGGAGACCTTCTGTCTATGTGCTCAGTGAATCTCAGTTGGGTGGAGACCTTCTGTCTATGTGCTCAGTGAATCTCAGTTGGGTGGAGACCTTCTGTCTATGTGCTCAGTGAATCTCAGTTGGGTGGGAACCTTCTGTCTATGTGCTCAGTGAATCTCAGTTGGGTGGGAACCTTCTGTCTATGTGCTCAGTGAATCTCAGTTGGGTGGAGACCTTCTGTCTATGTGCTCAGTGAATCTCAGTTGGGTGGAGACCTTCTGTCTATGTGCTCAGTGAATCTCAGTTGGGTGGAGACCTTCTGTCTATGTGCTCAGGGAATCTCAGTTGGGTGGAGACCTTCTGTCTATGTGCTCAGTGAATCTCAGTTGGGTGGGAACCTTCTGTCTATGTGCTCAGTGAATCTCAGTTGGGTGGAGACCTTCTGTCTATGTGCTCAGTGAATCTCAGTTGGGTGGAGACCTTCTGTCTATGTGCTCAGTGAATCTCAGTTGGGTGGAGACCTTCTGTCTATGTGCTCAGTGAATCTCAGTTGGGTGGAGACCTTCTGTCTATGTGCTCAGTGAATCTCAGTTGGGTGGAGACCTTCTGTCTATGTGCTCAGTGAATCTCAGTTGGGTGGAGACCTGTCTATGTGCTCAGTGAATCTCAGTTGGGTGGGAACCTTCTGTCTATGTGCTCAGGGAATCTCAGTTGGGTGGGAACCTTCTGTCTATGTGCTCAGTGAATCTCAGTTGGGTGGGAACCTTCTGTCTATGTGCTCAGTGAATCTCAGTTGGGTGGGAACCTTCTGTCTATGTGCTCAGGGAATCTCAGTTGGGTGGGAACCTTCTGTCTATGTGCTCAGGGAATCTCAGTTGGGTGGGAACCTTCTGTCTATGTGCTCAGTGAATCTCAGTTGGGTGGGAACCTTCTGTCTATGTGCTCAGTGAATCTCAGTTGGGTGGGAACCTTCTGTCTATGTGCTCAGGGAATCTCAGTTGGGTGGGAACCTTCTGTCTATGTGCTCAGTGAATCTCAGTTGGGTGGGAACCTTCTGTCTATGTGCTCAGTGAATCTCAGTTGGGTGGGAACCTTCTGTCTATGTGCTCAGGGAATCTCAGTTGGGTGGAGACCTTCTGTCTATGTGCTCAGTGAATCTCAGTTGGGTGGAGACCTTCTGTCTATGTGCTCAGTGAATCTCAGTTGGGTGGAGACCTTCTGTCTATGTGCTCAGTGAATCTCAGTTGGGTGGGAACCTTCTGTCTATGTGCTCAGTGAATCTCAGTTGGGTGGGAACCTTCTGTCTATGTGCTCAGTGAATCTCAGTTGGGTGGAGACCTTCTGTCTATGTGCTCAGTGAATCTCAGTTGGGTGGAGACCTTCTGTCTATGTGCTCAGTGAATCTCAGTTGGGTGGAGACCTTCTGTCTATGTGCTCAGTGAATCTCAGTTGGGTGGAGACCTTCTGTCTATGTGCTCAGGGAATCTCAGTTGGGTGGAGACCTTCTGTCTATGTGCTCAGTGAATCTCAGTTGGGTGGGAACCTTCTGTCTATGTGCTCAGTGAATCTCAGTTGGGTGGAGACCTTCTGTCTATGTGCTCAGTGAATCTCAGTTGGGTGGGAACCTTCTGTCTATGTGCTCAGTGAATCTCAGTTGGGTGGGAACCTTCTGTCTATGTGCTCAGTGAATCTCAGTTGGGTGGGAACCTTCTATGTGCTCAGTGAATCTCAGTTGGGTGGAGACCTTCTGTCTATGTGCTCAGTGAATCTCAGTTGGGTGGGAACCTTCTGTCTATGTGCTCAGTGAATCTCAGTTGGGTGGAGACCTTCTGTCTATGTGCTCAGTGAATCTCAGTTGGGTGGGAACCTTCTGTCTATGTGCTCAGTGAATCTCAGTTGGGTGGGAACCTTCTGTCTATGTGCTCAGTGAATCTCAGTTGGGTGGAGACCTTCTGTCTATGTGCTCAGTGAATCTCAGTTGGGTGGGAACCTTCTGTCTATGTGCTCAGTGAATCTCAGTTGGGTGGAGACCTTCTGTCTATGTGCTCAGTGAATCTCAGTTGGGTGGGAACCTTCTGTCTATGTGCTCAGTGAATCTCAGTTGGGTGGGAACCTTCTGTCTATGTGCTCAGTGAATCTCAGTTGGGTGGGAACCTGTCTATGTGCTCAGTGAATCTCAGTTGGGTGGAGACCTTCTGTCTATGTGCTCAGTGAATCTCAGTTGGGTGGGAACCTTCTGTCTATGTGCTCAGTGAATCTCAGTTGGGTGGAGACCTTCTGTCTATGTGCTCAGTGAATCTCAGTTGGGTGGAGACCTTCTGTCTATGTGCTCAGTGAATCTCAGTTGGGTGGGAACCTTCTGTCTATGTGCTCAGTGAATCTCAGTTGGGTGGGAACCTTCTGTCTATGTGCTCAGTGAATCTCAGTTGGGTGGGAACCTTCTGTCTATGTGCTCAGTGAATCTCAGTTGGGTGGAGACCTTCTGTCTATGTGCTCAGTGAATCTCAGTTGGGTGGAGACCTTCTGTCTATGTGCTCAGTGAATCTCAGTTGGGTGGAGACCTTCTGTCTATGTGCTCAGGGAATCTCAGTTGGGTGGGAACCTTCTGTCTATGTGCTCAGTGAATCTCAGTTGGGTGGGAACCTTCTGTCTATGTGCTCAGTGAATCTCAGTTGGGTGGAGACCTTCTGTCTATGTGCTCAGTGAATCTCAGTTGGGTGGAGACCTTCTGTCTATGTGCTCAGTGAATCTCAGTTGGGTGGAGACCTTCTGTCTATGTGCTCAGTGAATCTCAGTTGGGTGGAGACCTTCTGTCTATGTGCTCAGTGAATCTCAGTTGGGTGGAGACCTTCTGTCTATGTGCTCAGTGAATCTCAGTTGGGTGGAGACCTTCTGTCTATGTGCTCAGTGAATCTCAGTTGGGTGGAGACCTTCTGTCTATGTGCTCAGTGAATCTCAGTTGGGTGGGAACCTTCTGTCTATGTGCTCAGTGAATCTCAGTTGGGTGGAGACCTTCTGTCTATGTGCTCAGTGAATCTCAGTTGGGTGGAGACCTTCTGTCTATGTGCTCAGTGAATCTCAGTTGGGTGGAGACCTTCTGTCTATGTGCTCAGGGAATCTCAGTTGGGTGGAGACCTTCTGTCTATGTGCTCAGTGAATCTCAGTTGGGTGGGAACCTTCTGTCTATGTGCTCAGTGAATCTCAGTTGGGTGGAGACCTTCTGTCTATGTGCTCAGTGAATCTCAGTTGGGTGGAGACCTTCTGTCTATGTGCTCAGTGAATCTCAGTTGGGTGGAGACCTTCTGTCTATGTGCTCAGTGAATCTCAGTTGGGTGGAGACCTTCTGTCTATGTGCTCAGTGAATCTCAGTTGGGTGGGAACCTTCTGTCTATGTGCTCAGTGAATCTCAGTTGGGTGGAGACCTTCTGTCTATGTGCTCAGGGAATCTCAGTTGGGTGGAGACCTTCTGTCTATGTGCTCAGTGAATCTCAGTTGGGTGGGAACCTTCTGTCTATGTGCTCAGTGAATCTCAGTTGGGTGGGAACCTTCTGTCTATGTGCTCAGGGAATCTCAGTTGGGTGGAGACCTTCTGTCTATGTGCTCAGTGAATCTCAGTTGGGTGGAGACCTTCTGTCTATGTGCTCAGTGAATCTCAGTTGGGTGGAGACCTTCTGTCTATGTGCTCAGTGAATCTCAGTTGGGTGGGAACCTTCTGTCTATGTGCTCAGTGAATCTCAGTTGGGTGGGAACCTTCTGTCTATGTGCTCAGTGAATCTCAGTTGGGTGGGAACCTTCTGTCTATGTGCTCAGTGAATCTCAGTTGGGTGGAGACCTTCTGTCTATGTGCTCAGAGAATCTCAGTTGGGTGGAGACCTTCTGTCTATGTGCTCAGTGAATCTCAGTTGGGTGGGAACCTTCTGTCTATGTGCTCAGTGAATCTCAGTTGGGTGGAGACCTTCTGTCTATGTGCTCAGTGAATCTCAGTTGGGTGGAGACCTTCTGTCTATGTGCTCAGTGAATCTCAGTTGGGTGGGAACCTTCTGTCTATGTGCTCAGTGAATCTCAGTTGGGTGGGAACCTTCTGTCTATGTGCTCAGTGAATCTCAGTTGGGTGGGAACCTGTCTATGTGCTCAGTGAATCTCAGTTGGGTGGAGACCTTCTGTCTATGTGCTCAGTGAATCTCAGTTGGGTGGGAACCTTCTGTCTATGTGCTCAGTGAATCTCAGTTGGGTGGAGACCTTCTGTCTATGTGCTCAGTGAATCTCAGTTGGGTGGAGACCTGTCTATGTGCTCAGTGAATCTCAGTTGGGTGGAGACCTTCTGTCTATGTGCTCAGTGAATCTCAGTTGGGTGGAGACCTTCTGTCTATGTGCTCAGTGAATCTCAGTTGGGTGGGAACCTTCTGTCTATGTGCTCAGTGAATCTCAGTTGGGTGGGAACCTTCTGTCTATGTGCTCAGGGAATCTCAGTTGGGTGGGAACCTTCTGTCTATGTGCTCAGTGAATCTCAGTTGGGTGGAGACCTTCTGTCTATGTGCTCAGTGAATCTCAGTTGGGTGGAGACCTTCTGTCTATGTGCTCAGTGAATCTCAGTTGGGTGGAGACCTTCTGTCTATGTGCTCAGGAAATCTCAGTTGGGTGGGAACCTTCTGTCTATGTGCTCAGTGAATCTCAGTTGGGTGGAGACCTTCTGTCTATGTGCTCAGTGAATCTCAGTTGGGTGGAGACCTTCTGTATGTGCTCAGTGAATCTCAGTTGGGTGGGAACCTTCTGTCTATGTGCTCAGTGAATCTCAGTTGGGTGGAGACCTTCTGTCTATGTGCTCAGTGAATCTCAGTTGGGTGGAGACCTTCTGTATGTGCTCAGTGAATCTCAGTTGGGTGGAGACCTTCTGTCTATGTGCTCAGTGAATCTCAGTTGGGTGGAGACCTGTCTATGTGCTCAGGAAATCTCAGTTGGGTGGGAACCTTCTGTCTATGTGCTCAGTGAATCTCAGTTGGGTGGAGACCTTCTGTCTATGTGCTCAGTGAATCTCAGTTGGGTGGAGACCTTCTGTATGTGCTCAGTGAATCTCAGTTGGGTGGGAACCTTCTGTCTATGTGCTCAGTGAATCTCAGTTGGGTGGAGACCTTCTGTCTATGTGCTCAGTGAATCTCAGTTGGGTGGAGACCTTCTGTCTATGTGCTCAGTGAATCTCAGTTGGGTGGAGACCTTCTGTCTATGTGCTCAGTGAATCTCAGTTGGGTGGAGACCTTCTGTCTATGTGCTCAGTGAATCTCAGTTGGGTGGAGACCTTCTGTCTATGTGCTCAGTGAATCTCAGTTGGGTGGAGACCTTCTGTCTATGTGCTCAGTGAATCTCAGTTGGGTGGGAACCTTCTGTCTATGTGCTCAGTGAATCTCAGTTGGGTGGGAACCTTCTGTCTATGTGCTCAGTGAATCTCAGTTGGGTGGAGACCTTCTGTCTATGTGCTCAGTGAATCTCAGTTGGGTGGAGACCTTCTGTCTATGTGCTCAGTGAATCTCAGTTGGGTGGAGACCTTCTGTCTATGTGCTCAGTGAATCTCAGTTGGGTGGGAACCTTCTGTCTATGTGCTCAGTGAATCTCAGTTGGGTGGGAACCTTCTGTCTATGTGCTCAGTGAATCTCAGTTGGGTGGAGACCTTCTGTCTATGTGCTCAGTGAATCTCAGTTGGGTGGAGACCTTCTGTCTATGTGCTCAGTGAATCTCAGTTGGGTGGGAACCTTCTGTCTATGTGCTCAGTGAATCTCAGTTGGGTGGAGACCTTCTGTCTATGTGCTCAGTGAATCTCAGTTGGGTGGGAACCTTCTGTCTATGTGCTCAGTGAATCTCAGTTGGGTGGGAACCTTCTGTCTATGTGCTCAGTGAATCTCAGTTGGGTGGAGACCTTCTGTCTATGTGCTCAGTGAATCTCAGTTGGGTGGGAACCTTCTGTCTATGTGCTCAGTGAATCTCAGTTGGGTGGAGACCTTCTGTCTATGTGCTCAGTGAATCTCAGTTGGGTGGGAACCTTCTGTCTATGTGCTCAGTGAATCTCAGTTGGGTGGAGACCTTCTGTCTATGTGCTCAGTGAATCTCAGTTGGGTGGGAACCTTCTGTCTATGTGCTCAGTGAATCTCAGTTGGGTGGAGACCTTCTGTCTATGTGCTCAGTGAATCTCAGTTGGGTGGAGACCTTCTGTCTATGTGCTCAGTGAATCTCAGTTGGGTGGAGACCTGTCTATGTGCTCAGTGAATCTCAGTTGGGTGGGAACCTTCTGTCTATGTGCTCAGGGAATCTCAGTTGGGTGGGAACCTTCTGTCTATGTGCTCAGTGAATCTCAGTTGGGTGGGAACATTCTGTCTATGTGCTCAGTGAATCTCAGTTGGGTGGGAACCTTCTGTCTATGTGCTCAGTGAATCTCAGTTGGGTGGAGACCTTCTGTCTATGTGCTCAGTGAATCTCAGTTGGGTGGAGACCTTCTGTCTATGTGCTCAGTGAATCTCAGTTGGGTGGAGACCTTCTGTCTATGTGCTCAGTGAATCTCAGTTGGGTGGGAACCTTCTGTCTATGTGCTCAGTGAATCTCAGTTGGGTGGAGACCTTCTGTCTATGTGCTCAGTGAATCTCAGTTGGGTGGAGACCTTCTGTCTATGTGCTCAGTGAATCTCAGTTGGGTGGAGACCTGTCTATGTGCTCAGTGAATCTCAGTTGGGTGGGAACCTTCTGTCTATGTGCTCAGGGAATCTCAGTTGGGTGGGAACCTTCTGTCTATGTGCTCAGTGAATCTCAGTTGGGTGGGAACCTTCTGTCTATGTGCTCAGTGAATCTCAGTTGGGTGGGAACCTTCTGTCTATGTGCTCAGGGAATCTCAGTTGGGTGGGAACCTTCTGTCTATGTGCTCAGTGAATCTCAGTTGGGTGGGAACCTTCTGTCTATGTGCTCAGGGAATCTCAGTTGGGTGGAGACCTTCTGTCTATGTGCTCAGTGAATCTCAGTTGGGTGGGAACCTTCTGTCTATGTGCTCAGTGAATCTCAGTTGGGTGGGAACCTTCTGTCTATGTGCTCAGTGAATCTCAGTTGGGTGGAGACCTTCTGTCTATGTGCTCAGTGAATCTCAGTTGGGTGGAGACCTTCTGTCTATGTGCTCAGTGAATCTCAGTTGGGTGGAGACCTTCTGTCTATGTGCTCAGTGAATCTCAGTTGGGTGGAGACCTTCTGTCTATGTGCTCAGTGAATCTCAGTTGGGTGGAGACCTTCTGTATGTGCTCAGTGAATCTCAGTTGGGTGGGAACCTTCTGTCTATGTGCTCAGTGAATCTCAGTTGGGTGGAGACCTTCTGTCTATGTGCTCAGTGAATCTCAGTTGGGTGGAGACCTTCTGTCTATGTGCTCAGTGAATCTCAGTTGGGTGGGAACCTTCTGTCTATGTGCTCAGTGAATCTCAGTTGGGTGGAGACCTTCTGTCTATGTGCTCAGTGAATCTCAGTTGGGTGGAGACCTTCTGTCTATGTGCTCAGTGAATCTCAGTTGGGTGGAGACCTTCTGTCTATGTGCTCAGTGAATCTCAGTTGGGTGGAGACCTTCTGTCTATGTGCTCAGTGAATCTCAGTTGGGTGGAGACCTGTCTATGTGCTCAGTGAATCTCAGTTGGGTGGAGACCTTCTGTCTATGTGCTCAGTGAATCTCAGTTGGGTGGAGACCTTCTGTCTATGTGCTCAGTGAATCTCAGTTGGGTGGAGACCTGTCTATGTGCTCAGTGAATCTCAGTTGGGTGGGAACCTTCTGTCTATGTGCTCAGGGAATCTCAGTTGGGTGGGAACCTTCTGTCTATGTGCTCAGTGAATCTCAGTTGGGTGGGAACCTTCTGTCTATGTGCTCAGTGAATCTCAGTTGGGTGGGAACCTTCTGTCTATGTGCTCAGGGAATCTCAGTTGGGTGGGAACCTTCTGTCTATGTGCTCAGTGAATCTCAGTTGGGTGGGAACCTTCTGTCTATGTGCTCAGGGAATCTCAGTTGGGTGGGAACCTTCTGTCTATGTGCTCAGGGAATCTCAGTTGGGTGGGAACCTTCTGTCTATGTGCTCAGTGAATCTCAGTTGGGTGGGAACCTTCTGTCTATGTGCTCAGTGAATCTCAGTTGGGTGGGAACCTTCTGTCTATGTGCTCAGGGAATCTCAGTTGGGTGGAGACCTTCTGTCTATGTGCTCAGTGAATCTCAGTTGGGTGGGAACCTTCTGTCTATGTGCTCAGTGAATCTCAGTTGGGTGGAGACCTTCTGTCTATGTGCTCAGTGAATCTCAGTTGGGTGGAGACCTTCTGTCTATGTGCTCAGTGAATCTCAGTTGGGTGGAGACCTTCTGTCTATGTGCTCAGTGAATCTCAGTTGGGTGGGAACCTTCTGTCTATGTGCTCAGTGAATCTCAGTTGGGTGGAGACCTTCTGTCTATGTGCTCAGTGAATCTCAGTTGGGTGGAGACCTTCTGTCTATGTGCTCAGGGAATCTCAGTTGGGTGGGAACCTTCTGTCTATGTGCTCAGTGAATCTCAGTTGGGTGGGAACCTTCTATGTGCTCAGTGAATCTCAGTTGGGTGGAGACCTTCTGTCTATGTGCTCAGTGAATCTCAGTTGGGTGGGAACCTTCTGTCTATGTGCTCAGTGAATCTCAGTTGGGTGGAGACCTTCTGTCTATGTGCTCAGTGAATCTCAGTTGGGTGGGAACCTTCTGTCTATGTGCTCAGTGAATCTCAGTTGGGTGGGAACCTTCTGTCTATGTGCTCAGTGAATCTCAGTTGGGTGGAGACCTTCTGTCTATGTGCTCAGTGAATCTCAGTTGGGTGGAGACCTTCTGTCTATGTGCTCAGTGAATCTCAGTTGGGTGGAGACCTTCTGTATGTGCTCAGTGAATCTCAGTTGGGTGGAGACCTTCTGTCTATGTGCTCAGTGAATCTCAGTTGGGTGGAGACCTTCTGTCTATGTGCTCAGGAAATCTCAGTTGGGTGGGAACCTTCTGTCTATGTGCTCAGTGAATCTCAGTTGGGTGGAGACCTTCTGTCTATGTGCTCAGTGAATCTCAGTTGGGTGGAGACCTTCTGTCTATGTGCTCAGTGAATCTCAGTTGGGTGGAGACCTTCTGTCTATGTGCTCAGTGAATCTCAGTTGGGTGGAGACCTTCTGTCTATGTGCTCAGTGAATCTCAGTTGGGTGGAGACCTTCTGTATGTGCTCAGTGAATCTCAGTTGGGTGGAGACCTTCTGTCTATGTGCTCAGTGAATCTCAGTTGGGTGGAGACCTTCTGTCTATGTGCTCAGGAAATCTCAGTTGGGTGGGAACCTTCTGTCTATGTGCTCAGTGAATCTCAGTTGGGTGGAGACCGTCTGTCTATGTGCTCAGTGAATCTCAGTTGGGTGGAGACCTTCTGTATGTGCTCAGTGAATCTCAGTTGTGTGGAGACCTTCTGTCTATGTGCTCAGTGAATCTCAGTTGGATGGAGACCTTCTGTCTATGTGCTCAGTGAATCTCAGTTGGGTGGAGACCTTCTGTCTATGTGCTCAGTGAATCTCAGTTGGGTGGAGACCTTCTGTCTATGTGCTCAGTGAATCTCAGTTGGGTGGAGACCTTCTGTCTATGTGCTCAGTGAATCTCAGTTGGGTGGGAACCTTCTGTCTATGTGCTCAGTGAATCTCAGTTGGGTGGGAACCTTCTGTCTATGTGCTCAGTGAATCTCAGTTGGGTGGAGACCTTCTGTCTATGTGCTCAGTGAATCTCAGTTGGGTGGAGACCTTCTGTCTATGTGCTCAGTGAATCTCAGTTGGGTGGGAACCTTCTGTCTATGTGCTCAGTGAATCTCAGTTGGGTGGGAACCTTCTGTCTATGTGCTCAGTGAATCTCAGTTGGGTGGGAACCTTCTGTCTATGTGCTCAGTGAATCTCAGTTGGGTGGGAACCTTCTGTCTATGTGCTCAGTGAATCTCAGTTGGGTGGGAACCTTCTGTCTATGTGCTCAGTGAATCTCAGTTGGGTGGGAACCTTCTGTCTATGTGCTCAGTGAATCTCAGTTGGGTGGAGACCTTCTGTCTATGTGCTCAGTGAATCTCAGTTGGGTGGAGACCTTCTGTCTATGTGCTCAGTGAATCTCAGTTGGGTGGAGACCTTCTGTCTATGTGCTCAGTGAATCTCAGTTGGGTGGAGACCTTCTGTCTATGTGCTCAGGGAATCTCAGTTGGGTGGAGACCTTCTGTCTATGTGCTCAGTGAATCTCAGTTGGGTGGGAACCTTCTGTCTATGTGCTCAGTGAATCTCAGTTGGGTGGAGACCTTCTGTCTATGTGCTCAGTGAATCTCAGTTGGGTGGAGACCTTCTGTCTATGTGCTCAGTGAATCTCAGTTGGGTGGAGACCTTCTGTCTATGTGCTCAGTGAATCTCAGTTGGGTGGAGACCTTCTGTCTATGTGCTCAGTGAATCTCAGTTGGGTGGGAACCTTCTGTCTATGTGCTCAGTGAATCTCAGTTGGGTGGAGACCTTCTGTCTATGTGCTCAGGGAATCTCAGTTGGGTGGAGACCTTCTGTCTATGTGCTCAGTGAATCTCAGTTGGGTGGGAACCTTCTGTCTATGTGCTCAGTGAATCTCAGTTGGGTGGGAACCTTCTGTCTATGTGCTCAGTGAATCTCAGTTGGGTGGAGACCTTCTGTCTATGTGCTCAGTGAATCTCAGTTGGGTGGAGACCTTCTGTCTATGTGCTCAGGGAATCTCAGTTGGGTGGGAACCTTCTGTCTATGTGCTCAGTGAATCTCAGTTGGGTGGGAACCTTCTGTCTATGTGCTCAGTGAATCTCAGTTGGGTGGGAACCTTCTATGTGCTCAGTGAATCTCAGTTGGGTGGAGACCTTCTGTCTATGTGCTCAGTGAATCTCAGTTGGGTGGGAACCTTCTGTCTATGTGCTCAGTGAATCTCAGTTGGGTGGAGACCTTCTGTCTATGTGCTCAGTGAATCTCAGTTGGGTGGGAACCTTCTGTCTATGTGCTCAGTGAATCTCAGTTGGGTGGGAACCTTCTGTCTATGTGCTCAGTGAATCTCAGTTGGGTGGAGACCTTCTGTCTATGTGCTCAGTGAATCTCAGTTGGGTGGAGACCTTCTGTCTATGTGCTCAGTGAATCTCAGTTGGGTGGAGACCTTCTGTATGTGCTCAGTGAATCTCAGTTGGGTGGGAACCTTCTGTCTATGTGCTCAGTGAATCTCAGTTGGGTGGAGACCTTCTGTCTATGTGCTCAGTGAATCTCAGTTGGGTGGAGACCTTCTGTATGTGCTCAGTGAATCTCAGTTGGGTGGAGACCTTCTGTCTATGTGCTCAGTGAATCTCAGTTGGGTGGAGACCTTCTGTCTATGTGCTCAGGAAATCTCAGTTGGGTGGGAACCTTCTGTCTATGTGCTCAGTGAATCTCAGTTGGGTGGAGACCTTCTGTCTATGTGCTCAGTGAATCTCAGTTGGGTGGAGACCTTCTGTATGTGCTCAGTGAATCTCAGTTGGGTGGGAACCTTCTGTCTATGTGCTCAGTGAATCTCAGTTGGGTGGAGACCTTCTGTCTATGTGCTCAGTGAATCTCAGTTGGGTGGAGACCTTCTGTCTATGTGCTCAGTGAATCTCAGTTGGGTGGAGACCTTCTGTATGTGCTCAGTGAATCTCAGTTGGGTGGAGACCTTCTGTCTATGTGCTCAGTGAATCTCAGTTGGGTGGAGACCTTCTGTCTATGTGCTCAGGAAATCTCAGTTGGGTGGGAACCTTCTGTCTATGTGCTCAGTGAATCTCAGTTGGGTGGAGACCTTCTGTCTATGTGCTCAGTGAATCTCAGTTGGGTGGAGACCTTCTGTATGTGCTCAGTGAATCTCAGTTGGGTGGAGACCTTCTGTCTATGTGCTCAGTGAATCTCAGTTGGGTGGAGACCTTCTGTCTATGTGCTCAGTGAATCTCAGTTGGGTGGAGACCTTCTGTCTATGTGCTCAGTGAATCTCAGTTGGGTGGAGACCTTCTGTCTATGTGCTCAGTGAATCTCAGTTGGGTGGAGACCTTCTGTCTATGTGCTCAGTGAATCTCAGTTGGGTGGGAACCTTCTGTCTATGTGCTCAGTGAATCTCAGTTGGGTGGGAACCTTCTGTCTATGTGCTCAGTGAATCTCAGTTGGGTGGAGACCTTCTGTCTATGTGCTCAGTGAATCTCAGTTGGGTGGGAACCTTCTGTCTATGTGCTCAGTGAATCTCAGTTGGGTGGAGACCTTCTGTCTATGTGCTCAGTGAATCTCAGTTGGGTGGGAACCTTCTGTCTATGTGCTCAGGGAATCTCAGTTGGGTGGAGACCTTCTGTCTATGTGCTCAGTGAATCTCAGTTGGGTGGGAACCTTCTGTCTATGTGCTCAGTGAATCTCAGTTGGGTGGGAACCTGTCTATGTGCTCAGTGAATCTCAGTTGGGTGGAGACCTTCTGTCTATGTGCTCAGTGAATCTCAGTTGGGTGGAGACCTTCTGTCTATGTGCTCAGTGAATCTCAGTTGGGTGGGAACCTTCTGTCTATGTGCTCAGTGAATCTCAGTTGGGTGGGAACCTGTCTATGTGCTCAGTGAATCTCAGTTGGGTGGAGACCTTCTGTCTATGTGCTCAGTGAATCTCAGTTGGGTGGAGACCTTCTGTCTATGTGCTCAGTGAATCTCAGTTGGGTGGGAACCTTCTGTCTATGTGCTCAGTGAATCTCAGTTGGGTGGGAACCTTCTGTCTATGTGCTCAGTGAATCTCAGTTGGGTGGAGACCTTCTGTCTATGTGCTCAGGGAATCTCAGTTGGGTGGAGACCTTCTGTCTATGTGCTCAGTGAATCTCAGTTGGGTGGGAACCTTCTGTCTATGTGCTCAGTGAATCTCAGTTGGGTGGAGACCTTCTGTCTATGTGCTCAGTGAATCTCAGTTGGGTGGAGACCTTCTGTCTATGTGCTCAGTGAATCTCAGTTGGGTGGAGACCTTCTGTCTATGTGCTCAGTGAATCTCAGTTGGGTGGAGACCTTCTGTCTATGTGCTCAGTGAATCTCAGTTGGGTGGGAACCTTCTGTCTATGTGCTCAGTGAATCTCAGTTGGGTGGGAACCTTCTGTCTATGTGCTCAGTGAATCTCAGTTGGGTGGAGACCTTCTGTCTATGTGCTCAGGGAATCTCAGTTGGGTGGAGACCTTCTGTCTATGTGCTCAGTGAATCTCAGTTGGGTGGGAACCTTCTGTCTATGTGCTCAGTGAATCTCAGTTGGGTGGAGACCTTCTGTCTATGTGCTCAGTGAATCTCAGTTGGGTGGAGACCTTCTGTCTATGTGCTCAGTGAATCTCAGTTGGGTGGAGACCTTCTGTCTATGTGCTCAGTGAATCTCAGTTGGGTGGAGACCTTCTGTCTATGTGCTCAGTGAATCTCAGTTGGGTGGGAACCTTCTGTCTATGTGCTCAGTGAATCTCAGTTGGGTGGGAACCTTCTGTCTATGTGCTCAGTGAATCTCAGTTGGGTGGAGACCTTCTGTCTATGTGCTCAGTGAATCTCAGTTGGGTGGAGACCTTCTGTCTATGTGCTCAGTGAATCTCAGTTGGGTGGAGACCTTCTGTCTATGTGCTCAGTGAATCTCAGTTGGGTGGAGACCTTCTGTCTATGTGCTCAGTGAATCTCAGTTGGGTGGAGACCTTCTGTCTATGTGCTCAGTGAATCTCAGTTGGGTGGGAACCTTCTGTCTATGTGCTCAGTGAATCTCAGTTGGGTGGAGACCTTCTGTCTATGTGCTCAGTGAATCTCAGTTGGGTGGAGACCTTCTGTCTATGTGCTCAGGGAATCTCAGTTGGGTGGAGACCTTCTGTCTATGTGCTCAGTGAATCTCAGTTGGGTGGGAACCTTCTGTCTATGTGCTCAGTGAATCTCAGTTGGGTGGGAACCTTCTGTCTATGTGCTCAGTGAATCTCAGTTGGGTGGAGACCTTCTGTCTATGTGCTCAGTGAATCTCAGTTGGGTGGAGACCTTCTGTCTATGTGCTCAGTGAATCTCAGTTGGGTGGGAACCTTCTGTCTATGTGCTCAGGGAATCTCAGTTGGGTGGAGACCTTCTGTCTATGTGCTCAGTGAATCTCAGTTGGGTGGGAACCTTCTGTCTATGTGCTCAGTGAATCTCAGTTGGGTGGAGACCTTCTGTCTATGTGCTCAGTGAATCTCAGTTGGGTGGAGACCTTCTGTCTATGTGCTCAGTGAATCTCAGTTGGGTGGAGACCTTCTGTCTATGTGTTCAGTGAATCTCAGTTGGGTGGGAACCTTCTGTCTATGTGCTCAGGGAATCTCAGTTGGGTGGGAACCTTCTGCCTATGTGCTCAGTGAATCTCAGTTGGGTGGAGACCTTCTGTCTATGTGCTCAGTGAATCTCAGTTGGGTGGAGACCTTCTGTCTATGTGCTCAGTGAATCTCAGTTGGGTGGGAACCTTCTGTCTATGTGCTCAGTGAATCTCAGTTGGGTGGGAACCTTCTGTCTATGTGCTCAGTGAATCTCAGTTGGGTGGAGACCTTCTGTCTATGTGCTCAGTGAATCTCAGTTGGGTGGAGACCTTCTGTCTATGTGCTCAGGGAATCTCAGTTGGGTGGAGACCTTCTGTCTATGTGCTCAGTGAATCTCAGTTGGGTGGGAACCTTCTGTCTATGTGCTCAGTGAATCTCAGTTGGGTGGAGACCTTCTGTCTATGTGCTCAGTGAATCTCAGTTGGGTGGAGACCTTCTGTCTATGTGCTCAGTGAATCTCAGTTGGGTGGAGACCTTCTGTCTATGTGCTCAGTGAATCTCAGTTGGGTGGAGACCTTCTGTCTATGTGCTCAGTGAATCTCAGTTGGGTGGGAACCTTCTGTCTATGTGCTCAGTGAATCTCAGTTGGGTGGGAACCTTCTGTCTATGTGCTCAGTGAATCTCAGTTGGGTGGAGACCTTCTGTCTATGTGCTCAGTGAATCTCAGTTGGGTGGAGACCTTCTGTCTATGTGCTCAGTGAATCTCAGTTGGGTGGAGACCTTCTGTCTATGTGCTCAGTGAATCTCAGTTGGGTGGAGACCTTCTGTCTATGTGCTCAGTGAATCTCAGTTGGGTGGAGACCTTCTGTCTATGTGCTCAGTGAATCTCAGTTGGGTGGGAACCTTCTGTCTATGTGCTCAGTGAATCTCAGTTGGGTGGAGACCTTCTGTCTATGTGCTCAGTGAATCTCAGTTGGGTGGAGACCTTCTGTCTATGTGCTCAGGGAATCTCAGTTGGGTGGAGACCTTCTGTCTATGTGCTCAGTGAATCTCAGTTGGGTGGGAACCTTCTGTCTATGTGCTCAGTGAATCTCAGTTGGGTGGGAACCTTCTGTCTATGTGCTCAGTGAATCTCAGTTGGGTGGAGACCTTCTGTCTATGTGCTCAGTGAATCTCAGTTGGGTGGAGACCTTCTGTCTATGTGCTCAGTGAATCTCAGTTGGGTGGGAACCTTCTGTCTATGTGCTCAGGGAATCTCAGTTGGGTGGAGACCTTCTGTCTATGTGCTCAGTGAATCTCAGTTGGGTGGGAACCTTCTGTCTATGTGCTCAGGGAATCTCAGTTGGGTGGGAACCTTCTGCCTATGTGCTCAGTGAATCTCAGTTGGGTGGAGACCTTCTGTCTATGTGCTCAGTGAATCTCAGTTGGGTGGAGACCTTCTGTCTATGTGCTCAGTGAATCTCAGTTGGGTGGGAACCTTCTGTCTATGTGCTCAGTGAATCTCAGTTGGGTGGGAACCTTCTGTCTATGTGCTCAGTGAATCTCAGTTGGGTGGGAACCTGTCTATGTGCTCAGTGAATCTCAGTTGGGTGGAGACCTTCTGTCTATGTGCTCAGTGAATCTCAGTTGGGTGGGAACCTTCTGTCTATGTGCTCAGTGAATCTCAGTTGGGTGGAGACCTTCTGTCTATGTGCTCAGTGAATCTCAGTTGGGTGGGAACCTTCTGTCTATGTGCTCAGTGAATCTCAGTTGGGTGGAGACCTTCTGTCTATGTGCTCAGGGAATCTCAGTTGGGTGGAGACCTTCTGTCTATGTGCTCAGTGAATCTCAGTTGGGTGGGAACCTTCTGTCTATGTGCTCAGTGAATCTCAGTTGGGTGGAGACCTTCTGTCTATGTGCTCAGTGAATCTCAGTTGGGTGGAGACCTTCTGTCTATGTGCTCAGTGAATCTCAGTTGGGTGGGAACCTTCTGTCTATGTGCTCAGTGAATCTCAGTTGGGTGGGAACCTTCTGTCTATGTGCTCAGTGAATCTCAGTTGGGTGGGAACCTGTCTATGTGCTCAGTGAATCTCAGTTGGGTGGAGACCTTCTGTCTATGTGCTCAGTGAATCTCAGTTGGGTGGGAACCTTCTGTCTATGTGCTCAGTGAATCTCAGTTGGGTGGAGACCTTCTGTCTATGTGCTCAGTGAATCTCAGTTGGGTGGAGACCTTCTGTCTATGTGCTCAGTGAATCTCAGTTGGGTGGAGACCTTCTGTCTATGTGCTCAGTGAATCTCAGTTGGGTGGAGACCTTCTGTCTATGTGCTCAGTGAATCTCAGTTGGGTGGAGACCTGTCTATGTGCTCAGTGAATCTCAGTTGGGTGGAGACCTTCTGTCTATGTGCTCAGTGAATCTCAGTTGGGTGGAGACCTTCTGTCTATGTGCTCAGGGAATCTCAGTTGGGTGGGAACCTTCTGTCTATGTGCTCAGTGAATCTCAGTTGGGTGGGAACCTTCTGTCTATGTGCTCAGTGAATCTCAGTTGGGTGGAGACCTTCTATGTGCTCAGTGAATCTCAGTTGGGTGGAGACCTTCTGTCTATGTGCTCAGGGAATCTCAGTTGGGTGGGAACCTTCTGTCTATGTGCTCAGTGAATCTCAGTTGGGTGGGAACCTTCTGTCTATGTGCTCAGTGAATCTCAGTTGGGTGGGAACCTTCTGTCTATGTGCTCAGGGAATCTCAGTTGGGTGGAGACCTTCTGTCTATGTGCTCAGTGAATCTCAGTTGGGTGGGAACCTTCTGTCTATGTGCTCAGTGAATCTCAGTTGGGTGGAGACCTTCTGTCTATGTGCTCAGTGAATCTCAGTTGGGTGGAGACCTTCTGTCTATGTGCTCAGTGAATCTCAGTTGGGTGGAGACCTTCTGTCTATGTGCTCAGTGAATCTCAGTTGGGTGGAGACCTTCTGTCTATGTGCTCAGTGAATCTCAGTTGGGTGGAGACCTTCTGTATGTGCTCAGTGAATCTCAGTTGGGTGGGAACCTTCTGTCTATGTGCTCAGTGAATCTCAGTTGGGTGGAGACCTTCTGTCTATGTGCTCAGTGAATCTCAGTTGGGTGGAGACCTTCTGTCTATGTGCTCAGTGAATCTCAGTTGGGTGGAGACCTTCTGTCTATGTGCTCAGTGAATCTCAGTTGGGTGGAGACCTTCTGTCTATGTGCTCAGCGAATCTCAGTTGGGTGGGAACCTTCTGTCTATGTGCTCAGTGAATCTCAGTTGGGTGGGAACCTTCTGTCTATGTGCTCAGGGAATCTCAGTTGGGTGGGAACCTTCTGTCTATGTGCTCAGTGAATCTCAGTTGGGTGGAGACCTTCTGTCTATGTGCTCAGTGAATCTCAGTTGGGTGGAGACCTTCTGTCTATGTGCTCAGTGAATCTCAGTTGGGTGGAGACCTTCTGTCTATGTGCTCAGTGAATCTCAGTTGGGTGGAGACCTTCTGTCTATGTGCTCAGTGAATCTCAGTTGGGTGGGAACCTTCTGTCTATGTGCTCAGTGAATCTCAGTTGGGTGGGAACCTTCTGTCTATGTGCTCAGTGAATCTCAGTTGGGTGGAGACCTTCTGTCTATGTGCTCAGTGAATCTCAGTTGGGTGGAGACCTTCTGTCTATGTGCTCAGTGAATCTCAGTTGGGTGGAGACCTTCTGTCTATGTGCTCAGTGAATCTCAGTTGGGTGGAGACCTTCTGTCTATGTGCTCAGTGAATCTCAGTTGGGTGGAGACCTTCTGTCTATGTGCTCAGTGAATCTCAGTTGGGTGGGAACCTTCTGTCTATGTGCTCAGTGAATCTCAGTTGGGTGGAGACCTTCTGTCTATGTGCTCAGTGAATCTCAGTTGGGTGGAGACCTTCTGTCTATGTGCTCAGGGAATCTCAGTTGGGTGGAGACCTTCTGTCTATGTGCTCAGTGAATCTCAGTTGGGTGGGAACCTTCTGTCTATGTGCTCAGTGAATCTCAGTTGGGTGGGAACCTTCTGTCTATGTGCTCAGTGAATCTCAGTTGGGTGGAGACCTTCTGTCTATGTGCTCAGTGAATCTCAGTTGGGTGGAGACCTTCTGTCTATGTGCTCAGTGAATCTCAGTTGGGTGGGAACCTTCTGTCTATGTGCTCAGGGAATCTCAGTTGGGTGGAGACCTTCTGTCTATGTGCTCAGTGAATCTCAGTTGGGTGGGAACCTTCTGTCTATGTGCTCAGGGAATCTCAGTTGGGTGGGAACCTTCTGCCTATGTGCTCAGTGAATCTCAGTTGGGTGGAGACCTTCTGTCTATGTGCTCAGTGAATCTCAGTTGGGTGGAGACCTTCTGTCTATGTGCTCAGTGAATCTCAGTTGGGTGGGAACCTTCTGTCTATGTGCTCAGTGAATCTCAGTTGGGTGGGAACCTTCTGTCTATGTGCTCAGTGAATCTCAGTTGGGTGGGAACCTGTCTATGTGCTCAGTGAATCTCAGTTGGGTGGAGACCTTCTGTCTATGTGCTCAGTGAATCTCAGTTGGGTGGGAACCTTCTGTCTATGTGCTCAGTGAATCTCAGTTGGGTGGAGACCTTCTGTCTATGTGCTCAGTGAATCTCAGTTGGGTGGGAACCTTCTGTCTATGTGCTCAGTGAATCTCAGTTGGGTGGAGACCTTCTGTCTATGTGCTCAGGGAATCTCAGTTGGGTGGAGACCTTCTGTCTATGTGCTCAGTGAATCTCAGTTGGGTGGGAACCTTCTGTCTATGTGCTCAGTGAATCTCAGTTGGGTGGAGACCTTCTGTCTATGTGCTCAGTGAATCTCAGTTGGGTGGAGACCTTCTGTCTATGTGCTCAGTGAATCTCAGTTGGGTGGGAACCTTCTGTCTATGTGCTCAGTGAATCTCAGTTGGGTGGGAACCTTCTGTCTATGTGCTCAGTGAATCTCAGTTGGGTGGGAACCTGTCTATGTGCTCAGTGAATCTCAGTTGGGTGGAGACCTTCTGTCTATGTGCTCAGTGAATCTCAGTTGGGTGGGAACCTTCTGTCTATGTGCTCAGTGAATCTCAGTTGGGTGGAGACCTTCTGTCTATGTGCTCAGTGAATCTCAGTTGGGTGGAGACCTTCTGTCTATGTGCTCAGTGAATCTCAGTTGGGTGGAGACCTTCTGTCTATGTGCTCAGTGAATCTCAGTTGGGTGGAGACCTTCTGTCTATGTGCTCAGTGAATCTCAGTTGGGTGGAGACCTGTCTATGTGCTCAGTGAATCTCAGTTGGGTGGAGACCTTCTGTCTATGTGCTCAGTGAATCTCAGTTGGGTGGAGACCTTCTGTCTATGTGCTCAGGGAATCTCAGTTGGGTGGGAACCTTCTGTCTATGTGCTCAGTGAATCTCAGTTGGGTGGGAACCTTCTGTCTATGTGCTCAGTGAATCTCAGTTGGGTGGAGACCTTCTATGTGCTCAGTGAATCTCAGTTGGGTGGAGACCTTCTGTCTATGTGCTCAGGGAATCTCAGTTGGGTGGGAACCTTCTGTCTATGTGCTCAGTGAATCTCAGTTGGGTGGGAACCTTCTGTCTATGTGCTCAGTGAATCTCAGTTGGGTGGGAACCTTCTGTCTATGTGCTCAGGGAATCTCAGTTGGGTGGAGACCTTCTGTCTATGTGCTCAGTGAATCTCAGTTGGGTGGGAACCTTCTGTCTATGTGCTCAGTGAATCTCAGTTGGGTGGAGACCTTCTGTCTATGTGCTCAGTGAATCTCAGTTGGGTGGAGACCTTCTGTCTATGTGCTCAGTGAATCTCAGTTGGGTGGAGACCTTCTGTCTATGTGCTCAGTGAATCTCAGTTGGGTGGAGACCTTCTGTCTATGTGCTCAGTGAATCTCAGTTGGGTGGAGACCTTCTGTATGTGCTCAGTGAATCTCAGTTGGGTGGGAACCTTCTGTCTATGTGCTCAGTGAATCTCAGTTGGGTGGAGACCTTCTGTCTATGTGCTCAGTGAATCTCAGTTGGGTGGAGACCTTCTGTCTATGTGCTCAGTGAATCTCAGTTGGGTGGAGACCTTCTGTCTATGTGCTCAGTGAATCTCAGTTGGGTGGAGACCTTCTGTCTATGTGCTCAGCGAATCTCAGTTGGGTGGGAACCTTCTGTCTATGTGCTCAGTGAATCTCAGTTGGGTGGGAACCTTCTGTCTATGTGCTCAGGGAATCTCAGTTGGGTGGAGACCTTCTGTCTATGTGCTCAGTGAATCTCAGTTGGGTGGAGACCTTCTGTATGTGCTCAGTGAATCTCAGTTGGGTGGGAACCTTCTGTCTATGTGCTCAGTGAATCTCAGTTGGGTGGGAACCTTCTGTCTATGTGCTCAGGGAATCTCAGTTGGGTGGAGACCTTCTGTCTATGTGCTCAGTGAATCTCAGTTGGGTGGGAACCTTCTGTCTATGTGCTCAGTGAATCTCAGTTGGATGGGAACCTTCTGTCTATGTGCTCAGTGAATCTCAGTTGGGTGGAGACCTTCTGTCTATGTGCTCAGTGAATCTCAGTTGGGTGGGAACCTTCTGTCTATGTGCTCAGTGAATCTCAGTTGGGTGGGAACCTGTCTATGTGCTCAGTGAATCTCAGTTGGGTGGGAACCTTCTGTCTATGTGCTCAGTGAATCTCAGTTGGGTGGAGACCTTCTGTCTATGTGCTCAGTGAATCTCAGTTGGGTGGAGACCTTCTGTCTATGTGCTCAGTGAATCTCAGTTGGGTGGAGACCTGTCTATGTGCTCAGTGAATCTCAGTTGGGTGGAGACCTTCTGTCTATGTGCTCAGTGAATCTCAGTTGGGTGGAGACCTTCTGTCTATGTGCTCAGTGAATCTCAGCTGGGTGGAGACCTTCTGTATGTGCTCAGTGAATCTCAGTTGGGTGGGAACCTTCTGTCTATGTGCTCAGTGAATCTCAGTTGGGTGGAGACCTTCTGTCTATGTGCTCAGTGAATCTCAGTTGGGTGGAGACCTTCTGTATGTGCTCAGTGAATCTCAGTTGGGTGGAGACCTTCTGTCTATGTGCTCAGTGAATCTCAGTTGGGTGGAGACCTTCTGTCTATGTGCTCAGGAAATCTCAGTTGGGTGGGAACCTTCTGTCTATGTGCTCAGTGAATCTCAGTTGGGTGGAGACCTTCTGTCTATGTGCTCAGTGAATCTCAGTTGGGTGGAGACCTTCTGTATGTGCTCAGTGAATCTCAGTTGGGTGGAGACCTTCTGTCTATGTGCTCAGTGAATCTCAGTTGGGTGGAGACCTTCTGTCTATGTGCTCAGTGAATCTCAGTTGGGTGGAGACCTTCTGTCTATGTGCTCAGTGAATCTCAGTTGGGTGGAGACCTTCTGTCTATGTGCTCAGTGAATCTCAGTTGGGTGGAGACCTTCTGTCTATGTGCTCAGGGAATCTCAGTTGGGTGGAGACCTTCTGTCTATGTGCTCAGTGAATCTCAGTTGGGTGGAGACCTTCTGTCTATGTGCTCAGTGAATCTCAGTTGGGTGGGAACCTTCTGTCTATGTGCTCAGTGAATCTCAGTTGGGTGGAGACCTTCTGTCTATGTGCTCAGTGAATCTCAGTTGGGTGGGAACCTTCTGTCTATGTGCTCAGTGAATCTCAGTTGGGTGGGAACCTTCTGTCTATGTGCTCAGTGAATCTCAGTTGGGTGGGAACCTTCTGTCTATGTGCTCAGGGAATCTCAGTTGGGTGGAGACCTTCTGTCTATGTGCTCAGTGAATCTCAGTTGGGTGGAGACCTTCTGTCTATGTGCTCAGTGAATCTCAGTTGGGTGGAGACCTTCTGTCTATGTGCTCAGTGAATCTCAGTTGGGTGGGAACCTTCTGTCTATGTGCTCAGTGAATCTCAGTTGGGTGGGAACCTTCTGTCTATGTGCTCAGTGAATCTCAGTTGGGTGGGAACCTTCTGTCTATGTGCTCAGTGAATCTCAGTTGGGTGGGAACCTTCTGTCTATGTGCTCAGTGAATCTCAGTTGGGTGGAGACCTTCTGTCTATGTGCTCAGGGAATCTCAGTTGGGTGGAGACCTTCTGTCTATGTGCTCAGTGAATCTCAGTTGGGTGGGAACCTTCTGTCTATGTGCTCAGTGAATCTCAGTTGGGTGGAGACCTTCTGTCTATGTGCTCAGTGAATCTCAGTTGGGTGGAGACCTTCTGTCTATGTGCTCAGTGAATCTCAGTTGGGTGGGAACCTTCTGTCTATGTGCTCAGTGAATCTCAGTTGGGTGGGAACCTTCTGTCTATGTGCTCAGTGAATCTCAGTTGGGTGGGAACCTGTCTATGTGCTCAGTGAATCTCAGTTGGGTGGAGACCTTCTGTCTATGTGCTCAGTGAATCTCAGTTGGGTGGGAACCTTCTATGTGCTCAGTGAATCTCAGTTGGGTGGAGACCTTCTGTCTATGTGCTCAGTGAATCTCAGTTGGGTGGAGACCTTCTGTCTATGTGCTCAGTGAATCTCAGTTGGGTGGAGACCTTCTGTCTATGTGCTCAGTGAATCTCAGTTGGGTGGAGACCTTCTGTCTATGTGCTCAGTGAATCTCAGTTGGGTGGAGACCTGTCTATGTGCTCAGTGAATCTCAGTTGGGTGGAGACCTTCTGTCTATGTGCTCAGTGAATCTCAGTTGGGTGGAGACCTTCTGTCTATGTGCTCAGGGAATCTCAGTTGGGTGGGAACCTTCTGTCTATGTGCTCAGTGAATCTCAGTTGGGTGGGAACCTTCTGTCTATGTGCTCAGTGAATCTCAGTTGGGTGGAGACCTTCTATGTGCTCAGTGAATCTCAGTTGGGTGGAGACCTTCTGTCTATGTGCTCAGTGAATCTCAGTTGGGTGGAGACCTTCTGTCTATGTGCTCAGTGAATCTCAGTTGGGTGGAGACCTTCTGTCTATGTGCTCAGTGAATCTCAGTTGGGTGGAGACCTTCTGTCTATGTGCTCAGGGAATCTCAGTTGGGTGGAGACCTTCTGTCTATGTGCTCAGTGAATCTCAGTTGGGTGGAGACCTTCTGTCTATGTGCTCAGTGAATCTCAGTTGGGTGGGAACCTTCTGTCTATGTGCTCAGTGAATCTCAGTTGGGTGGAGACCTTCTGTCTATGTGCTCAGTGAATCTCAGTTGGGTGGAGACCTTCTGTCTATGTGCTCAGTGAATCTCAGTTGGGTGGAGACCTTCTGTCTATGTGCTCAGTGAATCTCAGTTGGGTGGAGACCTTCTGTCTATGTGCTCAGTGAATCTCAGTTGGGTGGGAACCTTCTGTCTATGTGCTCAGTGAATCTCAGTTGGGTGGAGACCTTCTGTCTATGTGCTCAGGGAATCTCAGTTGGGTGGAGACCTTCTGTCTATGTGCTCAGTGAATCTCAGTTGGGTGGAGACCTTCTGTCTATGTGCTCAGTGAATCTCAGTTGGGTGGAGACCTTCTGTCTATGTGCTCAGGGAATCTCAGTTGGGTGGGAACCTTCTGTCTATGTGCTCAGTGAATCTCAGTTGGGTGGGAACCTTCTGTCTATGTGCTCAGGGAATCTCAGTTGGGTGGAGACCTTCTGTCTATGTGCTCAGTGAATCTCAGTTGGGTGGAGACCTTCTGTCTATGTGCTCAGTGAATCTCAGTTGGGTGGGAACCTTCTGTCTATGTGCTCAGTGAATCTCAGTTGGGTGGGAACCTTCTGTCTATGTGCTCAGTGAATCTCAGTTGGGTGGGAACCTTCTGTCTATGTGCTCAGGGAATCTCAGTTGGGTGGAGACCTTCTGTCTATGTGCTCAGTGAATCTCAGTTGGGTGGAGACCTTCTGTCTATGTGCTCAGTGAATCTCAGTTGGGTGGAGACCTTCTGTCTATGTGCTCAGTGAATCTCAGTTGGGTGGGAACCTTCTGTCTATGTGCTCAGTGAATCTCAGTTGGGTGGGAACCTTCTGTCTATGTGCTCAGTGAATCTCAGTTGGGTGGGAACCTTCTGTCTATGTGCTCAGTGAATCTCAGTTGGGTGGGAACCTTCTGTCTATGTGCTCAGTGAATCTCAGTTGGGTGGAGACCTTCTGTCTATGTGCTCAGGGAATCTCAGTTGGGTGGAGACCTTCTGTCTATGTGCTCAGTGAATCTCAGTTGGGTGAGAACCTTCTGTCTATGTGCTCAGTGAATCTCAGTTGGGTGGAGACCTTCTGTCTATGTGCTCAGTGAATCTCAGTTGGGTGGAGACCTTCTGTCTATGTGCTCAGTGAATCTCAGTTGGGTGGGAACCTTCTGTCTATGTGCTCAGTGAATCTCAGTTGGGTGGGAACCTTCTGTCTATGTGCTCAGTGAATCTCAGTTGGGTGGGAACCTGTCTATGTGCTCAGTGAATCTCAGTTGGGTGGAGACCTTCTGTCTATGTGCTCAGTGAATCTCAGTTGGGTGGGAACCTTCTGTCTATGTGCTCAGTGAATCTCAGTTGGGTGGAGACCTTCTGTCTATGTGCTCAGTGAATCTCAGTTGGGTGGAGACCTTCTGTCTATGTGCTCAGTGAATCTCAGTTGGGTGGAGACCTTCTGTCTATGTGCTCAGTGAATCTCAGTTGGGTGGAGACCTTCTGTCTATGTGCTCAGTGAATCTCAGTTGGGTGGAGACCTGTCTATGTGCTCAGTGAATCTCAGTTGGGTGGAGACCTTCTGTCTATGTGCTCAGTGAATCTCAGTTGGGTGGAGACCTTCTGTCTATGTGCTCAGGGAATCTCAGTTGGGTGGGAACCTTCTGTCTATGTGCTCAGTGAATCTCAGTTGGGTGGGAACCTTCTGTCTATGTGCTCAGTGAATCTCAGTTGGGTGGAGACCTTCTATGTGCTCAGTGAATCTCAGTTGGGTGGAGACCTTCTGTCTATGTGCTCAGGGAATCTCAGTTGGGTGGGAACCTTCTGTCTATGTGCTCAGTGAATCTCAGTTGGGTTGGAACCTTCTGTCTATGTGCTCAGTGAATCTCAGTTGGGTGGGAACCTTCTGTCTATGTGCTCAGGGAATCTCAGTTGGGTGGAGACCTTCTGTCTATGTGCTCAGTGAATCTCAGTTGGGTGGGAACCTTCTGTCTATGTGCTCAGTGAATCTCAGTTGGGTGGAGACCTTCTGTCTATGTGCTCAGTGAATCTCAGTTGGGTGGAGACCTTCTGTCTATGTGCTCAGTGAATCTCAGTTGGGTGGAGACCTTCTGTCTATGTGCTCAGTGAATCTCAGTTGGGTGGAGACCTTCTGTCTATGTGCTCAGCGAATCTCAGTTGGGTGGGAACCTTCTGTCTATGTGCTCAGGGAATCTCAGTTGGGTGGGAACCTTCTGTCTATGTGCTCAGTGAATCTCAGTTGGGTGGAGACCTTCTGTCTATGTGCTCAGGGAATCTCAGTTGGGTGGGAACCTTCTGTCTATGTGCTCAGTGAATCTCAGTTGGGTGGGAACCTTCTGTCTATGTGCTCAGTGAATCTCAGTTGGGTGGAGACCTTCTATGTGCTCAGTGAATCTCAGTTGGGTGGAGACCTTCTGTCTATGTGCTCAGTGAATCTCAGTTGGGTGGAGACCTTCTGTCTATGTGCTCAGTGAATCTCAGTTGGGTGGAGACCTTCTGTCTATGTGCTCAGTGAATCTCAGTTGGGTGGAGACCTTCTGTCTATGTGCTCAGGGAATCTCAGTTGGGTGGAGACCTTCTGTCTATGTGCTCAGTGAATCTCAGTTGGGTGGAGACCTTCTGTCTATGTGCTCAGTGAATCTCAGTTGGGTGGGAACCTTCTGTCTATGTGCTCAGTGAATCTCAGTTGGGTGGAGACCTTCTGTCTATGTGCTCAGTGAATCTCAGTTGGGTGGAGACCTTCTGTCTATGTGCTCAGTGAATCTCAGTTGGGTGGAGACCTTCTGTCTATGTGCTCAGTGAATCTCAGTTGGGTGGAGACCTTCTGTCTATGTGCTCAGTGAATCTCAGTTGGGTGGGAACCTTCTGTCTATGTGCTCAGTGAATCTCAGTTGGGTGGAGACCTTCTGTCTATGTGCTCAGGGAATCTCAGTTGGGTGGAGACCTTCTGTCTATGTGCTCAGTGAATCTCAGTTGGGTGGAGACCTTCTGTCTATGTGCTCAGTGAATCTCAGTTGGGTGGAGACCTTCTGTCTATGTGCTCAGGGAATCTCAGTTGGGTGGGAACCTTCTGTCTATGTGCTCAGTGAATCTCAGTTGGGTGGGAACCTTCTGTCTATGTGCTCAGGGAATCTCAGTTGGGTGGAGACCTTCTGTCTATGTGCTCAGTGAATCTCAGTTGGGTGGAGACCTTCTGTCTATGTGCTCAGTGAATCTCAGTTGGGTGGAGACCTTCTGTCTATGTGCTCAGTGAATCTCAGTTGGGTGGGAACCTTCTGTCTATGTGCTCAGTGAATCTCAGTTGGGTGGGAACCTTCTGTCTATGTGCTCAGTGAATCTCAGTTGGGTGGAGACCTTCTGTCTATGTGCTCAGTGAATCTCAGTTGGGTGGAGACCTGTCTATGTGCTCAGTGAATCTCAGTTGGGTGGAGACCTTCTGTCTATGTGCTCAGTGAATCTCAGTTGGGTGGAGACCTTCTGTCTATGTGCTCAGGGAATCTCAGTTGGGTGGGAACCTTCTGTCTATGTGCTCAGTGAATCTCAGTTGGGTGGGAACCTTCTGTCTATGTGCTCAGTGAATCTCAGTTGGGTGGAGACCTTCTATGTGCTCAGTGAATCTCAGTTGGGTGGAGACCTTCTGTCTATGTGCTCAGGGAATCTCAGTTGGGTGGGAACCTTCTGTCTATGTGCTCAGTGAATCTCAGTTGGGTGGGAACCTTCTGTCTATGTGCTCAGTGAATCTCAGTTGGGTGGGAACCTTCTGTCTATGTGCTCAGGGAATCTCAGTTGGGTGGAGACCTTCTGTCTATGTGCTCAGTGAATCTCAGTTGGGTGGGAACCTTCTGTCTATGTGCTCAGTGAATCTCAGTTGGGTGGAGACCTTCTGTCTATGTGCTCAGTGAATCTCAGTTGGGTGGAGACCTTCTGTCTATGTGCTCAGTGAATCTCAGTTGGGTGGAGACCTTCTGTCTATGTGCTCAGTGAATCTCAGTTGGGTGGAGACCTTCTGTCTATGTGCTCAGCGAATCTCAGTTGGGTGGGAACCTTCTGTCTATGTGCTCAGTGAATCTCAGTTGGGTGGGAACCTTCTGTCTATGTGCTCAGGGAATCTCAGTTGGGTGGAGACCTTCTGTCTATGTGCTCAGTGAATCTCAGTTGGGTGGAGACCTTCTGTATGTGCTCAGTGAATCTCAGTTGGGTGGGAACCTTCTGTCTATGTGCTCAGTGAATCTCAGTTGGGTGGGAACCTTCTGTCTATGTGCTCAGGGAATCTCAGTTGGGTGGGAACCTTCTGTCTATGTGCTCAGTGAATCTCAGTTGGATGGGAACCTTCTGTCTATGTGCTCAGTGAATCTCAGTTGGATGGGAACCTTCTGTCTATGTGCTCAGTGAATCTCAGTTGGGTGGAGACCTTCTGTCTATGTGCTCAGTGAATCTCAGTTGGGTGGGAACCTTCTGTCTATGTGCTCAGTGAATCTCAGTTGGGTGGGAACCTGTCTATGTGCTCAGTGAATCTCAGTTGGGTGGAGACCTTCTGTCTATGTGCTCAGTGAATCTCAGTTGGGTGGGAACCTTCTGTCTATGTGCTCAGTGAATCTCAGTTGGGTGGAGACCTTCTGTCTATGTGCTCAGTGAATCTCAGTTGGGTGGAGACCTTCTGTCTATGTGCTCAGTGAATCTCAGTTGGGTGGAGACCTGTCTATGTGCTCAGTGAATCTCAGTTGGGTGGGAACCTTCTGTCTATGTGCTCAGTGAATCTCAGTTGGGTGGGAACCTTCTGTCTATGTGCTCAGTGAATCTCAGTTGGGTGGGAACCTTCTGTCTATGTGCTCAGTGAATCTCAGTTGGGTGGAGACCTTCTGTCTATGTGCTCAGGGAATCTCAGTTGGGTGGAGACCTTCTGTCTATGTGCTCAGTGAATCTCAGTTGGGTGGGAACCTTCTGTCTATGTGCTCAGTGAATCTCAGTTGGGTGGAGACCTTCTGTCTATGTGCTCAGTGAATCTCAGTTGGGTGGAGACCTTCTGTCTATGTGCTCAGTGAATCTCAGTTGGGTGGAGACCTTCTGTCTATGTGCTCAGTGAATCTCAGTTGGGTGGAGACCTTCTGTCTATGTGCTCAGTGAATCTCAGTTGGGTGGAGACCTTCTGTCTATGTGCTCAGGGAATCTCAGTTGGGTGGGAACCTTCTGTCTATGTGCTCAGTGAATCTCAGTTGGGTGGGAACCTTCTGTCTATGTGCTCAGTGAATCTCAGTTGGGTGGAGACCTTCTATGTGCTCAGTGAATCTCAGTTGGGTGGAGACCTTCTGTCTATGTGCTCAGGGAATCTCAGTTGGGTGGGAACCTTCTGTCTATGTGCTCAGTGAATCTCAGTTGGGTGGGAACCTTCTGTCTATGTGCTCAGTGAATCTCAGTTGGGTGGGAACCTTCTGTCTATGTGCTCAGGGAATCTCAGTTGGGTGGAGACCTTCTGTCTATGTGCTCAGTGAATCTCAGTTGGGTGGGAACCTTCTGTCTATGTGCTCAGTGAATCTCAGTTGGGTGGAGACCTTCTGTCTATGTGCTCAGTGAATCTCAGTTGGGTGGAGACCTTCTGTCTATGTGCTCAGTGAATCTCAGTTGGGTGGAGACCTTCTGTATGTGCTCAGTGAATCTCAGTTGGGTGGGAACCTTCTGTCTATGTGCTCAGTGAATCTCAGTTGGGTGGAGACCTTCTGTCTATGTGCTCAGTGAATCTCAGTTGGGTGGAGACCTTCTGTCTATGTGCTCAGTGAATCTCAGTTGGGTGGAGACCTTCTGTCTATGTGCTCAGCGAATCTCAGTTGGGTGGGAACCTTCTGTCTATGTGCTCAGTGAATCTCAGTTGGGTGGGAACCTTCTGTCTATGTGCTCAGGGAATCTCAGTTGGGTGGAGACCTTCTGTCTATGTGCTCAGTGAATCTCAGTTGGGTGGAGACCTTCTGTATGTGCTCAGCGAATCTCAGTTGGGTGGGAACCTTCTGTCTATGTGCTCAGTGAATCTCAGTTGGGTGGGAACCTTCTGTCTATGTGCTCAGGGAATCTCAGTTGGGTGGAGACCTTCTGTCTATGTGCTCAGTGAATCTCAGTTGGGTGGAGACCTTCTGTATGTGCTCAGTGAATCTCAGTTGGGTGGGAACCTTCTGTCTATGTGCTCAGTGAATCTCAGTTGGGTGGGAACCTTCTGTCTATGTGCTCAGGGAATCTCAGTTGGGTGGAGACCTTCTGTCTATGTGCTCAGTGAATCTCAGTTGGGTGGGAACCTTCTGTCTATGTGCTCAGTGAATCTCAGTTGGATGGGAACCTTCTGTCTATGTGCTCAGTGAATCTCAGTTGGGTGGAGACCTTCTGTCTATGTGCTCAGTGAATCTCAGTTGGGTGGGAACCTTCTGTCTATGTGCTCAGTGAATCTCAGTTGGGTGGGAACCTGTCTATGTGCTCAGTGAATCTCAGTTGGGTGGAGACCTTCTGTCTATGTGCTCAGTGAATCTCAGTTGGGTGGGAACCTTCTGTCTATGTGCTCAGTGAATCTCAGTTGGGTGGAGACCTTCTGTCTATGTGCTCAGTGAATCTCAGTTGGGTGGAGACCTTCTGTCTATGTGCTCAGTGAATCTCAGTTGGGTGGAGACCTTCTGTCTATGTGCTCAGTGAATCTCAGTTGGGTGGAGACCTGTCTATGTGCTCAGTGAATCTCAGTTGGGTGGAGACCTTCTGTCTATGTGCTCAGTGAATCTCAGTTGGGTGGAGACCTTCTGTCTATGTGCTCAGGGAATCTCAGTTGGGTGGGAACCTTCTGTCTATGTGCTCAGTGAATCTCAGTTGGGTGGGAACCTTCTGTCTATGTGCTCAGTGAATCTCAGTTGGGTGGAGACCTTCTATGTGCTCAGTGAATCTCAGTTGGGTGGAGACCTTCTGTCTATGTGCTCAGGGAATCTCAGTTGGGTGGGAACCTTCTGTCTATGTGCTCAGTGAATCTCAGTTGGGTGGGAACCTTCTGTCTATGTGCTCAGTGAATCTCAGTTGGGTGGGAACCTTCTGTCTATGTGCTCAGGGAATCTCAGTTGGGTGGAGACCTTCTGTCTATGTGCTCAGTGAATCTCAGTTGGGTGGGAACCTTCTGTCTATGTGCTCAGTGAATCTCAGTTGGGTGGAGACCTTCTGTCTATGTGCTCAGTGAATCTCAGTTGGGTGGAGACCTTCTGTCTATGTGCTCAGTGAATCTCAGTTGGGTGGAGACCTTCTGTCTATGTGCTCAGTGAATCTCAGTTGGGTGGAGACCTTCTGTCTATGTGCTCAGCGAATCTCAGTTGGGTGGGAACCTTCTGTCTATGTGCTCAGTGAATCTCAGTTGGGTGGGAACCTTCTGTCTATGTGCTCAGGGAATCTCAGTTGGGTGGAGACCTTCTGTCTATGTGCTCAGTGAATCTCAGTTGGGTGGAGACCTTCTGTATGTGCTCAGTGAATCTCAGTTGGGTGGGAACCTTCTGTCTATGTGCTCAGTGAATCTCAGTTGGGTGGGAACCTTCTGTCTATGTGCTCAGGGAATCTCAGTTGGGTGGGAACCTTCTGTCTATGTGCTCAGTGAATCTCAGTTGGATGGGAACCTTCTGTCTATGTGCTCAGTGAATCTCAGTTGGATGGGAACCTTCTGTCTATGTGCTCAGTGAATCTCAGTTGGGTGGAGACCTTCTGTCTATGTGCTCAGTGAATCTCAGTTGGGTGGGAACCTTCTGTCTATGTGCTCAGTGAATCTCAGTTGGGTGGGAACCTGTCTATGTGCTCAGTGAATCTCAGTTGGGTGGAGACCTTCTGTCTATGTGCTCAGTGAATCTCAGTTGGGTGGGAACCTTCTGTCTATGTGCTCAGTGAATCTCAGTTGGGTGGAGACCTTCTGTCTATGTGCTCAGTGAATCTCAGTTGGGTGGAGACCTTCTGTCTATGTGCTCAGTGAATCTCAGTTGGGTGGAGACCTGTCTATGTGCTCAGTGAATCTCAGTTGGGTGGGAACCTTCTGTCTATGTGCTCAGTGAATCTCAGTTGGGTGGGAACCTTCTGTCTATGTGCTCAGTGAATCTCAGTTGGGTGGGAACCTTCTGTCTATGTGCTCAGTGAATCTCAGTTGGGTGGAGACCTTCTGTCTATGTGCTCAGGGAATCTCAGTTGGGTGGAGACCTTCTGTCTATGTGCTCAGTGAATCTCAGTTGGGTGGGAACCTTCTGTCTATGTGCTCAGTGAATCTCAGTTGGGTGGAGACCTTCTGTCTATGTGCTCAGTGAATCTCAGTTGGGTGGAGACCTTCTGTCTATGTGCTCAGTGAATCTCAGTTGGGTGGAGACCTGTCTATGTGCTCAGTGAATCTCAGTTGGGTGGAGACCTTCTGTCTATGTGCTCAGTGAATCTCAGTTGGGTGGAGACCTTCTGTCTATGTGCTCAGGGAATCTCAGTTGGGTGGGAACCTTCTGTCTATGTGCTCAGTGAATCTCAGTTGGGTGGGAACCTTCTGTCTATGTGCTCAGTGAATCTCAGTTGGGTGGAGACCTTCTATGTGCTCAGTGAATCTCAGTTGGGTGGAGACCTTCTGTCTATGTGCTCAGGGAATCTCAGTTGGGTGGGAACCTTCTGTCTATGTGCTCAGTGAATCTCAGTTGGGTGGGAACCTTCTGTCTATGTGCTCAGTGAATCTCAGTTGGGTGGGAACCTTCTGTCTATGTGCTCAGGGAATCTCAGTTGGGTGGAGACCTTCTGTCTATGTGCTCAGTGAATCTCAGTTGGGTGGGAACCTTCTGTCTATGTGCTCAGTGAATCTCAGTTGGGTGGAGACCTTCTGTCTATGTGCTCAGTGAATCTCAGTTGGGTGGAGACCTTCTGTCTATGTGCTCAGTGAATCTCAGTTGGGTGGAGACCTTCTGTCTATGTGCTCAGTGAATCTCAGTTGGGTGGAGACCTTCTGTCTATGTGCTCAGTGAATCTCAGTTGGGTGGAGACCTTCTGTATGTGCTCAGTGAATCTCAGTTGGGTGGGAACCTTCTGTCTATGTGCTCAGTGAATCTCAGTTGGGTGGAGACCTTCTGTCTATGTGCTCAGTGAATCTCAGTTGGGTGGAGACCTTCTGTCTATGTGCTCAGTGAATCTCAGTTGGGTGGAGACCTTCTGTCTATGTGCTCAGTGAATCTCAGTTGGGTGGAGACCTTCTGTCTATGTGCTCAGCGAATCTCAGTTGGGTGGGAACCTTCTGTCTATGTGCTCAGTGAATCTCAGTTGGGTGGGAACCTTCTGTCTATGTGCTCAGGGAATCTCAGTTGGGTGGAGACCTTCTGTCTATGTGCTCAGTGAATCTCAGTTGGGTGGAGACCTTCTGTATGTGCTCAGTGAATCTCAGTTGGGTGGGAACCTTCTGTCTATGTGCTCAGTGAATCTCAGTTGGGTGGGAACCTTCTGTCTATGTGCTCAGGGAATCTCAGTTGGGTGGAGACCTTCTGTCTATGTGCTCAGTGAATCTCAGTTGGGTGGGAACCTTCTGTCTATGTGCTCAGTGAATCTCAGTTGGATGGGAACCTTCTGTCTATGTGCTCAGTGAATCTCAGTTGGGTGGAGACCTTCTGTCTATGTGCTCAGTGAATCTCAGTTGGGTGGGAACCTTCTGTCTATGTGCTCAGTGAATCTCAGTTGGGTGGGAACCTGTCTATGTGCTCAGTGAATCTCAGTTGGGTGGAGACCTTCTGTCTATGTGCTCAGTGAATCTCAGTTGGGTGGGAACCTTCTGTCTATGTGCTCAGTGAATCTCAGTTGGGTGGAGACCTTCTGTCTATGTGCTCAGTGAATCTCAGTTGGGTGGAGACCTTCTGTCTATGTGCTCAGTGAATCTCAGTTGGGTGGAGACCTGTCTATGTGCTCAGTGAATCTCAGTTGGGTGGAGACCTTCTGTCTATGTGCTCAGTGAATCTCAGTTGGGTGGAGACCTTCTGTCTATGTGCTCAGTGAATCTCAGTTGGGTGGAGACCTTCTGTATGTGCTCAGTGAATCTCAGTTGGGTGGGAACCTTCTGTCTATGTGCTCAGTGAATCTCAGTTGGGTGGAGACCTTCTGTCTATGTGCTCAGTGAATCTCAGTTGGGTGGAGACCTTCTGTATGTGCTCAGTGAATCTCAGTTGGGTGGAGACCTTCTGTCTATGTGCTCAGTGAATCTCAGTTGGGTGGAGACCTTCTGTCTATGTGCTCAGGAAATCTCAGTTGGGTGGGAACCTTCTGTCTATGTGCTCAGTGAATCTCAGTTGGGTGGAGACCTTCTGTCTATGTGCTCAGTGAATCTCAGTTGGGTGGAGACCTTCTGTATGTGCTCAGTGAATCTCAGTTGGGTGGAGACCTTCTGTCTATGTGCTCAGTGAATCTCAGTTGGGTGGAGACCTTCTGTCTATGTGCTCAGTGAATCTCAGTTGGGTGGAGACCTTCTGTCTATGTGCTCAGTGAATCTCAGTTGGGTGGAGACCTTCTGTCTATGTGCTCAGTGAATCTCAGTTGGGTGGAGACCTTCTGTCTATGTGCTCAGTGAATCTCAGTTGGGTGGGAACCTTCTGTCTATGTGCTCAGTGAATCTCAGTTGGGTGGGAACCTTCTGTCTATGTGCTCAGTGAATCTCAGTTGGGTGGGAACCTTCTGTCTATGTGCTCAGTGAATCTCAGTTGGGTGGGAACCTTCTGTCTATGTGCTCAGTGAATCTCAGTTGGGTGGGAACCTTCTGTCTATGTGCTCAGTGAATCTCAGTTGGGTGGGAACCTTCTGTCTATGTGCTCAGTGAATCTCAGTTGGGTGGGAACCTTCTGTCTATGTGCTCAGTGAATCTCAGTTGGGTGGAGACCTTCTGTCTATGTGCTCAGTGAATCTCAGTTGGGTGGGAACCTTCTGTCTATGTGCTCAGTGAATCTCAGTTGGGTGGAGACCTTCTGTCTATGTGCTCAGTGAATCTCAGTTGGGTGGAGACCTTCTGTCTATGTGCTCAGTGAATCTCAGTTGGGTGGAGACCTTCTGTCTATGTGCTCAGTGAATCTCAGTTGGGTGGGAACCTTCTGTCTATGTGCTCAGTGAATCTCAGTTGGGTGGAGACCTTCTGTCTATGTGCTCAGTGAATCTCAGTTGGGTGGGAACCTTCTGTCTATGTGCTCAGGGAATCTCAGTTGGGTGGGAACCTGTCTATGTGCTCAGTGAATCTCAGTTGGGTGGAGACCTTCTGTCTATGTGCTCAGTGAATCTCAGTTGGGTGGAGACCTTCTGTCTATGTGCTCAGTGAATCTCAGTTGGGTGGGAACCTTCTGTCTATGTGCTCAGTGAATCTCAGTTGGGTGGGAACCTGTCTATGTGCTCAGTGAATCTCAGTTGGGTGGAGACCTTCTGTCTATGTGCTCAGTGAATCTCAGTTGGGTGGAGACCTTCTGTCTATGTGCTCAGTGAATCTCAGTTGGGTGGGAACCTTCTGTCTATGTGCTCAGTGAATCTCAGTTGGGTGGGAACCTTCTGTCTATGTGCTCAGTGAATCTCAGTTGGGTGGAGACCTTCTGTCTATGTGCTCAGTGAATCTCAGTTGGGTGGAGACCTTCTGTCTATGTGCTCAGGGAATCTCAGTTGGGTGGAGACCTTCTGTCTATGTGCTCAGTGAATCTCAGTTGGGTGGGAACCTTCTGTCTATGTGCTCAGTGAATCTCAGTTGGGTGGAGACCTTCTGTCTATGTGCTCAGTGAATCTCAGTTGGGTGGAGACCTTCTGTCTATGTGCTCAGTGAATCTCAGTTGGGTGGAGACCTTCTGTCTATGTGCTCAGTGAATCTCAGTTGGGTGGAGACCTTCTGTCTATGTGCTCAGTGAATCTCAGTTGGGTGGGAACCTTCTGTCTATGTGCTCAGTGAATCTCAGTTGGGTGGGAACCTTCTGTCTATGTGCTCAGTGAATCTCAGTTGGGTGGGAACCTTCTGTCTATGTGCTCAGTGAATCTCAGTTGGGTGGAGACCTTCTGTCTATGTGCTCAGTGAATCTCAGTTGGGTGGAGACCTTCTGTCTATGTGCTCAGTGAATCTCAGTTGGGTGGAGACCTTCTGTCTATGTGCTCAGTGAATCTCAGTTGGGTGGGAACCTTCTGTCTATGTGCTCAGTGAATCTCAGTTGGGTGGAGACCTTCTGTCTATGTGCTCAGTGAATCTCAGTTGGGTGGAGACCTTCTGTCTATGTGCTCAGGGAATCTCAGTTGGGTGGAGACCTTCTGTCTATGTGCTCAGTGAATCTCAGTTGGGTGGGAACCTTCTGTCTATGTGCTCAGTGAATCTCAGTTGGGTGGGAACCTTCTGTCTATGTGCTCAGTGAATCTCAGTTGGGTGGAGACCTTCTGTCTATGTGCTCAGTGAATCTCAGTTGGGTGGAGACCTTCTGTCTATGTGCTCAGTGAATCTCAGTTGGGTGGAGACCTTCTGTCTATGTGCTCAGGGAATCTCAGTTGGGTGGAGACCTTCTGTCTATGTGCTCAGTGAATCTCAGTTGGGTGGGAACCTTCTGTCTATGTGCTCAGTGAATCTCAGTTGGGTGGAGACCTTCTGTCTATGTGCTCAGTGAATCTCAGTTGGGTGGAGACCTTCTGTCTATGTGCTCAGTGAATCTCAGTTGGGTGGAGACCTTCTGTCTATGTGCTCAGTGAATCTCAGTTGGGTGGGAACCTTCTGTCTATGTGCTCAGTGAATCTCAGTTGGGTGGAGACCTTCTGTCTATGTGCTCAGTGAATCTCAGTTGGGTGGAGACCTTCTGTCTATGTGCTCAGTGAATCTCAGTTGGGTGGAGACCTTCTGTCTATGTGCTCAGTGAATCTCAGTTGGGTGGAGACCTTCTGTCTATGTGCTCAGTGAATCTCAGTTGGGTGGGAACCTTCTGTCTATGTGCTCAGTGAATCTCAGTTGGGTGGGAACCTTCTGTCTATGTGCTCAGTGAATCTCAGTTGGGTGGAGACCTTCTGTCTATGTGCTCAGTGAATCTCAGTTGGGTGGAGACCTTCTGTCTATGTGCTCAGTGAATCTCAGTTGGGTGGAGACCTTCTGTCTATGTGCTCAGTGAATCTCAGTTGGGTGGAGACCTTCTGTCTATGTGCTCAGGGAATCTCAGTTGGGTGGAGACCTTCTGTCTATGTGCTCAGTGAATCTCAGTTGGGTGGGAACCTTCTGTCTATGTGCTCAGTGAATCTCAGTTGGGTGGAGACCTTCTGTCTATGTGCTCAGTGAATCTCAGTTGGGTGGAGACCTTCTGTCTATGTGCTCAGTGAATCTCAGTTGGGTGGAGACCTTCTGTCTATGTGCTCAGTGAATCTCAGTTGGGTGGAGACCTTCTGTCTATGTGCTCAGTGAATCTCAGTTGGGTGGGAACCTTCTGTCTATGTGCTCAGTGAATCTCAGTTGGGTGGAGACCTTCTGTCTATGTGCTCAGGGAATCTCAGTTGGGTGGAGACCTTCTGTCTATGTGCTCAGTGAATCTCAGTTGGGTGGGAACCTTCTGTCTATGTGCTCAGTGAATCTCAGTTGGGTGGGAACCTTCTGTCTATGTGCTCAGTGAATCTCAGTTGGGTGGAGACCTTCTGTCTATGTGCTCAGTGAATCTCAGTTGGGTGGAGACCTTCTGTCTATGTGCTCAGGGAATCTCAGTTGGGTGGGAACCTTCTGTCTATGTGCTCAGTGAATCTCAGTTGGGTGGGAACCTTCTGTCTATGTGCTCAGTGAATCTCAGTTGGGTGGGAACCTTCTATGTGCTCAGTGAATCTCAGTTGGGTGGAGACCTTCTGTCTATGTGCTCAGTGAATCTCAGTTGGGTGGGAACCTTCTGTCTATGTGCTCAGTGAATCTCAGTTGGGTGGAGACCTTCTGTCTATGTGCTCAGTGAATCTCAGTTGGGTGGAGACCTTCTGTATGTGCTCAGTGAATCTCAGTTGGGTGGAGACCTTCTGTCTATGTGCTCAGTGAATCTCAGTTGGGTGGAGACCTTCTGTCTATGTGCTCAGTGAATCTCAGTTGGGTGGAGACCTTCTGTCTATGTGCTCAGTGAATCTCAGTTGGGTGGAGACCTTCTGTATGTGCTCAGTGAATCTCAGTTGGGTGGGAACCTTCTGTCTATGTGCTCAGTGAATCTCAGTTGGGTGGAGACCTTCTGTCTATGTGCTCAGTGAATCTCAGTTGGGTGGAGACCTTCTGTATGTGCTCAGTGAATCTCAGTTGGGTGGAGACCTTCTGTCTATGTGCTCAGTGAATCTCAGTTGGGTGGAGACCTTCTGTCTATGTGCTCAGGAAATCTCAGTTGGGTGGGAACCTTCTGTCTATGTGCTCAGTGAATCTCAGTTGGGTGGAGACCTTCTGTCTATGTGCTCAGTGAATCTCAGTTGGGTGGAGACCTTCTGTCTATGTGCTCAGTGAATCTCAGTTGGGTGGAGACCTTCTGTCTATGTGCTCAGTGAATCTCAGTTGGGTGGAGACCTTCTGTCTATGTGCTCAGTGAATCTCAGTTGGGTGGGAACCTTCTGTCTATGTGCTCAGTGAATCTCAGTTGGGTGGGAACCTTCTGTCTATGTGCTCAGTGAATCTCAGTTGGGTGGAGACCTTCTGTCTATGTGCTCAGTGAATCTCAGTTGGGTGGAGACCTTCTGTCTATGTGCTCAGTGAATCTCAGTTGGGTGGAGACCTTCTGTCTATGTGCTCAGTGAATCTCAGTTGGGTGGGAACCTTCTGTCTATGTGCTCAGTGAATCTCAGTTGGGTGGGAACCTTCTATGTGCTCAGTGAATCTCAGTTGGGTGGAGACCTTCTGTCTATGTGCTCAGTGAATCTCAGTTGGGTGGAGACCTTCTGTCTATGTGCTCAGTGAATCTCAGTTGGGTGGGAACCTTCTGTCTATGTGCTCAGTGAATCTCAGTTGGGTGGAGACCTTCTGTCTATGTGCTCAGTGAATCTCAGTTGGGTGGAGACCTTCTGTCTATGTGCTCAGTGAATCTCAGTTGGGTGGGAACCTTCTGTCTATGTGCTCAGTGAATCTCAGTTGGGTGGGAACCTTCTGTCTATGTGCTCAGTGAATCTCAGTTGGGTGGAGACCTTCTGTCTATGTGCTCAGTGAATCTCAGTTGGGTGGAGACCTTCTGTCTATGTGCTCAGTGAATCTCAGTTGGGTGGAGACCTTCTGTCTATGTGCTCAGTGAATCTCAGTTGGGTGGGAACCTTCTGTCTATGTGCTCAGTGAATCTCAGTTGGGTGGAGACCTTCTGTCTATGTGCTCAGTGAATCTCAGTTGGGTGGAGACCTTCTGTCTATGTGCTCAGGGAATCTCAGTTGGGTGGAGACCTTCTGTCTATGTGCTCAGTGAATCTCAGTTGGGTGGGAACCTTCTGTCTATGTGCTCAGTGAATCTCAGTTGGGTGGAGACCTTCTGTCTATGTGCTCAGTGAATCTCAGTTGGGTGGAGACCTTCTGTCTATGTGCTCAGGGAATCTCAGTTGGGTGGAGACCTTCTGTCTATGTGCTCAGTGAATCTCAGTTGGGTGGGAACCTTCTGTCTATGTGCTCAGTGAATCTCAGTTGGGTGGGAACCTTCTGTCTATGTGCTCAGTGAATCTCAGTTGGGTGGAGACCTTCTGTCTATGTGCTCAGTGAATCTCAGTTGGGTGGAGACCTTCTGTCTATGTGCTCAGTGAATCTCAGTTGGGTGGAGACCTTCTGTCTATGTGCTCAGTGAATCTCAGTTGGGTGGGAACCTTCTGTCTATGTGCTCAGTGAATCTCAGTTGGGTGGGAACCTTCTATGTGCTCAGTGAATCTCAGTTGGGTGGAGACCTTCTGTCTATGTGCTCAGTGAATCTCAGTTGGGTGGAGACCTTCTGTCTATGTGCTCAGTGAATCTCAGTTGGGTGGGAACCTTCTGTCTATGTGCTCAGTGAATCTCAGTTGGGTGGAGACCTTCTGTCTATGTGCTCAGTGAATCTCAGTTGGGTGGAGACCTTCTGTCTATGTGCTCAGTGAATCTCAGTTGGGTGGGAACCTTCTGTCTATGTGCTCAGTGAATCTCAGTTGGGTGGGAACCTTCTGTCTATGTGCTCAGTGAATCTCAGTTGGGTGGAGACCTTCTGTCTATGTGCTCAGTGAATCTCAGTTGGGTGGAGACCTTCTGTCTATGTGCTCAGTGAATCTCAGTTGGGTGGAGACCTTCTGTCTATGTGCTCAGTGAATCTCAGTTGGGTGGGAACCTTCTGTCTATGTGCTCAGTGAATCTCAGTTGGGTGGAGACCTTCTGTCTATGTGCTCAGTGAATCTCAGTTGGGTGGAGACCTTCTGTCTATGTGCTCAGGGAATCTCAGTTGGGTGGAGACCTTCTGTCTATGTGCTCAGTGAATCTCAGTTGGGTGGGAACCTTCTGTCTATGTGCTCAGTGAATCTCAGTTGGGTGGAGACCTTCTGTCTATGTGCTCAGTGAATCTCAGTTGGGTGGAGACCTTCTGTCTATGTGCTCAGGGAATCTCAGTTGGGTGGAGACCTTCTGTCTATGTGCTCAGTGAATCTCAGTTGGGTGGGAACCTTCTGTCTATGTGCTCAGTGAATCTCAGTTGGGTGGAGACCTTCTGTCTATGTGCTCAGTGAATCTCAGTTGGGTGGAGACCTTCTGTCTATGTGCTCAGTGAATCTCAGTTGGGTGGAGACCTTCTGTCTATGTGCTCAGTGAATCTCAGTTGGGTGGGAACCTTCTGTCTATGTGCTCAGTGAATCTCAGTTGGGTGGAGACCTTCTGTCTATGTGCTCAGTGAATCTCAGTTGGGTGGAGACCTTCTGTCTATGTGCTCAGTGAATCTCAGTTGGGTGGAGACCTTCTGTCTATGTGCTCAGTGAATCTCAGTTGGGTGGAGACCTTCTGTCTATGTGCTCAGTGAATCTCAGTTGAGTGGGAACCTTCTGTCTATGTGCTCAGTGAATCTCAGTTGGGTGGGAACCTTCTGTCTATGTGCTCAGTGAATCTCAGTTGGGTGGAGACCTTCTGTCTATGTGCTCAGTGAATCTCAGTTGGGTGGAGACCTTCTGTCTATGTGCTCAGTGAATCTCAGTTGGGTGGAGACCTTCTGTCTATGTGCTCAGTGAATCTCAGTTGGGTGGAGACCTTCTGTCTATGTGCTCAGGGAATCTCAGTTGGGTGGAGACCTTCTGTCTATGTGCTCAGTGAATCTCAGTTGGGTGGGAACCTTCTGTCTATGTGCTCAGTGAATCTCAGTTGGGTGGGAACCTTCTATGTGCTCAGTGAATCTCAGTTGGGTGGAGACCTTCTGTCTATGTGCTCAGTGAATCTCAGTTGGGTGGGAACCTTCTGTCTATGTGCTCAGTGAATCTCAGTTGGGTGGAGACCTTCTGTCTATGTGCTCAGTGAATCTCAGTTGGGTGGGAACCTTCTGTCTATGTGCTCAGTGAATCTCAGTTGGGTGGGAACCTTCTGTCTATGTGCTCAGTGAATCTCAGTTGGGTGGAGACCTTCTGTCTATGTGCTCAGTGAATCTCAGTTGGGTGGAGACCTTCTGTCTATGTGCTCAGTGAATCTCAGTTGGGTGGAGACCTTCTGTATGTGCTCAGTGAATCTCAGTTGGGTGGGAACCTTCTGTCTATGTGCTCAGTGAATCTCAGTTGGGTGGAGACCTTCTGTCTATGTGCTCAGTGAATCTCAGTTGGGTGGAGACCTTCTGTCTATGTGCTCAGTGAATCTCAGTTGGGTGGAGACCTTCTGTCTATGTGCTCAGGAAATCTCAGTTGGGTGGGAACCTTCTGTCTATGTGCTCAGTGAATCTCAGTTGGGTGGAGACCTTCTGTCTATGTGCTCAGTGAATCTCAGTTGGGTGGGAACCTTCTGTCTATGTGCTCAGTGAATCTCAGTTGGGTGGAGACCTTCTGTCTATGTGCTCAGTGAATCTCAGTTGGGTGGAGACCTTCTGTATGTGCTCAGTGAATCTCAGTTGGGTGGAGACCTTCTGTCTATGTGCTCAGTGAATCTCAGTTGGGTGGAGACCTTCTGTATGTGCTCAGTGAATCTCAGTTGGGTGGAGACCTTCTGTCTATGTGCTCAGTGAATCTCAGTTGGGTGGAGACCTTCTGTCTATGTGCTCAGTGAATCTCAGTTGGGTGGAGACCTTCTGTCTATGTGCTCAGTGAATCTCAGTTGGGTGGGAACCTTCTGTCTATGTGCTCAGTGAATCTCAGTTGGGTGGGAACCTTCTGTCTATGTGCTCAGTGAATCTCAGTTGGGTGGAGACCTTCTGTCTATGTGCTCAGTGAATCTCAGTTGGGTGGAGACCTTCTGTCTATGTGCTCAGTGAATCTCAGTTGGGTGGGAACCTTCTGTCTATGTGCTCAGTGAATCTCAGTTGGGTGGGAACCTTCTGTCTATGTGCTCAGTGAATCTCAGTTGGGTGGGAACCTTCTGTCTATGTGCTCAGTGAATCTCAGTTGGGTGGGAACCTTCTGTCTATGTGCTCAGTGAATCTCAGTTGGGTGGGAACCTTCTGTCTATGTGCTCAGTGAATCTCAGTTGGGTGGGAACCTTCTGTCTATGTGCTCAGTGAATCTCAGTTGGGTGGAGACCTTCTGTCTATGTGCTCAGTGAATCTCAGTTGGGTGGAGACCTTCTGTCTATGTGCTCAGTGAATCTCAGTTGGGTGGAGACCTTCTGTCTATGTGCTCAGTGAATCTCAGTTGGGTGGAGACCTTCTGTCTATGTGCTCAGGGAATCTCAGTTGGGTGGAGACCTTCTGTCTATGTGCTCAGTGAATCTCAATTGGGTGGGAACCTTCTGTCTATGTGCTCAGTGAATCTCAGTTGGGTGGGAACCTTCTGTCTATGTGCTCAGTGAATCTCAGTTGGGTGGAGACCTTCTGTCTATGTGCTCAGTGAATCTCAGTTGGGTGGAGACCTTCTGTCTATGTGCTCAGTGAATCTCAGTTGGGTGGGAACCTTCTGTCTATGTGCTCAGTGAATCTCAGTTGGGTGGAGACCTTCTGTCTATGTGCTCAGTGAATCTCAGTTGGGTGGAGACCTTCTGTCTATGTGCTCAGTGAATCTCAGTTGGGTGGAGACCTTCTGTCTATGTGCTCAGTGAATCTCAGTTGGGTGGAGACCTTCTGTCTATGTGCTCAGTGAATCTCAGTTGGGTGGAGACCTTCTGTCTATGTGCTCAGTGAATCTCAGTTGGGTGGGAACCTTCTGTCTATGTGCTCAGTGAATCTCAGTTGGGTGGGAACCTTCTGTCTATGTGCTCAGTGAATCTCAGTTGGGTGGGAACCTTCTATGTGCTCAGTGAATCTCAGTTGGGTGGAGACCTTCTGTCTATGTGCTCAGTGAATCTCAGTTGGGTGGGAACCTTCTGTCTATGTGCTCAGTGAATCTCAGTTAGAAGGTCTCCACCCGTCTATGTGCTCAGTGAATCTCAGTTGGGTGGGAACCTTCTGTCTATGTGCTCAGTGAATCTCAGTTGGGTGGAGACCTTCTGTCTATGTGCTCAGGGAATCTCAGTTGGGTGGGAACCTTCTGTCTATGTGCTCAGTGAATCTCAGTTGGGTGGGAACCTTCTGTCTATGTGCTCAGTGAATCTCAGTTGGGTGGAGACCTTCTGTCTATGTGCTCAGTGAATCTCAGTTGGGTGGAGACCTTCTGTCTATGTGCTCAGGGAATCTCAGTTGGGTGGAGACCTTCTGTCTATGTGCTCAGTGAATCTCAGTTGGGTGGGAACCTTCTGTCTATGTGCTCAGTGAATCTCAGTTGGGTGGGAACCTTCTGTCTATGTGCTCAGTGAATCTCAGTTGGGTGGAGACCTTCTGTCTATGTGCTCAGTGAATCTCAGTTGGGTGGAGACCTTCTGTCTATGTGCTCAGTGAATCTCAGTTGGGTGGGACCTTCTGTCTATGTGCTCAGTGAATCTCAGTTGGGTGGAGACCTTCTGTCTATGTGCTCAGTGAATCTCAGTTGGGTGGGAACCTTCTGTCTATGTGCTCAGTGAATCTCAGTTGGGTGGAGACCTTCTGTCTATGTGCTCAGTGAATCTCAGTTGGGTGGAGACCTTCTGTCTATGTGCTCAGTGAATCTCAGTTGGGTGGGAACCTTCTGTCTATGTGCTCAGTGAATCTCAGTTGGGTGGGAACCTTCTGTCTATGTGCTCAGTGAATCTCAGTTGGGTGGGAACCTTCTGTCTATGTGCTCAGTGAATCTCAGTTGGGTGGAGACCTTCTGTCTATGTGCTCAGTGAATCTCAGTTGGGTGGAGACCTTCTGTCTATGTGCTCAGTGAATCTCAGTTGGGTGGAGACCTTCTGTCTATGTGCTCAGGGAATCTCAGTTGGGTGGGAACCTTCTGTCTATGTGCTCAGTGAATCTCAGTTGGGTGGGAACCTTCTGTCTATGTGCTCAGTGAATCTCAGTTGGGTGGAGACCTTCTGTCTATGTGCTCAGTGAATCTCAGTTGGGTGGAGACCTTCTGTCTATGTGCTCAGTGAATCTCAGTTGGGTGGAGACCTTCTGTCTATGTGCTCAGTGAATCTCAGTTGGGTGGGAACCTTCTGTCTATGTGCTCAGTGAATCTCAGTTGGGTGGAGACCTTCTGTCTATGTGCTCAGTGAATCTCAGTTGGGTGGAGACCTTCTGTCTATGTGCTCAGGGAATCTCAGTTGGGTGGAGACCTTCTGTCTATGTGCTCAGTGAATCTCAGTTGGGTGGGAACCTTCTGTCTATGTGCTCAGTGAATCTCAGTTGGGTGGAGACCTTCTGTCTATGTGCTCAGTGAATCTCAGTTGGGTGGAGACCTTCTGTCTATGTGCTCAGTGAATCTCAGTTGGGTGGAGACCTTCTGTCTATGTGTTCAGTGAATCTCAGTTGGGTGGGAACCTTCTGTCTATGTGCTCAGGGAATCTCAGTTGGGTGGGAACCTTCTGCCTATGTGCTCAGTGAATCTCAGTTGGGTGGAGACCTTCTGTCTATGTGCTCAGTGAATCTCAGTTGGGTGGAGACCTTCTGTCTATGTGCTCAGTGAATCTCAGTTGGGTGGGAACCTTCTGTCTATGTGCTCAGTGAATCTCAGTTGGGTGGGAACCTTCTGTCTATGTGCTCAGTGAATCTCAGTTGGGTGGGAACCTGTCTATGTGCTCAGTGAATCTCAGTTGGGTGGAGACCTTCTGTCTATGTGCTCAGTGAATCTCAGTTGGGTGGGAACCTTCTGTCTATGTGCTCAGTGAATCTCAGTTGGGTGGAGACCTTCTGTCTATGTGCTCAGTGAATCTCAGTTGGGTGGGAACCTTCTGTCTATGTGCTCAGTGAATCTCAGTTGGGTGGAGACCTTCTGTCTATGTGCTCAGTGAATCTCAGTTGGGTGGAGACCTTCTGTCTATGTGCTCAGTGAATCTCAGTTGGGTGGAGACCTTCTGTCTATGTGCTCAGTGAATCTCAGTTGGGTGGAGACCTTCTGTCTATGTGCTCAGTGAATCTCAGTTGGGTGGAGACCTTCTGTCTATGTGCTCAGTGAATCTCAGTTGGGTGGAGACCTTCTGTCTATGTGCTCAGTGAATCTCAGTTGGGTGGAGACCTTCTGTCTATGTGCTCAGTGAATCTCAGTTGGGTGGGAACCTGTCTATGTGCTCAGTGAATCTCAGTTGGGTGGAGACCTTCTGTCTATGTGCTCAGTGAATCTCAGTTGGATGGGAACCTTCTGTCTATGTGCTCAGTGAATCTCAGTTGGGTGGAGACCTTCTGTCTATGTGCTCAGTGAATCTCAGTTGGGTGGAGACCTTCTGTCTATGTGCTCAGTGAATCTCAGTTGGGTGGAGACCTTCTGTCTATGTGCTCAGTGAATCTCAGTTGGGTGGAGACCTTCTGTCTATGTGCTCAGTGAATCTCAGTTGGGTGGAGACCTGTCTATGTGCTCAGTGAATCTCAGTTGGGTGGAGACCTTCTGTCTATGTGCTCAGTGAATCTCAGTTGGGTGGAGACCTTCTGTCTATGTGCTCAGGGAATCTCAGTTGGGTGGGAACCTTCTGTCTATGTGCTCAGTGAATCTCAGTTGGGTGGGAACCTTCTGTCTATGTGCTCAGTGAATCTCAGTTGGGTGGAGACCTTCTATGTGCTCAGTGAATCTCAGTTGGGTGGAGACCTTCTGTCTATGTGCTCAGGGAATCTCAGTTGGGTGGGAACCTTCTGTCTATGTGCTCAGTGAATCTCAGTTGGGTGGAGACCTTCTGTCTATGTGCTCAGTGAATCTCAGTTGGGTGGAGACCTTCTGTCTATGTGCTCAGTGAATCTCAGTTGGGTGGGAACCTTCTGTCTATGTGCTCAGTGAATCTCAGTTGGGTGGGAACCTTCTGTCTATGTGCTCAGTGAATCTCAGTTGGGTGGGAACCTTCTGTCTATGTGCTCAGGGAATCTCAGTTGGGTGGAGACCTTCTGTCTATGTGCTCAGTGAATCTCAGTTGGGTGGAGACCTTCTGTCTATGTGCTCAGTGAATCTCAGTTGGGTGGAGACCTTCTGTCTATGTGCTCAGTGAATCTCAGTTGGGTGGGAACCTTCTGTCTATGTGCTCAGTGAATCTCAGTTGGGTGGGAACCTTCTGTCTATGTGCTCAGTGAATCTCAGTTGGGTGGGAACCTTCTGTCTATGTGCTCAGTGAATCTCAGTTGGGTGGGAACCTTCTGTCTATGTGCTCAGTGAATCTCAGTTGGGTGGAGACCTTCTGTCTATGTGCTCAGGGAATCTCAGTTGGGTGGAGACCTTCTGTCTATGTGCTCAGTGAATCTCAGTTGGGTGGGAACCTTCTGTCTATGTGCTCAGTGAATCTCAGTTGGGTGGAGACCTTCTGTCTATGTGCTCAGTGAATCTCAGTTGGGTGGAGACCTTCTGTCTATGTGCTCAGTGAATCTCAGTTGGGTGGGAACCTTCTGTCTATGTGCTCAGTGAATCTCAGTTGGGTGGGAACCTTCTGTCTATGTGCTCAGTGAATCTCAGTTGGGTGGGAACCTGTCTATGTGCTCAGTGAATCTCAGTTGGGTGGAGACCTTCTGTCTATGTGCTCAGTGAATCTCAGTTGGGTGGGAACCTTCTGTCTATGTGCTCAGTGAATCTCAGTTGGGTGGAGACCTTCTGTCTATGTGCTCAGTGAATCTCAGTTGGGTGGAGACCTTCTGTCTATGTGCTCAGTGAATCTCAGTTGGGTGGAGACCTTCTGTCTATGTGCTCAGTGAATCTCAGTTGGGTGGAGACCTTCTGTCTATGTGCTCAGTGAATCTCAGTTGGGTGGAGACCTGTCTATGTGCTCAGTGAATCTCAGTTGGGTGGAGACCTTCTGTCTATGTGCTCAGTGAATCTCAGTTGGGTGGAGACCTTCTGTCTATGTGCTCAGGGAATCTCAGTTGGGTGGGAACCTTCTGTCTATGTGCTCAGTGAATCTCAGTTGGGTGGGAACCTTCTGTCTATGTGCTCAGTGAATCTCAGTTGGGTGGAGACCTTCTATGTGCTCAGTGAATCTCAGTTGGGTGGAGACCTTCTGTCTATGTGCTCAGGGAATCTCAGTTGGGTGGGAACCTTCTGTCTATGTGCTCAGTGAATCTCAGTTGGGTGGGAACCTTCTGTCTATGTGCTCAGTGAATCTCAGTTGGGTGGGAACCTTCTGTCTATGTGCTCAGGGAATCTCAGTTGGGTGGAGACCTTCTGTCTATGTGCTCAGTGAATCTCAGTTGGGTGGGAACCTTCTGTCTATGTGCTCAGTGAATCTCAGTTGGGTGGAGACCTTCTGTCTATGTGCTCAGTGAATCTCAGTTGGGTGGAGACCTTCTGTCTATGTGCTCAGTGAATCTCAGTTGGGTGGAGACCTTCTGTCTATGTGCTCAGTGAATCTCAGTTGGGTGGAGACCTTCTGTCTATGTGCTCAGTGAATCTCAGTTGGGTGGAGACCTTCTGTATGTGCTCAGTGAATCTCAGTTGGGTGGGAACCTTCTGTCTATGTGCTCAGTGAATCTCAGTTGGGTGGAGACCTTCTGTCTATGTGCTCAGTGAATCTCAGTTGGGTGGAGACCTTCTGTCTATGTGCTCAGTGAATCTCAGTTGGGTGGAGACCTTCTGTCTATGTGCTCAGTGAATCTCAGTTGGGTGGAGACCTTCTGTCTATGTGCTCAGCGAATCTCAGTTGGGTGGGAACCTTCTGTCTATGTGCTCAGTGAATCTCAGTTGGGTGGGAACCTTCTGTCTATGTGCTCAGGGAATCTCAGTTGGGTGGAGACCTTCTGTCTATGTGCTCAGTGAATCTCAGTTGGGTGGAGACCTTCTGTATGTGCTCAGTGAATCTCAGTTGGGTGGGAACCTTCTGTCTATGTGCTCAGTGAATCTCAGTTGGGTGGGAACCTTCTGTCTATGTGCTCAGGGAATCTCAGTTGGGTGGAGACCTTCTGTCTATGTGCTCAGTGAATCTCAGTTGGGTGGGAACCTTCTGTCTATGTGCTCAGTGAATCTCAGTTGGATGGGAACCTTCTGTCTATGTGCTCAGTGAATCTCAGTTGGGTGGAGACCTTCTGTCTATGTGCTCAGTGAATCTCAGTTGGGTGGAGACCTTCTGTCTATGTGCTCAGTGAATCTCAGTTGGGTGGAGACCTTCTGTCTATGTGCTCAGGAAATCTCAGTTGGGTGGGAACCTTCTGTCTATGTGCTCAGTGAATCTCAGTTGGGTGGAGACCTTCTGTCTATGTGCTCAGTGAATCTCAGTTGGGTGGAGACCTTCTGTACGTGCTCAGTGAATCTCAGTTGGGTGGGAACCTTCTGTCTATGTGCTCAGTGAATCTCAGTTGGGTGGAGACCTTCTGTCTATGTGCTCAGTGAATCTCAGTTGGGTGGAGACCTTCTGTATGTGCTCAGTGAATCTCAGTTGGGTGGAGACCTTCTGTCTATGTGCTCAGTGAATCTCAGTTGGGTGGAGACCTTCTGTCTATGTGCTCAGTGAATCTCAGTTGGGTGGAGACCTTCTGTCTATGTGCTCAGTGAATCTCAGTTGGGTGGAGACCTTCTGTCTATGTGCTCAGTGAATCTCAGTTGGGTGGAGACCTTCTGTCTATGTGCTCAGTGAATCTCAGTTGGGTGGGAACCTTCTGTCTATGTGCTCAGGGAATCTCAGTTGGGTGGGAACCTTCTGTCTATGTGCTCAGTGAATCTCAGTTGGGTGGGAACCTTCTGTCTATGTGCTCAGTGAATCTCAGTTGGGTGGGAACCTGTCTATGTGCTCAGTGAATCTCAGTTGGGTGGAGACCTTCTGTCTATGTGCTCAGTGAATCTCAGTTGGGTGGAGACCTTCTGTCTATGTGCTCAGTGAATCTCAGTTGGGTGGAGACCTTCTGTCTATGTGCTCAGTGAATCTCAGTTGGGTGGAGACCTTCTGTCTATGTGCTCAGTGAATCTCAGTTGGGTGGGAACCTGTCTATGTGCTCAGTGAATCTCAGTTGGGTGGGAACCTTCTGTCTATGTGCTCAGTGAATCTCAGTTGGGTGGAGACCTTCTGTCTATGTGCTCAGTGAATCTCAGTTGGGTGGGAACCTTCTGTCTATGTGCTCAGTGAATCTCAGTTGGGTGGAGACCTTCTGTCTATGTGCTCAGTGAATCTCAGTTGGGTGGGAACCTTCTGTCTATGTGCTCAGTGAATCTCAGTTGGGTGGGAACCTTCTGTCTATGTGCTCAGGGAATCTCAGTTGGGTGGAGACCTTCTGTCTATGTGCTCAGTGAATCTCAGTTGGGTGGGAACCTTCTGTCTATGTGCTCAGTGAATCTCAGTTGGGTGGGAACCTGTCTATGTGCTCAGTGAATCTCAGTTGGGTGGAGACCTTCTGTCTATGTGCTCAGTGAATCTCAGTTGGGTGGAGACCTTCTGTCTATGTGCTCAGTGAATCTCAGTTGGGTGGGAACCTTCTGTCTATGTGCTCAGTGAATCTCAGTTGGGTGGGAACCTGTCTATGTGCTCAGTGAATCTCAGTTGGGTGGAGACCTTCTGTCTATGTGCTCAGTGAATCTCAGTTGGGTGGAGACCTTCTGTCTATGTGCTCAGTGAATCTCAGTTGGGTGGGAACCTTCTGTCTATGTGCTCAGTGAATCTCAGTTGGGTGGAGACCTTCTGTCTATGTGCTCAGTGAATCTCAGTTGGGTGGGAACCTTCTGTCTATGTGCTCAGTGAATCTCAGTTGGGTGGAGACCTTCTGTCTATGTGCTCAGTGAATCTCAGTTGGGTGGAGACCTGTCTATGTGCTCAGTGAATCTCAGTTGGGTGGAGACCTTCTGTCTATGTGCTCAGTGAATCTCAGTTGGGTGGGAACCTTCTGTCTATGTGCTCAGTGAATCTCAGTTGGGTGGAGACCTTCTGTCTATGTGCTCAGTGAATCTCAGTTGGGTGGAGACCTTCTGTCTATGTGCTCAGTGAATCTCAGTTGGGTGGAGACCTTCTGTCTATGTGCTCAGGGAATCTCAGTTGGGTGGAGACCTTCTGTCTATGTGCTCAGTGAATCTCAGTTGGGTGGGAACCTTCTGTCTATGTGCTCAGTGAATCTCAGTTGGGTGGAGACCTTCTGTCTATGTGCTCAGTGAATCTCAGTTGGGTGGAGACCTTCTGTCTATGTGCTCAGTGAATCTCAGTTGGGTGGAGACCTTCTGTCTATGTGCTCAGTGAATCTCAGTTGGGTGGGAACCTTCTGTCTATGTGCTCAGTGAATCTCAGTTGGGTGGAGACCTTCTGTCTATGTGCTCAGGGAATCTCAGTTGGGTGGAGACCTTCTGTCTATGTGCTCAGTGAATCTCAGTTGGGTGGGAACCTTCTGTCTATGTGCTCAGTGAATCTCAGTTGGGTGGGAACCTTCTGTCTATGTGCTCAGGGAATCTCAGTTGGGTGGAGACCTTCTGTCTATGTGCTCAGTGAATCTCAGTTGGGTGGAGACCTTCTGTCTATGTGCTCAGTGAATCTCAGTTGGGTGGAGACCTTCTGTCTATGTGCTCAGTGAATCTCAGTTGGGTGGGAACCTTCTGTCTATGTGCTCAGTGAATCTCAGTTGGGTGGGAACCTTCTGTCTATGTGCTCAGTGAATCTCAGTTGGGTGGGAACCTTCTGTCTATGTGCTCAGTGAATCTCAGTTGGGTGGAGACCTTCTGTCTATGTGCTCAGGGAATCTCAGTTGGGTGGAGACCTTCTGTCTATGTGCTCAGTGAATCTCAGTTGGGTGGGAACCTTCTGTCTATGTGCTCAGTGAATCTCAGTTGGGTGGAGACCTTCTGTCTATGTGCTCAGTGAATCTCAGTTGGGTGGAGACCTTCTGTCTATGTGCTCAGTGAATCTCAGTTGGGTGGAGACCTTCTGTCTATGTGCTCAGTGAATCTCAGTTGGGTGGAGACCTTCTGTCTATGTGCTCAGTGAATCTCAGTTGGGTGGGAACCTTCTGTCTATGTGCTCAGTGAATCTCAGTTGGGTGGGAACCTTCTGTCTATGTGCTCAGTGAATCTCAGTTGGGTGGGAACCTGTCTATGTGCTCAGTGAATCTCAGTTGGGTGGAGACCTTCTGTCTATGTGCTCAGTGAATCTCAGTTGGGTGGGAACCTTCTGTCTATGTGCTCAGTGAATCTCAGTTGGGTGGAGACCTTCTGTCTATGTGCTCAGTGAATCTCAGTTGGGTGGAGACCTTCTGTCTATGTGCTCAGGGAATCTCAGTTGGGTGGGAACCTTCTGTCTATGTGCTCAGTGAATCTCAGTTGGGTGGAGACCTTCTGTCTATGTGCTCAGTGAATCTCAGTTGGGTGGGAACCTTCTGTCTATGTGCTCAGTGAATCTCAGTTGGGTGGAGACCTTCTATGTGCTCAGTGAATCTCAGTTGGGTGGAGACCTTCTGTCTATGTGCTCAGGGAATCTCAGTTGGGTGGGAACCTTCTGTCTATGTGCTCAGCGAATCTCAGTTGGGTGGGAACCTTCTGTCTATGTGCTCAGTGAATCTCAGTTGGGTGGGAACCTTCTGTCTATGTGCTCAGGGAATCTCAGTTGGGTGGAGACCTTCTGTCTATGTGCTCAGTGAATCTCAGTTGGGTGGGAACCTTCTGTCTATGTGCTCAGTGAATCTCAGTTGGGTGGGAACCTTCTGTCTATGTGCTCAGTGAATCTCAGTTGGGTGGAGACCTTCTGTCTATGTGCTCAGTGAATCTCAGTTGGGTGGAGACCTTCTGTCTATGTGCTCAGTGAATCTCAGTTGGGTGGGAACCTTCTGTCTATGTGCTCAGTGAATCTCAGTTGGGTGGGAACCTTCTGTCTATGTGCTCAGTGAATCTCAGTTGGGTGGAGACCTTCTGTCTATGTGCTCAGTGAATCTCAGTTGGGTGGAGACCTTCTGTCTATGTGCTCAGGAAATCTCAGTTGGGTGGGAACCTTCTGTCTATGTGCTCAGTGAATCTCAGTTGGGTGGAGACCTTCTGTCTATGTGCTCAGTGAATCTCAGTTGGGTGGAGACCGTCTGTATGTGCTCAGTGAATCTCAGTTGGGTGGAGACCTTCTGTCTATGTGCTCAGTGAATCTCAGTTGGGTGGAGACCTTCTGTCTATGTGCTCAGTGAATCTCAGTTGGGTGGAGACCTTCTGTCTATGTGCTCAGTGAATCTCAGTTGGGTGGAGACCTTCTGTATATGTGCTCAGTGAATCTCAGTTGGGTGGGAACCTTCTGTCTATGTGCTCAGTGAATCTCAGTTGGGTGGAGACCTTCTGTCTATGTGCTCAGTGAATCTCAGTTGGGTGGGAACCTTCTGTCTATGTGCTCAGTGAATCTCAGTTGGGTGGGAACCTGTCTATGTGCTCAGTGAATCTCAGTTGGGTGGAGACCTTCTGTCTATGTGCTCAGTGAATCTCAGTTGGGTGGAGACCTTCTGTATATGTGCTCAGTGAATCTCAGTTGGGTGGGAACCTTCTGTCTATGTGCTCAGGGAATCTCAGTTGGGTGGGAACCTTCTGTCTATGTGCTCAGTGAATCTCAGTTGGGTGGGAACCTTCTGTCTATGTGCTCAGTGAATCTCAGTTGGGTGGGAACCTGTCTATGTGCTCAGTGAATCTCAGTTGGGTGGAGACCTTCTGTCTATGTGCTCAGTGAATCTCAGTTGGGTGGAGACCTTCTGTCTATGTGCTCAGTGAATCTCAGTTGGGTGGAGACCTTCTGTCTATGTGCTCAGTGAATCTCAGTTGGGTGGAGACCTTCCGTCTATGTGCTCAGTGAATCTCAGTTGGGTGGGAACCTGTCTATGTGCTCAGTGAATCTCAGTTGGGTGGGAACCTTCTGTCTATGTGCTCAGTGAATCTCAGTTGGGTGGAGACCTTCTGTCTATGTGCTCAGTGAATCTCAGTTGGGTGGGAACCTTCTGTCTATGTGCTCAGTGAATCTCAGTTGGGTGGAGACCTTCTGTCTATGTGCTCAGTGAATCTCAGTTGGGTGGGAACCTTCTGTCTATGTGCTCAGTGAATCTCAGTTGGGTGGGAACCTTCTGTCTATGTGCTCAGGGAATCTCAGTTGGGTGGAGACCTTCTGTCTATGTGCTCAGTGAATCTCAGTTGGGTGGGAACCTTCTGTCTATGTGCTCAGTGAATCTCAGTTGGGTGGGAACCTGTCTATGTGCTCAGTGAATCTCAGTTGGGTGGAGACCTTCTGTCTATGTGCTCAGTGAATCTCAGTTGGGTGGAGACCTTCTGTCTATGTGCTCAGTGAATCTCAGTTGGGTGGGAACCTTCTGTCTATGTGCTCAGTGAATCTCAGTTGGGTGGGAACCTGTCTATGTGCTCAGTGAATCTCAGTTGGGTGGAGACCTTCTGTCTATGTGCTCAGTGAATCTCAGTTGGGTGGAGACCTTCTGTCTATGTGCTCAGTGAATCTCAGTTGGGTGGAGACCTTCTGTCTATGTGCTCAGTGAATCTCAGTTGGGTGGAGACCTTCTGTCTATGTGCTCAGTGAATCTCAGTTGGGTGGGAACCTTCTGTCTATGTGCTCAGTGAATCTCAGTTGGGTGGGAACCTTCTGTCTATGTGCTCAGTGAATCTCAGTTGGGTGGAGACCTTCTGTCTATGTGCTCAGTGAATCTCAGTTGGGTGGAGACCTTCTGTCTATGTGCTCAGTGAATCTCAGTTGGGTGGAGACCTTCTGTCTATGTGCTCAGGGAATCTCAGTTGGGTGGAGACCTTCTGTCTATGTGCTCAGTGAATCTCAGTTGGGTGGAGACCTTCTGTCTATGTGCTCAGTGAATCTCAGTTGGGTGGAGACCTTCTGTCTATGTGCTCAGTGAATCTCAGTTGGGTGGGAACCTTCTGTCTATGTGCTCAGTGAATCTCAGTTGGGTGGAGACCTTCTGTCTATGTGCTCAGGGAATCTCAGTTGGGTGGAGACCTTCTGTCTATGTGCTCAGTGAATCTCAGTTGGGTGGGAACCTTCTGTCTATGTGCTCAGTGAATCTCAGTTGGGTGGGAACCTTCTGTCTATGTGCTCAGTGAATCTCAGTTGGGTGGAGACCTTCTGTCTATGTGCTCAGTGAATCTCAGTTGGGTGGGAACCTTCTGTCTATGTGCTCAGTGAATCTCAGTTGGGTGGGAACCTTCTGTCTATGTGCTCAGTGAATCTCAGTTGGGTGGGAACCTGTCTATGTGCTCAGTGAATCTCAGTTGGGTGGAGACCTTCTGTCTATGTGCTCAGGGAATCTCAGTTGGGTGGGAACCTTCTGTCTATGTGCTCAGTGAATCTCAGTTGGGTGGGAACCTTCTGTCTATGTGCTCAGTGAATCTCAGTTGGGTGGAGACCTTCTGTCTATGTGCTCAGTGAATCTCAGTTGGGTGGAGACCTTCTGTCTATGTGCTCAGGGAATCTCAGTTGGGTGGAGACCTTCTGTCTATGTGCTCAGTGAATCTCAGTTGGGTGGGAACCTTCTGTCTATGTGCTCAGTGAATCTCAGTTGGGTGGAGACCTTCTGTCTATGTGCTCAGTGAATCTCAGTTGGGTGGAGACCTTCTGTCTATGTGCTCAGTGAATCTCAGTTGGGTGGAGACCTTCTGTATATGTGCTCAGTGAATCTCAGTTGGGTGGGACCTTCTGTCTATGTGCTCAGTGAATCTCAGTTGGGTGGAGACCTTCTGTCTATGTGCTCAGTGAATCTCAGTTGGGTGGAGACCTGTCTATGTGCTCAGTGAATCTCAGTTGGGTGGAGACCTTCTGTCTATGTGCTCAGTGAATCTCAGTTGGGTGGGAACCTTCTGTCTATGTGCTCAGTGAATCTCAGTTGGGTGGAGACCTTCTGTCTATGTGCTCAGTGAATCTCAGTTGGGTGGAGACCTTCTGTCTATGTGCTCAGTGAATCTCAGTTGGGTGGAGACCTTCTGTCTATGTGCTCAGGGAATCTCAGTTGGGTGGAGACCTTCTGTCTATGTGCTCAGTGAATCTCAGTTGGGTGGGAACCTTCTGTCTATGTGCTCAGTGAATCTCAGTTGGGTGGAGACCTTCTGTCTATGTGCTCAGTGAATCTCAGTTGGGTGGAGACCTTCTGTCTATGTGCTCAGTGAATCTCAGTTGGGTGGAGACCTTCTGTCTATGTGCTCAGTGAATCTCAGTTGGGTGGAGACCTTCTGTCTATGTGCTCAGTGAATCTCAGTTGGGTGGGAACCTTCTGTCTATGTGCTCAGTGAATCTCAGTTGGGTGGAGACCTTCTGTCTATGTGCTCAGGGAATCTCAGTTGGGTGGAGACCTTCTGTCTATGTGCTCAGTGAATCTCAGTTGGGTGGGAACCTTCTGTCTATGTGCTCAGTGAATCTCAGTTGGGTGGGAACCTTCTGTCTATGTGCTCAGGGAATCTCAGTTGGGTGGAGACCTTCTGTCTATGTGCTCAGTGAATCTCAGTTGGGTGGAGACCTTCTGTCTATGTGCTCAGTGAATCTCAGTTGGGTGGAGACCTTCTGTCTATGTGCTCAGTGAATCTCAGTTGGGTGGGAACCTTCTGTCTATGTGCTCAGTGAATCTCAGTTGGGTGGGAACCTTCTGTCTATGTGCTCAGTGAATCTCAGTTGGGTGGGAACCTTCTGTCTATGTGCTCAGTGAATCTCAGTTGGGTGGGAACCTTCTGTCTATGTGCTCAGTGAATCTCAGTTGGGTGGAGACCTTCTGTCTATGTGCTCAGGGAATCTCAGTTGGGTGGAGACCTTCTGTCTATGTGCTCAGTGAATCTCAGTTGGGTGGGAACCTTCTGTCTATGTGCTCAGTGAATCTCAGTTGGGTGGAGACCTTCTGTCTATGTGCTCAGTGAATCTCAGTTGGGTGGAGACCTTCTGTCTATGTGCTCAGTGAATCTCAGTTGGGTGGAGACCTTCTGTCTATGTGCTCAGTGAATCTCAGTTGGGTGGAGACCTTCTGTCTATGTGCTCAGTGAATCTCAGTTGAGTGGGAACCTTCTGTCTATGTGCTCAGTGAATCTCAGTTGGGTGGGAACCTTCTGTCTATGTGCTCAGTGAATCTCAGTTGGGTGGGAACCTGTCTATGTGCTCAGTGAATCTCAGTTGGGTGGAGACCTTCTGTCTATGTGCTCAGTGAATCTCAGTTGGGTGGAGACCTTCTGTCTATGTGCTCAGTGAATCTCAGTTGGGTGGAGACCTTCTGTCTATGTGCTCAGTGAATCTCAGTTGGGTGGGAACCTTCTGTCTATGTGCTCAGTGAATCTCAGTTGGGTGGGAACCTTCTGTCTATGTGCTCAGTGAATCTCAGTTGGGTGGGAACCTTCTGTCTATGTGCTCAGTGAATCTCAGTTGGGTGGAGACCTTCTGTCTATGTGCTCAGTGAATCTCAGTTGGGTGGGAACCTTCTGTCTATGTGCTCAGTGAATCTCAGTTGGGTGGAGACCTTCTGTCTATGTGCTCAGTGAATCTCAGTTGGGTGGGAACCTTCTGTCTATGTGCTCAGTGAATCTCAGTTGGGTGGAGACCTTCTGTCTATGTGCTCAGTGAATCTCAGTTGGGTGGAGACCTTCTGTCTATGTGCTCAGTGAATCTCAGTTGGGTGGAGACCTTCTGTCTATGTGCTCAGGGAATCTCAGTTGGGTGGGAACCTTCTGTCTATGTGCTCAGTGAATCTCAGTTGGGTGGAGACCTTCTGTCTATGTGCTCAGTGAATCTCAGTTGGGTGGGAACCTTCTGTCTATGTGCTCAGTGAATCTCAGTTGGGTGGAGACCTTCTATGTGCTCAGTGAATCTCAGTTGGGTGGAGACCTTCTGTCTATGTGCTCAGGGAATCTCAGTTGGGTGGGAACCTTCTGTCTATGTGCTCAGTGAATCTCAGTTGGGTGGAGACCTTCTGTCTATGTGCTCAGTGAATCTCAGTTGGGTGGGAACCTTCTGTCTATGTGCTCAGTGAATCTCAGTTGGGTGGAGACCTTCTGTCTATGTGCTCAGTGAATCTCAGTTGGGTGGAGACCTTCTGTCTATGTGCTCAGTGAATCTCAGTTGGGTGGGAACCTTCTGTCTATGTGCTCAGTGAATCTCAGTTGGGTGGAGACCTTCTATGTGCTCAGTGAATCTCAGTTGGGTGGAGACCTTCTGTCTATGTGCTCAGGGAATCTCAGTTGGGTGGGAACCTTCTGTCTATGTGCTCAGTGAATCTCAGTTGGGTGGAGACCTTCTGTCTATGTGCTCAGTGAATCTCAGTTGGGTGGGAACCTTCTGTCTATGTGCTCAGTGAATCTCAGTTGGGTGGAGACCTTCTGTCTATGTGCTCAGTGAATCTCAGTTGGGTGGAGACCTTCTGTCTATGTGCTCAGTGAATCTCAGTTGGGTGGAGACCTTCTGTCTATGTGCTCAGGGAATCTCAGTTGGGTGGGAACCTTCTGTCTATGTGCTCAGTGAATCTCAGTTGGGTGGAGACCTTCTGTCTATGTGCTCAGTGAATCTCAGTTGGGTGGGAACCTTCTGTCTATGTGCTCAGTGAATCTCAGTTGGGTGGGAACCTTCTGTCTATGTGCTCAGTGAATCTCAGTTGGGTGGAGACCTTCTGTCTATGTGCTCAGTGAATCTCAGTTGGGTGGGAACCTTCTGTCTATGTGCTCAGTGAATCTCAGTTGGGTGGAGACCTTCTGTCTATGTGCTCAGTGAATCTCAGTTGGGTGGAGACCTTCTGTCTATGTGCTCAGTGAATCTCAGTTGGGTGGAGACCTTCTGTCTATGTGCTCAGGGAATCTCAGTTGGGTGGGAACCTTCTGTCTATGTGCTCAGTGAATCTCAGTTGGGTGGAGACCTTCTGTCTATGTGCTCAGTGAATCTCAGTTGGGTGGGAACCTTCTGTCTATGTGCTCAGTGAATCTCAGTTGGGTGGAGACCTTCTATGTGCTCAGTGAATCTCAGTTGGGTGGAGACCTTCTGTCTATGTGCTCAGGGAATCTCAGTTGGGTGGGAACCTTCTGTCTATGTGCTCAGTGAATCTCAGTTGGGTGGAGACCTTCTGTCTATGTGCTCAGTGAATCTCAGTTGGGTGGGAACCTTCTGTCTATGTGCTCAGTGAATCTCAGTTGGGTGGAGACCTTCTGTCTATGTGCTCAGTGAATCTCAGTTGGGTGGAGACCTTCTGTCTATGTGTTCAGTGAATCTCAGTTGGGTGGGAACCTTCTGTCTATGTGCTCAGTGAATCTCAGTTGGGTGGAGACCTTCTATGTGCTCAGTGAATCTCAGTTGGGTGGAGACCTTCTGTCTATGTGCTCAGGGAATCTCAGTTGGGTGGGAACCTTCTGTCTATGTGCTCAGTGAATCTCAGTTGGGTGGAGACCTTCTGTCTATGTGCTCAGTGAATCTCAGTTGGGTGGGAACCTTCTGTCTATGTGCTCAGTGAATCTCAGTTGGGTGGAGACCTTCTGTCTATGTGCTCAGTGAATCTCAGTTGGGTGGAGACCTTCTGTCTATGTGCTCAGTGAATCTCAGTTGGGTGGAGACCTTCTGTCTATGTGCTCAGGGAATCTCAGTTGGGTGGGAACCTTCTGTCTATGTGCTCAGTGAATCTCAGTTGGGTGGAGACCTTCTGTCTATGTGCTCAGTGAATCTCAGTTGGGTGGGAACCTTCTGTCTATGTGCTCAGTGAATCTCAGTTGGGTGGAGACCTTCTATGTGCTCAGTGAATCTCAGTTGGGTGGAGACCTTCTGTCTATGTGCTCAGGGAATCTCAGTTGGGTGGGAACCTTCTGTCTATGTGCTCAGTGAATCTCAGTTGGGTGGAGACCTTCTGTCTATGTGCTCAGTGAATCTCAGTTGGGTGGAGACCTTCTGTCTATGTGCTCAGTGAATCTCAGTTGGGTGGGAACCTTCTGTCTATGTGCTCAGTGAATCTCAGTTGGGTGGAGACCTTCTGTCTATGTGCTCAGTGAATCTCAGTTGGGTGGGAACCTTCTGTCTATGTGCTCAGTGAATCTCAGTTGGGTGGAGACCTTCTGTCTATGTGCTCAGTGAATCTCAGTTGGGTGGGAACCTGTCTATGTGCTCAGTGAATCTCAGTTGGGTGGGAACCTTCTGTCTATGTGCTCAGTGAATCTCAGTTGGGTGGAGACCTTCTGTCTATGTGCTCAGTGAATCTCAGTTGGGTGGAGACCTTCTGTCTATGTGCTCAGTGAATCTCAGTTGGGTGGAGACCTTCTGTCTATGTGCTCAGTGAATCTCAGTTGGGTGGAGACCTTCTGTCTATGTGCTCAGTGAATCTCAGTTGGGTGGGAACCTTCTGTCTATGTGCTCAGTGAATCTCAGTTGGGTGGGAACCTTCTGTCTATGTGCTCAGTGAATCTCAGTTGGGTGGAGACCTTCTATGTGCTCAGTGAATCTCAGTTGGGTGGAGACCTTCTATGTGCTCAGTGAATCTCAGTTGGGTGGAGACCTTCTGTCTATGTGCTCAGTGAATCTCAGTTGGGTGGGAACCTTCTGTCTATGTGCTCAGTGAATCTCAGTTGGGTGGAGACCTTCTGTCTATGTGCTCAGTGAATCTCAGTTGGGTGGAGACCTTCTGTCTATGTGCTCAGTGAATCTCAGTTGGGTGGAGACCTTCTGTCTATGTGCTCAGTGAATCTCAGTTGGGTGGAGACCTTCTGTCTATGTGCTCAGTGAATCTCAGTTGGGTGGGAACCTTCTGTCTATGTGCTCAGTGAATCTCAGTTGGGTGGAGACCTTCTGTCTATGTGCTCAGTGAATCTCAGTTGGGTGGGAACCTTCTGTCTATGTGCTCAGTGAATCTCAGTTGGGTGGAGACCTTCTGTCTATGTGCTCAGTGAATCTCAGTTGGGTGGGAACCTGTCTATGTGCTCAGTGAATCTCAGTTGGGTGGGAACCTTCTGTCTATGTGCTCAGTGAATCTCAGTTGGGTGGAGACCTTCTGTCTATGTGCTCAGTGAATCTCAGTTGGGTGGAGACCTTCTGTCTATGTGCTCAGTGAATCTCAGTTGGGTGGAGACCTTCTGTCTATGTGCTCAGTGAATCTCAGTTGGGTGGAGACCTTCTGTCTATGTGCTCAGTGAATCTCAGTTGGGTGGGAACCTTCTGTCTATGTGCTCAGTGAATCTCAGTTGGGTGGGAACCTTCTGTCTATGTGCTCAGGGAATCTCAGTTGGGTGGAGACCTTCTGTCTATGTGCTCAGTGAATCTCAGTTGGGTGGGAACCTTCTGTCTATGTGCTCAGTGAATCTCAGTTGGGTGGGAACCTGTCTATGTGCTCAGTGAATCTCAGTTGGGTGGAGACCTTCTGTCTATGTGCTCAGTGAATCTCAGTTGGGTGGAGACCTTCTGTCTATGTGCTCAGTGAATCTCAGTTGGGTGGGAACCTTCTGTCTATGTGCTCAGTGAATCTCAGTTGGGTGGGAACCTGTCTATGTGCTCAGTGAATCTCAGTTGGGTGGAGACCTTCTGTCTATGTGCTCAGTGAATCTCAGTTGGGTGGAGACCTTCTGTCTATGTGCTCAGTGAATCTCAGTTGGGTGGAGACCTTCTGTCTATGTGCTCAGGAAATCTCAGTTGGGTGGGAACCTTCTGTCTATGTGCTCAGTGAATCTCAGTTGGGTGGAGACCTTCTGTCTATGTGCTCAGTGAATCTCAGTTGGGTGGAGACCTTCTGTCTATGTGCTCAGTGAATCTCAGTTGGGTGGAGACCTTCTGTCTATGTGCTCAGTGAATCTCAGTTGGGTGGGAACCTTCTGTCTATGTGCTCAGTGAATCTCAGTTGGGTGGGAACCTTCTGTCTATGTGCTCAGTGAATCTCAGTTGGGTGGAGACCTTCTGTCTATGTGCTCAGTGAATCTCAGTTGGGTGGAGACCTTCTGTCTATGTGCTCAGTGAATCTCAGTTGGGTGGGAACCTTCTGTCTATGTGCTCAGTGAATCTCAGTTGGGTGGAGACCTTCTGTCTATGTGCTCAGTGAATCTCAGTTGGGTGGGAACCTTCTGTCTATGTGCTCAGTGAATCTCAGTTGGGTGGAGACCTTCTGTCTATGTGCTCAGTGAATCTCAGTTGGGTGGGAACCTTCTGTCTATGTGCTCAGTGAATCTCAGTTGGGTGGGAACCTTCTGTCTATGTGCTCAGTGAATCTCAGTTGGGTGGGAACCTTCTGTCTATGTGCTCAGTGAATCTCAGTTGGGTGGGAACCTTCTGTCTATGTGCTCAGTGAATCTCAGTTGGGTGGAGACCTTCTGTCTATGTGCTCAGTGAATCTCAGTTGGGTGGAGACCTTCTATGTGCTCAGTGAATCTCAGTTGGGTGGAGACCTTCTGTCTATGTGCTCAGTGAATCTCAGTTGGGTGGGAACCTTCTGTCTATGTGCTCAGTGAATCTCAGTTGGGTGGAGACCTTCTGTCTATGTGCTCAGTGAATCTCAGTTGGGTGGAGACCTTCTGTCTATGTGCTCAGTGAATCTCAGTTGGGTGGAGACCTTCTGTCTATGTGCTCAGTGAATCTCAGTTGGGTGGAGACCTTCTGTCTATGTGCTCAGTGAATCTCAGTTGGGTGGGAACCTTCTGTCTATGTGCTCAGTGAATCTCAGTTGGGTGGAGACCTTCTGTCTATGTGCTCAGTGAATCTCAGTTGGGTGGGAACCTTCTGTCTATGTGCTCAGTGAATCTCAGTTGGGTGGAGACCTTCTGTCTATGTGCTCAGTGAATCTCAGTTGGGTGGGAACCTGTCTATGTGCTCAGTGAATCTCAGTTGGGTGGGAACCTTCTGTCTATGTGCTCAGTGAATCTCAGTTGGGTGGAGACCTTCTGTCTATGTGCTCAGTGAATCTCAGTTGGGTGGGAACCTTCTGTCTATGTGCTCAGTGAATCTCAGTTGGGTGGGAACCTTCTGTCTATGTGCTCAGTGAATCTCAGTTGGGTGGAGACCTTCTGTCTATGTGCTCAGTGAATCTCAGTTGGGTGGAGACCTTCTGTCTATGTGCTCAGTGAATCTCAGTTGGGTGGGAACCTTCTGTCTATGTGCTCAGTGAATCTCAGTTGGGTGGGAACCTTCTGTCTATGTGCTCAGGGAATCTCAGTTGGGTGGAGACCTTCTGTCTATGTGCTCAGTGAATCTCAGTTGGGTGGGAACCTTCTGTCTATGTGCTCAGTGAATCTCAGTTGGGTGGGAACCTGTCTATGTGCTCAGTGAATCTCAGTTGGGTGGAGACCTTCTGTCTATGTGCTCAGTGAATCTCAGTTGGGTGGAGACCTTCTGTCTATGTGCTCAGTGAATCTCAGTTGGGTGGGAACCTTCTGTCTATGTGCTCAGTGAATCTCAGTTGGGTGGGAACCTGTCTATGTGCTCAGTGAATCTCAGTTGGGTGGAGACCTTCTGTCTATGTGCTCAGTGAATCTCAGTTGGGTGGAGACCTTCTGTCTATGTGCTCAGTGAATCTCAGTTGGGTGGAGACCTTCTGTCTATGTGCTCAGGAAATCTCAGTTGGGTGGGAACCTTCTGTCTATGTGCTCAGTGAATCTCAGTTGGGTGGAGACCTTCTGTCTATGTGCTCAGTGAATCTCAGTTGGGTGGAGACCTTCTGTCTATGTGCTCAGTGAATCTCAGTTGGGTGGAGACCTTCTGTCTATGTGCTCAGTGAATCTCAGTTGGGTGGAGACCTTCTGTCTATGTGCTCAGTGAATCTCAGTTGGGTGGGAACCTTCTGTCTATGTGCTCAGTGAATCTCAGTTGGGTGGAGACCTTCTGTCTATGTGCTCAGTGAATCTCAGTTGGGTGGAGACCTTCTGTCTATGTGCTCAGTGAATCTCAGTTGGGTGGAGACCTTCTGTCTATGTGCTCAGGGAATCTCAGTTGGGTGGGAACCTTCTGTCTATGTGCTCAGTGAATCTCAGTTGGGTGGGAACCTTCTGTCTATGTGCTCAGTGAATCTCAGTTGGGTGGAGACCTTCTGTCTATGTGCTCAGTGAATCTCAGTTGGGTGGAGACCTTCTGTCTATGTGCTCAGTGAATCTCAGTTGGGTGGAGACCTTCTGTCTATGTGCTCAGTGAATCTCAGTTGGGTGGAGACCTTCTGTCTATGTGCTCAGTGAATCTCAGTTGGGTGGAGACCTTCTGTCTATGTGCTCAGTGAATCTCAGTTGGGTGGGAACCTTCTGTCTATGTGCTCAGTGAATCTCAGTTGGGTGGGAACCTTCTGTCTATGTGCTCAGTGAATCTCAGTTGGGTGGAGACCTTCTATGTGCTCAGTGAATCTCAGTTGGGTGGAGACCTTCTATGTGCTCAGTGAATCTCAGTTGGGTGGAGACCTTCTGTCTATGTGCTCAGTGAATCTCAGTTGGGTGGGAACCTTCTGTCTATGTGCTCAGTGAATCTCAGTTGGGTGGAGACCTTCTGTCTATGTGCTCAGTGAATCTCAGTTGGGTGGAGACCTTCTGTCTATGTTCTCAGTTGGGTGGAGACCTTCTGTCTATGTGCTCAGTGAATCTCAGTTGGGTGGAGACCTTCTGTCTATGTGCTCAGTGAATCTCAGTTGGGTGGGAACCTTCTGTCTATGTGCTCAGTGAATCTCAGTTGGGTGGAGACCTTCTGTCTATGTGCTCAGTGAATCTCAGTTGGGTGGGAACCTTCTGTCTATGTGCTCAGTGAATCTCAGTTGGGTGGAGACCTTCTGTCTATGTGCTCAGTGAATCTCAGTTGGGTGGGAACCTGTCTATGTGCTCAGGGAATCTCAGTTGGGTGGGAACCTTCTGTCTATGTGCTCAGTGAATCTCAGTTGGGTGGAGACCTTCTGTCTATGTGCTCAGTGAATCTCAGTTGGGTGGAGACCTTCTGTCTATGTGCTCAGTGAATCTCAGTTGGGTGGAGACCTTCTGTCTATGTGCTCAGTGAATCTCAGTTGGGTGGAGACCTTCTGTCTATGTGCTCAGTGAATCTCAGTTGGGTGGGAACCTTCTGTCTATGTGCTCAGTGAATCTCAGTTGGGTGGGAACCTTCTGTCTATGTGCTCAGGGAATCTCAGTTGGGTGGAGACCTTCTGTCTATGTGCTCAGTGAATCTCAGTTGGGTGGGAACCTTCTGTCTATGTGCTCAGTGAATCTCAGTTGGGTGGGAACCTGTCTATGTGCTCAGTGAATCTCAGTTGGGTGGAGACCTTCTGTCTATGTGCTCAGTGAATCTCAGTTGGGTGGAGACCTTCTGTCTATGTGCTCAGTGAATCTCAGTTGGGTGGAGACCTTCTGTCTATGTGCTCAGGAAATCTCAGTTGGGTGGGAACCTTCTGTCTATGTGCTCAGTGAATCTCAGTTGGGTGGAGACCTTCTGTCTATGTGCTCAGTGAATCTCAGTTGGGTGGAGACCTTCTGTCTATGTGCTCAGTGAATCTCAGTTGGGTGGAGACCTTCTGTCTATGTGCTCAGTGAATCTCAGTTGGGTGGGAACCTTCTGTCTATGTGCTCAGTGAATCTCAGTTGGGTGGGAACCTTCTGTCTATGTGCTCAGTGAATCTCAGTTGGGTGGGAACCTTCTGTCTATGTGCTCAGTGAATCTCAGTTGGGTGGAGACCTTCTGTCTATGTGCTCAGTGAATCTCAGTTGGGTGGAGACCTTCTGTCTATGTGCTCAGTGAATCTCAGTTGGGTGGGAACCTTCTGTCTATGTGCTCAGTGAATCTCAGTTGGGTGGAGACCTTCTGTCTATGTGCTCAGTGAATCTCAGTTGGGTGGGAACCTTCTGTCTATGTGCTCAGTGAATCTCAGTTGGGTGGAGACCTTCTGTCTATGTGCTCAGTGAATCTCAGTTGGGTGGGAACCTTCTGTCTATGTGCTCAGTGAATCTCAGTTGGGTGGGAACCTTCTGTCTATGTGCTCAGTGAATCTCAGTTGGGTGGGAACCTTCTGTCTATGTGCTCAGTGAATCTCAGTTGGGTGGGAACCTTCTGTCTATGTGCTCAGTGAATCTCAGTTGGGTGGGAACCTTCTGTCTATGTGCTCAGTGAATCTCAGTTGGGTGGAGACCTTCTGTCTATGTGCTCAGTGAATCTCAGTTGGGTGGAGACCTTCTATGTGCTCAGTGAATCTCAGTTGGGTGGAGACCTTCTGTCTATGTGCTCAGTGAATCTCAGTTGGGTGGGAACCTTCTGTCTATGTGCTCAGTGAATCTCAGTTGGGTGGAGACCTTCTGTCTATGTGCTCAGTGAATCTCAGTTGGGTGGAGACCTTCTGTCTATGTGCTCAGTGAATCTCAGTTGGGTGGAGACCTTCTGTCTATGTGCTCAGTGAATCTCAGTTGGGTGGAGACCTTCTGTCTATGTGCTCAGTGAATCTCAGTTGGGTGGAGACCTTCTGTCTATGTGCTCAGTGAATCTCAGTTGGGTGGAGACCTTCTGTCTATGTGCTCAGTGAATCTCAGTTGGGTGGGAACCTTCTGTCTATGTGCTCAGTGAATCTCAGTTGGGTGGAGACCTTCTGTCTATGTGCTCAGTGAATCTCAGTTGGGTGGGAACCTTCTGTCTATGTGCTCAGTGAATCTCAGTTGGGTGGAGACCTTCTGTCTATGTGCTCAGTGAATCTCAGTTGGGTGGGAACCTTCTGTCTATGTGCTCAGTGAATCTCAGTTGGGTGGAGACCTTCTGTCTATGTGCTCAGTGAATCTCAGTTGGGTGGGAACCTTCTGTCTATGTGCTCAGTGAATCTCAGTTGGGTGGAGACCTTCTGTCTATGTGCTCAGTGAATCTCAGTTGGGTGGGAACCTTCTGTCTATGTGCTCAGTGAATCTCAGTTGGGTGGGAACCTGTCTATGTGCTCAGTGAATCTCAGTTGGGTGGAGACCTTCTGTCTATGTGCTCAGTGAATCTCAGTTGGGTGGAGACCTTCTGTCTATGTGCTCAGTGAATCTCAGTTGGGTGGAGACCTTCTGTCTATGTGCTCAGGAAATCTCAGTTGGGTGGGAACCTTCTGTCTATGTGCTCAGTGAATCTCAGTTGGGTGGAGACCTTCTGTCTATGTGCTCAGTGAATCTCAGTTGGGTGGAGACCTTCTGTCTATGTGCTCAGTGAATCTCAGTTGGGTGGAGACCTTCTGTCTATGTGCTCAGTGAATCTCAGTTGGGTGGGAACCTTCTGTCTATGTGCTCAGTGAATCTCAGTTGGGTGGGAACCTTCTGTCTATGTGCTCAGTGAATCTCAGTTGGGTGGAGACCTTCTGTCTATGTGCTCAGTGAATCTCAGTTGGGTGGAGACCTTCTGTCTATGTGCTCAGTGAATCTCAGTTGGGTGGGAACCTTCTGTCTATGTGCTCAGTGAATCTCAGTTGGGTGGAGACCTTCTGTCTATGTGCTCAGTGAATCTCAGTTGGGTGGGAACCTTCTGTCTATGTGCTCAGTGAATCTCAGTTGGGTGGAGACCTTCTGTCTATGTGCTCAGTGAATCTCAGTTGGGTGGAGACCTTCTGTCTATGTGCTCAGTGAATCTCAGTTGGGTGGGAACCTTCTGTCTATGTGCTCAGTGAATCTCAGTTGGGTGGGAACCTTCTGTCTATGTGCTCAGTGAATCTCAGTTGGGTGGGAACCTGTCTATGTGCTCAGTGAATCTCAGTTGGGTGGGAACCTTCTGTCTATGTGCTCAGTGAATCTCAGTTGGGTGGAGACCTTCTGTCTATGTGCTCAGTGAATCTCAGTTGGGTGGGAACCTTCTGTCTATGTGCTCAGTGAATCTCAGTTGGGTGGAGACCTTCTGTCTATGTGCTCAGTGAATCTCAGTTGGGTGGAGACCTTCTGTCTATGTGCTCAGTGAATCTCAGTTGGGTGGGAACCTTCTGTCTATGTGCTCAGTGAATCTCAGTTGGGTGGGAACCTTCTGTCTATGTGCTCAGGGAATCTCAGTTGGGTGGAGACCTTCTGTCTATGTGCTCAGTGAATCTCAGTTGGGTGGGAACCTTCTGTCTATGTGCTCAGTGAATCTCAGTTGGGTGGGAACCTGTCTATGTGCTCAGTGAATCTCAGTTGGGTGGAGACCTTCTGTCTATGTGCTCAGTGAATCTCAGTTGGGTGGAGACCTTCTGTCTATGTGCTCAGTGAATCTCAGTTGGGTGGGAACCTTCTGTCTATGTGCTCAGTGAATCTCAGTTGGGTGGGAACCTGTCTATGTGCTCAGTGAATCTCAGTTGGGTGGAGACCTTCTGTCTATGTGCTCAGTGAATCTCAGTTGGGTGGAGACCTTCTGTCTATGTGCTCAGTGAATCTCAGTTGGGTGGAGACCTTCTGTCTATGTGCTCAGGAAATCTCAGTTGGGTGGGAACCTTCTGTCTATGTGCTCAGTGAATCTCAGTTGGGTGGAGACCTTCTGTCTATGTGCTCAGTGAATCTCAGTTGGGTGGAGACCTTCTGTCTATGTGCTCAGTGAATCTCAGTTGGGTGGAGACCTTCTGTCTATGTGCTCAGTGAATCTCAGTTGGGTGGAGACCTTCTGTCTATGTGCTCAGTGAATCTCAGTTGGGTGGGAACCTTCTGTCTATGTGCTCAGTGAATCTCAGTTGGGTGGAGACCTTCTGTCTATGTGCTCAGTGAATCTCAGTTGGGTGGAGACCTTCTGTCTATGTGCTCAGTGAATCTCAGTTGGGTGGAGACCTTCTGTCTATGTGCTCAGGGAATCTCAGTTGGGTGGGAACCTTCTGTCTATGTGCTCAGTGAATCTCAGTTGGGTGGGAACCTTCTGTCTATGTGCTCAGTGAATCTCAGTTGGGTGGAGACCTTCTGTCTATGTGCTCAGTGAATCTCAGTTGGGTGGAGACCTTCTGTCTATGTGCTCAGTGAATCTCAGTTGGGTGGAGACCTTCTGTCTATGTGCTCAGTGAATCTCAGTTGGGTGGGAACCTTCTGTCTATGTGCTCAGTGAATCTCAGTTGGGTGGAGACCTTCTGTCTATGTGCTCAGTGAATCTCAGTTGGGTGGAGACCTTCTGTCTATGTGCTCAGTGAATCTCAGTTGGGTGGGAACCTTCTGTCTATGTGCTCAGTGAATCTCAGTTGGGTGGAGACCTTCTGTCTATGTGCTCAGTGAATCTCAGTTGGGTGGGAACCTTCTGTCTATGTGCTCAGTGAATCTCAGTTGGGTGGAGACCTTCTGTCTATGTGCTCAGTGAATCTCAGTTGGGTGGGAACCTTCTGTCTATGTGCTCAGTGAATCTCAGTTGGGTGGGAACCTTCTGTCTATGTGCTCAGTGAATCTCAGTTGGGTGGGAACCTTCTGTCTATGTGCTCAGTGAATCTCAGTTGGGTGGGAACCTTCTGTCTATGTGCTCAGTGAATCTCAGTTGGGTGGGAACCTTCTGTCTATGTGCTCAGTGAATCTCAGTTGGGTGGAGACCTTCTGTCTATGTGCTCAGTGAATCTCAGTTGGGTAGAGACCTTCTATGTGCTCAGTGAATCTCAGTTGGGTGGAGACCTTCTGTCTATGTGCTCAGTGAATCTCAGTTGGGTGGGAACCTTCTGTCTATGTGCTCAGTGAATCTCAGTTGGGTGGGAACCTTCTGTCTATGTGCTCAGTGAATCTCAGTTGGGTGGAGACCTTCTGTCTATGTGCTCAGTGAATCTCAGTTGGGTGGAGACCTTCTGTCTATGTGCTCAGTGAATCTCAGTTGGGTGGGAACCTTCTGTCTATGTGCTCAGTGAATCTCAGTTGGGTGGGAACCTTCTGTCTATGTGCTCAGTGAATCTCAGTTGGGTGGGAACCTTCTGTCTATGTGCTCAGTGAATCTCAGTTGGGTGGGAACCTGTCTATGTGCTCAGTGAATCTCAGTTGGGTGGAGACCTTCTGTCTATGTGCTCAGTGAATCTCAGTTGGGTGGAGACCTTCTGTCTATGTGCTCAGTGAATCTCAGTTGGGTGGAGACCTTCTGTCTATGTGCTCAGGAAATCTCAGTTGGGTGGGAACCTTCTGTCTATGTGCTCAGTGAATCTCAGTTGGGTGGAGACCTTCTGTCTATGTGCTCAGTGAATCTCAGTTGGGTGGAGACCTTCTGTCTATGTGCTCAGTGAATCTCAGTTGGGTGGAGACCTTCTGTCTATGTGCTCAGTGAATCTCAGTTGGGTGGGAACCTTCTGTCTATGTGCTCAGTGAATCTCAGTTGGGTGGGAACCTTCTGTCTATGTGCTCAGTGAATCTCAGTTGGGTGGAGACCTTCTGTCTATGTGCTCAGTGAATCTCAGTTGGGTGGAGACCTTCTGTCTATGTGCTCAGTGAATCTCAGTTGGGTGGGAACCTTCTGTCTATGTGCTCAGTGAATCTCAGTTGGGTGGAGACCTTCTGTCTATGTGCTCAGTGAATCTCAGTTGGGTGGGAACCTTCTGTCTATGTGCTCAGTGAATCTCAGTTGGGTGGAGACCTTCTGTCTATGTGCTCAGTGAATCTCAGTTGGGTGGGAACCTTCTGTCTATGTGCTCAGTGAATCTCAGTTGGGTGGGAACCTTCTGTCTATGTGCTCAGTGAATCTCAGTTGGGTGGGAACCTTCTGTCTATGTGCTCAGTGAATCTCAGTTGGGTGGGAACCTTCTGTCTATGTGCTCAGTGAATCTCAGTTGGGTGGGAACCTTCTGTCTATGTGCTCAGTGAATCTCAGTTGGGTGGAGACCTTCTGTCTATGTGCTCAGTGAATCTCAGTTGGGTGGAGACCTTCTATGTGCTCAGTGAATCTCAGTTGGGTGGAGACCTTCTGTCTATGTGCTCAGTGAATCTCAGTTGGGTGGGAACCTTCTGTCTATGTGCTCAGTGAATCTCAGTTGGGTGGAGACCTTCTGTCTATGTGCTCAGTGAATCTCAGTTGGGTGGAGACCTTCTGTCTATGTGCTCAGTGAATCTCAGTTGGGTGGAGACCTTCTGTCTATGTGCTCAGTGAATCTCAGTTGGGTGGAGACCTTCTGTCTATGTGCTCAGTGAATCTCAGTTGGGTGGAGACCTTCTGTCTATGTGCTCAGTGAATCTCAGTTGGGTGGAGACCTTCTGTCTATGTGCTCAGTGAATCTCAGTTGGGTGGGAACCTTCTGTCTATGTGCTCAGTGAATCTCAGTTGGGTGGAGACCTTCTGTCTATGTGCTCAGTGAATCTCAGTTGGGTGGGAACCTTCTGTCTATGTGCTCAGTGAATCTCAGTTGGGTGGAGACCTTCTGTCTATGTGCTCAGTGAATCTCAGTTGGGTGGGAACCTGTCTATGTGCTCAGTGAATCTCAGTTGGGTGGGAACCTTCTGTCTATGTGCTCAGTGAATCTCAGTTGGGTGGAGACCTTCTGTCTATGTGCTCAGTGAATCTCAGTTGGGTGGGAACCTTCTGTCTATGTGCTCAGTGAATCTCAGTTGGGTGGGAACCTTCTGTCTATGTGCTCAGTGAATCTCAGTTGGGTGGAGACCTTCTGTCTATGTGCTCAGTGAATCTCAGTTGGGTGGAGACCTTCTGTCTATGTGCTCAGTGAATCTCAGTTGGGTGGGAACCTTCTGTCTATGTGCTCAGTGAATCTCAGTTGGGTGGGAACCTTCTGTCTATGTGCTCAGGGAATCTCAGTTGGGTGGAGACCTTCTGTCTATGTGCTCAGTGAATCTCAGTTGGGTGGGAACCTTCTGTCTATGTGCTCAGTGAATCTCAGTTGGGTGGAGACCTTCTGTCTATGTGCTCAGTGAATCTCAGTTGGGTGGAGACCTTCTGTCTATGTGCTCAGTGAATCTCAGTTGGGTGGAGACCTTCTGTCTATGTGCTCAGGGAATCTCAGTTGGGTGGGAACCTTCTGTCTATGTGCTCAGTGAATCTCAGTTGGGTGGGAACCTTCTGTCTATGTGCTCAGTGAATCTCAGTTGGGTGGAGACCTTCTGTCTATGTGCTCAGTGAATCTCAGTTGGGTGGAGACCTTCTGTCTATGTGCTCAGTGAATCTCAGTTGGGTGGAGACCTTCTGTCTATGTGCTCAGTGAATCTCAGTTGGGTGGGAACCTTCTGTCTATGTGCTCAGTGAATCTCAGTTGGGTGGAGACCTTCTGTCTATGTGCTCAGTGAATCTCAGTTGGGTGGGAACCTTCTGTCTATGTGCTCAGTGAATCTCAGTTGGGTGGAGACCTTCTGTCTATGTGCTCAGTGAATCTCAGTTGGGTGGAGACCTTCTGTCTATGTGCTCAGTGAATCTCAGTTGGGTGGAGACCTTCTGTCTATGTGCTCAGGGAATCTCAGTTGGGTGGAGACCTTCTGTCTATGTGCTCAGTGAATCTCAGTTGGGTGGGAACCTTCTGTCTATGTGCTCAGTGAATCTCAGTTGGGTGGAGACCTTCTGTCTATGTGCTCAGTGAATCTCAGTTGGGTGGAGACCTTCTGTCTATGTGCTCAGTGAATCTCAGTTGGGTGGAGACCTTCTGTCTATGTGCTCAGTGAATCTCAGTTGGGTGGAGACCTTCTGTCTATGTGCTCAGTGAATCTCAGTTGGGTGGGAACCTTCTGTCTATGTGCTCAGTGAATCTCAGTTGGGTGGAGACCTTCTGTCTATGTGCTCAGGGAATCTCAGTTGGGTGGAGACCTTCTGTCTATGTGCTCAGTGAATCTCAGTTGGGTGGAGACCTTCTGTCTATGTGCTCAGTGAATCTCAGTTGGGTGGAGACCTTCTGTCTATGTGCTCAGTGAATCTCAGTTGGGTGGAGACCTTCTGTCTATGTGCTCAGTGAATCTCAGTTGGGTGGAGACCTTCTGTCTATGTGCTCAGGGAATCTCAGTTGGGTGGGAACCTTCTGTCTATGTGCTCAGTGAATCTCAGTTGGGTGGAGACCTTCTGTCTATGTGCTCAGTGAATCTCAGTTGGGTGGGAACCTTCTGTCTATGTGCTCAGTGAATCTCAGTTGGGTGGAGACCTTCTATGTGCTCAGTGAATCTCAGTTGGGTGGAGACCTTCTGTCTATGTGCTCAGTGAATCTCAGTTGGGTGGGAACCTTCTGTCTATGTGCTCAGTGAATCTCAGTTGGGTGGAGACCTTCTGTCTATGTGCTCAGTGAATCTCAGTTGGGTGGAGACCTTCTGTCTATGTGCTCAGTGAATCTCAGTTGGGTGGAGACCTTCTGTCTATGTGCTCAGTGAATCTCAGTTGGGTGGAGACCTTCTGTCTATGTGCTCAGTGAATCTCAGTTGGGTGGGAACCTTCTGTCTATGTGCTCAGTGAATCTCAGTTGGGTGGAGACCTTCTGTCTATGTGCTCAGTGAATCTCAGTTGGGTGGGAACCTTCTGTCTATGTGCTCAGTGAATCTCAGTTGGGTGGGAACCTTCTGTCTATGTGCTCAGTGAATCTCAGTTGGGTGGAGACCTTCTGTCTATGTGCTCAGTGAATCTCAGTTGGGTGGAGACCTTCTGTCTATGTGCTCAGTGAATCTCAGTTGGGTGGAGACCTTCTGTCTATGTGCTCAGTGAATCTCAGTTGGGTGGGAACCTTCTGTCTATGTGCTCAGTGAATCTCAGTTGGGTGGAGACCTTCTGTCTATGTGCTCAGTGAATCTCAGTTGGGTGGAGACCTTCTGTCTATGTGCTCAGTGAATCTCAGTTGGGTGGAGACCTTCTGTCTATGTGCTCAGGGAATCTCAGTTGGGTGGGAACCTTCTGTCTATGTGCTCAGTGAATCTCAGTTGGGTGGGAACCTTCTGTCTATGTGCTCAGTGAATCTCAGTTGGGTGGGAACCTTCTATGTGCTCAGTGAATCTCAGTTGGGTGGAGACCTTCTGTCTATGTGCTCAGTGAATCTCAGTTGGGTGGGAACCTTCTGTCTATGTGCTCAGTGAATCTCAGTTGGGTGGAGACCTTCTGTCTATGTGCTCAGTGAATCTCAGTTGGGTGGGAACCTTCTGTCTATGTGCTCAGTGAATCTCAGTTGGGTGGGAACCTTCTGTCTATGTGCTCAGTGAATCTCAGTTGGGTGGAGACCTTCTGTCTATGTGCTCAGTGAATCTCAGTTGGGTGGGAACCTTCTGTCTATGTGCTCAGTGAATCTCAGTTGGGTGGAGACCTTCTGTCTATGTGCTCAGTGAATCTCAGTTGGGTGGGAACCTTCTGTCTATGTGCTCAGTGAATCTCAGTTGGGTGGAGACCTTCTGTCTATGTGCTCAGTGAATCTCAGTTGGGTGGAGACCTTCTGTCTATGTGCTCAGGGAATCTCAGTTGGGTGGAGACCTTCTGTCTATGTGCTCAGGGAATCTCAGTTGGGTGGAGACCTTCTGTCTATGTGCTCAGTGAATCTCAGTTGGGTGGGAACCTTCTGTCTATGTGCTCAGTGAATCTCAGTTGGGTGGAGACCTTCTGTCTATGTGCTCAGTGAATCTCAGTTGGGTGGAGACCTTCTGTCTATGTGCTCAGTGAATCTCAGTTGGGTGGAGACCTTCTGTCTATGTGCTCAGTGAATCTCAGTTGGGTGGGAACCTTCTGTCTATGTGCTCAGTGAATCTCAGTTGGGTGGAGACCTTCTGTCTATGTGCTCAGTGAATCTCAGTTGGGGTGGAGACCTTCTGTCTATGTGCTCAGTGAATCTCAGTTGGGTGGAGACCTTCTGTCTATGTGCTCAGTGAATCTCAGTTGGGTGGGACCTTCTGTCTATGTGCTCAGTGAATCTCAGTTGGGTGGAGACCTTCTGTCTATGTGCTCAGTGAATCTCAGTTGGGTGGGAACCTTCTGTCTATGTGCTCAGTGAATCTCAGTTGGGTGGAGACCTTCTGTCTATGTGCTCAGTGAATCTCAGTTGGGTGGAGACCTTCTGTCTATGTGCTCAGTGAATCTCAGTTGGGTGGGAACCTTCTGTCTATGTGCTCAGTGAATCTCAGTTGGGTGGGAACCTTCTGTCTATGTGCTCAGTGAATCTCAGTTGGGTGGGAACCTTCTGTCTATGTGCTCAGTGAATCTCAGTTGGGTGGGAACCTTCTGTCTATGTGCTCAGTGAATCTCAGTTGGGTGGAGACCTTCTGTCTATGTGCTCAGTGAATCTCAGTTGGGTGGAGACCTTCTGTCTATGTGCTCAGTGAATCTCAGTTGGGTGGGAACCTTCTGTCTATGTGCTCAGTGAATCTCAGTTGGGTGGGAACCTTCTGTCTATGTGCTCAGCGAATCTCAGTTGGGTGGGAACCTTCTGTCTATGTGCTCAGGAAATCTCAGTTGGGTGGGAACCTTCTGTCTATGTGCTCAGGGAATCTCAGTTGGGTGGAGACCTTCTGTCTATGTGCTCAGTGAATCTCAGTTGGGTGGAGACCTGTCTATGTGCTCAGTGAATCTCAGTTGGGTGGAGACCTTCTGTCTATGTGCTCAGTGAATCTCAGTTGGGTGGGAACCTTCTGTCTATGTGCTCAGTGAATCTCAGTTGGGTGGAGACCTTCTGTCTATGTGCTCAGTGAATCTCAGTTGGGTGGAGACCTTCTGTCTATGTGCTCAGTGAATCTCAGTTGGGTGGAGACCTTCTGTCTATGTGCTCAGTGAATCTCAGTTGGGTGGAGACCTTCTGTCTATGTGCTCAGTGAATCTCAGTTGGGTGGGAACCTTCTGTCTATGTGCTCAGTGAATCTCAGTTGGGTGGAGACCTTCTGTCTATGTGCTCAGTGAATCTCAGTTGGGTGGAGACCTTCTGTCTATGTGCTCAGTGAATCTCAGTTGGGTGGGAACCTTCTGTCTATGTGCTCAGTGAATCTCAGTTGGGTGGAGACCTTCTGTCTATGTGCTCAGTGAATCTCAGTTGGGTGGAGACCTTCTGTCTATGTGCTCAGTGAATCTCAGTTGGGTGGGAACCTTCTGTCTATGTGCTCAGTGAATCTCAGTTGGGTGGAGACCTTCTGTCTATGTGCTCAGTGAATCTCAGTTGGGTGGGAACCTTCTGTCTATGTGCTCAGTGAATCTCAGTTGGGTGGAGACCTTCTGTCTATGTGCTCAGTGAATCTCAGTTGGGTGGGAACCTTCTGTCTATGTGCTCAGTGAATCTCAGTTGGGTGGGAACCTTCTGTCTATGTGCTCAGTGAATCTCAGTTGGGTGGGAACCTTCTGTCTATGTGCTCAGTGAATCTCAGTTGGGTGGGAACCTTCTGTCTATGTGCTCAGTGAATCTCAGTTGGGTGGGAACCTTCTGTCTATGTGCTCAGTGAATCTCAGTTGGGTGGAGACCTTCTGTCTATGTGCTCAGTGAATCTCAGTTGGGTGGAGACCTTCTATGTGCTCAGTGAATCTCAGTTGGGTGGAGACCTTCTGTCTATGTGCTCAGTGAATCTCAGTTGGGTGGGAACCTTCTGTCTATGTGCTCAGTGAATCTTCAGTTGGGTGGGAACCTTCTGTCTATGTGCTCAGTGAATCTCAGTTGGGTGGGAACCTTCTGTCTATGTGCTCAGTGAATCTCAGTTGGGTGGGAACCTTCTGTCTATGTGCTCAGTGAATCTCAGTTGGGTGGGAACCTTCTGTCTATGTGCTCAGTGAATCTCAGTTGGGTGGGAACCTTCTGTCTATGTGCTCAGTGAATCTCAGTTGGGTGGAGACCTTCTATGTGCTCAGTGAATCTCAGTTGGGTGGAGACCTTCTGTCTATGTGCTCAGTGAATCTCAGTTGGGTGGGAACCTTCTGTCTATGTGCTCAGTGAATCTCAGTTGGGTGGAGACCTTCTGTCTATGTGCTCAGTGAATCTCAGTTGGGTGGAGACCTTCTGTCTATGTGCTCAGTGAATCTCAGTTGGGTGGAGACCTTCTGTCTATGTGCTCAGTGAATCTCAGTTGGGTGGAGACCTTCTGTCTATGTGCTCAGTGAATCTCAGTTGGGTGGGAACCTTCTGTCTATGTGCTCAGTGAATCTCAGTTGGGTGGAGACCTTCTGTCTATGTGCTCAGTGAATCTCAGTTGGGTGGGAACCTTCTGTCTATGTGCTCAGTGAATCTCAGTTGGGTGGGAACCTTCTGTCTATGTGCTCAGTGAATCTCAGTTGGGTGGAGACCTTCTGTCTATGTGCTCAGTGAATCTCAGTTGGGTGGAGACCTTCTGTCTATGTGCTCAGTGAATCTCAGTTGGGTGGAGACCTTCTGTCTATGTGCTCAGTGAATCTCAGTTGGGTGGGAACCTTCTGTCTATGTGCTCAGTGAATCTCAGTTGGGTGGAGACCTTCTGTCTATGTGCTCAGTGAATCTCAGTTGGGTGGAGACCTTCTGTCTATGTGCTCAGTGAATCTCAGTTGGGTGGAGACCTTCTGTCTATGTGCTCAGTGAATCTCAGTTGGGTGGAGACCTTCTGTCTATGTGCTCAGTGAATCTCAGTTGGGTGGGGACCTTCTGTCTATGTGCTCAGTGAATCTCAGTTGGGTGGAGACCTTCTGTCTATGTGCTCAGTGAATCTCAGTTGGGTGGAGACCTTCTGTCTATGTGCTCAGTGAATCTCAGTTGGGTGGAGACCTTCTGTCTATGTGCTCAGTGAATCTCAGTTGGGTGGGAACCTTCTGTCTATGTGCTCAGTGAATCTCAGTTGGGTGGGAACCTGTCTATGTGCTCAGTGAATCTCAGTTGGGTGGAGACCTTCTGTCTATGTGCTCAGTGAATCTCAGTTGGGTGGAGACCTTCTGTCTATGTGCTCAGTGAATCTCAGTTGGGTGGAGACCTTCTGTCTATGTGCTCAGTGAATCTCAGTTGGGTGGAGACCTTCTGTCTATGTGCTCAGTGAATCTCAGTTGGGTGGAGACCTTCTGTCTATGTGCTCAGTGAATCTCAGTTGGGTGGAGACCTTCTGTCTATGTGCTCAGTGAATCTCAGTTGGGTGGAGACCTTCTGTCTATGTGCTCAGTGAATCTCAGTTGGGTGGAGACCTTCTGTCTATGTGCTCAGTGAATCTCAGTTGGGTGGAGACCTTCTGTCTATGTGCTCAGTGAATCTCAGTTGGGTGGGAACCTTCTGTCTATGTGCTCAGTGAATCTCAGTTGGGTGGGAACCTTCTGTCTATGTGCTCAGTGAATCTCAGTTGGGTGGAGACCTTCTGTCTATGTGCTCAGTGAATCTCAGTTGGGTGGAGACCTTCTGTCTATGTGCTCAGGGAATCTCAGTTGGGTGGGAACCTTCTGTCTATGTGCTCAGTGAATCTCAGTTGGGTGGGAACCTTCTGTCTATGTGCTCAGTGAATCTCAGTTGGGTGGGAACCTTCTATGTGCTCAGTGAATCTCAGTTGGGTGGAGACCTTCTGTCTATGTGCTCAGTGAATCTCAGTTGGGTGGGAACCTTCTGTCTATGTGCTCAGTGAATCTCAGTTGGGTGGAGACCTTCTGTCTATGTGCTCAGTGAATCTCAGTTGGGTGGGAACCTTCTGTCTATGTGCTCAGTGAATCTCAGTTGGGTGGAGACCTTCTGTCTATGTGCTCAGTGAATCTCAGTTGGGTGGGAACCTTCTGTCTATGTGCTCAGTGAATCTCAGTTGGGTGGAGACCTTCTGTCTATGTGCTCAGTGAATCTCAGTTGGGTGGAGACCTTCTGTCTATGTGCTCAGGGAATCTCAGTTGGGTGGAGACCTTCTGTCTATGTGCTCAGGGAATCTCAGTTGGGTGGAGACCTTCTGTCTATGTGCTCAGTGAATCTCAGTTGGGTGGGAACCTTCTGTCTATGTGCTCAGTGAATCTCAGTTGGGTGGAGACCTTCTGTCTATGTGCTCAGTGAATCTCAGTTGGGTGGAGACCTTCTGTCTATGTGCTCAGTGAATCTCAGTTGGGTGGAGACCTTCTGTCTATGTGCTCAGTGAATCTCAGTTGGGTGGGAACCTTCTGTCTATGTGCTCAGTGAATCTCAGTTGGGTGGAGACCTTCTGTCTATGTGCTCAGTGAATCTCAGTTGGGTGGAGACCTTCTGTCTATGTGCTCAGTGAATCTCAGTTGGGTGGAGACCTTCTGTCTATGTGCTCAGTGAATCTCAGTTGGGTGGGACCTTCTGTCTATGTGCTCAGTGAATCTCAGTTGGGTGGAGACCTTCTGTCTATGTGCTCAGTGAATCTCAGTTGGGTGGGAACCTTCTGTCTATGTGCTCAGTGAATCTCAGTTGGGTGGAGACCTTCTGTCTATGTGCTCAGTGAATCTCAGTTGGGTGGAGACCTTCTGTCTATGTGCTCAGTGAATCTCAGTTGGGTGGGAACCTTCTGTCTATGTGCTCAGTGAATCTCAGTTGGGTGGGAACCTTCTGTCTATGTGCTCAGTGAATCTCAGTTGGGTGGGAACCTTCTGTCTATGTGCTCAGTGAATCTCAGTTGGGTGGAGACCTTCTGTCTATGTGCTCAGTGAATCTCAGTTGGGTGGAGACCTTCTGTCTATGTGCTCAGTGAATCTCAGTTGGGTGGGAACCTTCTGTCTATGTGCTCAGTGAATCTCAGTTGGGTGGGAACCTTCTGTCTATGTGCTCAGCGAATCTCAGTTGGGTGGGAACCTTCTGTCTATGTGCTCAGGAAATCTCAGTTGGGTGGGAACCTTCTGTCTATGTGCTCAGGGAATCTCAGTTGGGTGGAGACCTTCTGTCTATGTGCTCAGTGAATCTCAGTTGGGTGGAGACCTGTCTATGTGCTCAGTGAATCTCAGTTGGGTGGAGACCTTCTGTCTATGTGCTCAGTGAATCTCAGTTGGGTGGGAACCTTCTGTCTATGTGCTCAGTGAATCTCAGTTGGGTGGAGACCTTCTGTCTATGTGCTCAGTGAATCTCAGTTGGGTGGAGACCTTCTGTCTATGTGCTCAGTGAATCTCAGTTGGGTGGAGACCTTCTGTCTATGTGCTCAGTGAATCTCAGTTGGGTGGAGACCTTCTGTCTATGTGCTCAGTGAATCTCAGTTGGGTGGGAACCTTCTGTCTATGTGCTCAGTGAATCTCAGTTGGGTGGAGACCTTCTGTCTATGTGCTCAGTGAATCTCAGTTGGGTGGAGACCTTCTGTCTATGTGCTCAGTGAATCTCAGTTGGGTGGGAACCTTCTGTCTATGTGCTCAGTGAATCTCAGTTGGGTGGGAACCTTCTGTCTATGTGCTCAGTGAATCTCAGTTGGGTGGAGACCTTCTGTCTATGTGCTCAGTGAATCTCAGTTGGGTGGAGACCTTCTGTCTATGTGCTCAGTGAATCTCAGTTGGGTGGGAACCTTCTGTCTATGTGCTCAGTGAATCTCAGTTGGGTGGAGACCTTCTGTCTATGTGCTCAGTGAATCTCAGTTGGGTGGGAACCTTCTGTCTATGTGCTCAGTGAATCTCAGTTGGGTGGAGACCTTCTGTCTATGTGCTCAGTGAATCTCAGTTGGGTGGGAACCTTCTGTCTATGTGCTCAGTGAATCTCAGTTGGGTGGGAACCTTCTGTCTATGTGCTCAGTGAATCTCAGTTGGGTGGGAACCTTCTGTCTATGTGCTCAGTGAATCTCAGTTGGGTGGGAACCTTCTGTCTATGTGCTCAGTGAATCTCAGTTGGGTGGGAACCTTCTGTCTATGTGCTCAGTGAATCTCAGTTGGGTGGAGACCTTCTGTCTATGTGCTCAGTGAATCTCAGTTGGGTGGAGACCTTCTATGTGCTCAGTGAATCTCAGTTGGGTGGAGACCTTCTGTCTATGTGCTCAGTGAATCTCAGTTGGGTGGGAACCTTCTGTCTATGTGCTCAGTGAATCTCAGTTGGGTGGAGACCTTCTGTCTATGTGCTCAGTGAATCTCAGTTGGGTGGAGACCTTCTGTCTATGTGCTCAGTGAATCTCAGTTGGGTGGAGACCTTCTGTCTATGTGCTCAGTGAATCTCAGTTGGGTGGAGACCTTCTGTCTATGTGCTCAGTGAATCTCAGTTGGGTGGGAACCTTCTGTCTATGTGCTCAGTGAATCTCAGTTGGGTGGAGACCTTCTGTCTATGTGCTCAGTGAATCTCAGTTGGGTGGGAACCTTCTGTCTATGTGCTCAGTGAATCTCAGTTGGGTGGGAACCTTCTGTCTATGTGCTCAGTGAATCTCAGTTGGGTGGAGACCTTCTGTCTATGTGCTCAGTGAATCTCAGTTGGGTGGAGACCTTCTGTCTATGTGCTCAGTGAATCTCAGTTGGGTGGAGACCTTCTGTCTATGTGCTCAGTGAATCTCAGTTGGGTGGGAACCTTCTGTCTATGTGCTCAGTGAATCTCAGTTGGGTGGAGACCTTCTGTCTATGTGCTCAGTGAATCTCAGTTGGGTGGAGACCTTCTGTCTATGTGCTCAGTGAATCTCAGTTGGGTGGAGACCTTCTGTCTATGTGCTCAGTGAATCTCAGTTGGGTGGAGACCTTCTGTCTATGTGCTCAGTGAATCTCAGTTGGGTGGGGACCTTCTGTCTATGTGCTCAGTGAATCTCAGTTGGGTGGAGACCTTCTGTCTATGTGCTCAGTGAATCTCAGTTGGGTGGAGACCTTCTGTCTATGTGCTCAGTGAATCTCAGTTGGGTGGAGACCTTCTGTCTATGTGCTCAGTGAATCTCAGTTGGGTGGGAACCTTCTGTCTATGTGCTCAGTGAATCTCAGTTGGGTGGGAACCTGTCTATGTGCTCAGTGAATCTCAGTTGGGTGGAGACCTTCTGTCTATGTGCTCAGTGAATCTCAGTTGGGTGGAGACCTTCTGTCTATGTGCTCAGTGAATCTCAGTTGGGTGGAGACCTTCTGTCTATGTGCTCAGTGAATCTCAGTTGGGTGGAGACCTTCTGTCTATGTGCTCAGTGAATCTCAGTTGGGTGGAGACCTTCTGTCTATGTGCTCAGTGAATCTCAGTTGGGTGGAGACCTTCTGTCTATGTGCTCAGTGAATCTCAGTTGGGTGGAGACCTTCTGTCTATGTGCTCAGTGAATCTCAGTTGGGTGGAGACCTTCTGTCTATGTGCTCAGTGAATCTCAGTTGGGTGGAGACCTTCTGTCTATGTGCTCAGTGAATCTCAGTTGGGTGGGAACCTTCTGTCTATGTGCTCAGTGAATCTCAGTTGGGTGGGAACCTTCTGTCTATGTGCTCAGTGAATCTCAGTTGGGTGGAGACCTTCTGTCTATGTGCTCAGTGAATCTCAGTTGGGTGGAGACCTTCTGTCTATGTGCTCAGGGAATCTCAGTTGGGTGGGAACCTTCTGTCTATGTGCTCAGTGAATCTCAGTTGGGTGGGAACCTTCTGTCTATGTGCTCAGTGAATCTCAGTTGGGTGGGAACCTTCTATGTGCTCAGTGAATCTCAGTTGGGTGGAGACCTTCTGTCTATGTGCTCAGTGAATCTCAGTTGGGTGGGAACCTTCTGTCTATGTGCTCAGTGAATCTCAGTTGGGTGGAGACCTTCTGTCTATGTGCTCAGTGAATCTCAGTTGGGTGGGAACCTTCTGTCTATGTGCTCAGTGAATCTCAGTTTGGGTGGAGACCTTCTGTCTATGTGCTCAGGGAATCTCAGTTGGGTGGAGACCTTCTGTCTATGTGCTCAGTGAATCTCAGTTGGGTGGGAACCTTCTGTCTATGTGCTCAGTGAATCTCAGTTGGGTGGAGACCTTCTGTCTATGTGCTCAGTGAATCTCAGTTGGGTGGAGACCTTCTGTCTATGTGCTCAGTGAATCTCAGTTGGGTGGAGACCTTCTGTCTATGTGCTCAGTGAATCTCAGTTGGGTGGGAACCTTCTGTCTATGTGCTCAGTGAATCTCAGTTGGGTGGAGACCTTCTGTCTATGTGCTCAGTGAATCTCAGTTGGGTGGAGACCTTCTGTCTATGTGCTCAGTGAATCTCAGTTGGGTGGAGACCTTCTGTCTATGTGCTCAGTGAATCTCAGTTGGGTGGGACCTTCTGTCTATGTGCTCAGTGAATCTCAGTTGGGTGGAGACCTTCTGTCTATGTGCTCAGTGAATCTCAGTTGGGTGGGACCTTCTGTCTATGTGCTCAGTGAATCTCAGTTGGGTGGAGACCTTCTGTCTATGTGCTCAGTGAATCTCAGTTGGGTGGAGACCTTCTGTCTATGTGCTCAGTGAATCTCAGTTGGGTGGAGACCTTCTGTCTATGTGCTCAGTGAATCTCAGTTGGGTGGGAACCTTCTGTCTATGTGCTCAGTGAATCTCAGTTGGGTGGGAACCTTCTGTCTATGTGCTCAGTGAATCTCAGTTGGGTGGAGACCTTCTGTCTATGTGCTCAGTGAATCTCAGTTGGGTGGAGACCTTCTGTCTATGTGCTCAGTGAATCTCAGTTGGGTGGGAACCTTCTGTCTATGTGCTCAGTGAATCTCAGTTGGGTGGAGACCTTCTGTCTATGTGCTCAGTGAATCTCAGTTGGGTGGGAACCTTCTGTCTATGTGCTCAGTGAATCTCAGTTGGGTGGAGACCTTCTGTCTATGTGCTCAGTGAATCTCAGTTGGGTGGGAACCTTCTGTCTATGTGCTCAGTGAATCTCAGTTGGGTGGAGACCTTCTGTCTATGTGCTCAGTGAATCTCAGTTGGGTGGAGACCTTCTGTCCTATGTGCTCAGTGAATCTCAGTTGGGTGGGAACCTTCTGTCTATGTGCTCAGTGAATCTCAGTTGGGTGGAGACCTTCTGTCTATGTGCTCAGTGAATCTCAGTTGGGTGGGAACCTTCTGTCTATGTGCTCAGTGAATCTCAGTTGGGTGGAGACCTTCTGTCTATGTGCTCAGTGAATCTCAGTTGGGTGGGAACCTTCTGTCTATGTGCTCAGTGAATCTCAGTTGGGTGGGAACCTTCTGTCTATGTGCTCAGTGAATCTCAGTTGGGTGGGAACCTTCTGTCTATGTGCTCAGTGAATCTCAGTTGGGTGGGAACCTTCTGTCTATGTGCTCAGTGAATCTCAGTTGGGTGGGAACCTTCTGTCTATGTGCTCAGTGAATCTCAGTTGGGTGGAGACCTTCTGTCTATGTGCTCAGTGAATCTCAGTTGGGTGGAGACCTTCTATGTGCTCAGTGAATCTCAGTTGGGTGGAGACCTTCTGTCTATGTGCTCAGTGAATCTCAGTTGGGTGGGAACCTTCTGTCTATGTGCTCAGTGAATCTCAGTTGGGTGGAGACCTTCTGTCTATGTGCTCAGTGAATCTCAGTTGGGTGGAGACCTTCTGTCTATGTGCTCAGTGAATCTCAGTTGGGTGGAGACCTTCTGTCTATGTGCTCAGTGAATCTCAGTTGGGTGGGAACCTTCTGTCTATGTGCTCAGTGAATCTCAGTTGGGTGGGAGACCTTCTGTCTATGTGCTCAGTGAATCTCAGTTGGGTGGGAACCTTCTGTCTATGTGCTCAGTGAATCTCAGTTGGGTGGGAACCTTCTGTCTATGTGCTCAGTGAATCTCAGTTGGGTGGAGACCTTCTGTCTATGTGCTCAGTGAATCTCAGTTGGGTGGAGACCTTCTGTCTATGTGCTCAGTGAATCTCAGTTGGGTGGAGACCTTCTGTCTATGTGCTCAGTGAATCTCAGTTGGGTGGAGACCTTCTGTCTATGTGCTCAGTGAATCTCAGTTGGGTGGAGACCTTCTGTCTATGTGCTCAGTGAATCTCAGTTGGGTGGAGACCTTCTGTCTATGTGCTCAGTGAATCTCAGTTGGGTGGAGACCTTCTGTCTATGTGCTCAGTGAATCTCAGTTGGGTGGAGACCTTCTGTCTATGTGCTCAGTGAATCTCAGTTGGGTGGGGACCTTCTGTCTATGTGCTCAGTGAATCTCAGTTGGGTGGAGACCTTCTGTCTATGTGCTCAGTGAATCTCAGTTGGGTGGAGACCTTCTGTCTATGTGCTCAGTGAATCTCAGTTGGGTGGAGACCTTCTGTCTATGTGCTCAGTGAATCTCAGTTGGGTGGGAACCTTCTGTCTATGTGCTCAGTGAATCTCAGTTGGGTGGGAACCTGTCTATGTGCTCAGTGAATCTCAGTTGGGTGGAGACCTTCTGTCTATGTGCTCAGTGAATCTCAGTTGGGTGGAGACCTTCTGTCTATGTGCTCAGTGAATCTCAGTTGGGTGGAGACCTTCTGTCTATGTGCTCAGTGAATCTCAGTTGGGTGGAGACCTTCTGTCTATGTGCTCAGTGAATCTCAGTTGGGTGGGAACCTTCTGTCTATGTGCTCAGTGAATCTCAGTTGGGTGGAGACCTTCTGTCTATGTGCTCAGTGAATCTCAGTTGGGTGGGAACCTTCTGTCTATGTGCTCAGTGAATCTCAGTTGGGTGGGAACCTTCTGTCTATGTGCTCAGTGAATCTCAGTTGGGTGGAGACCTTCTGTCTATGTGCTCAGTGAATCTCAGTTGGGTGGAGACCTTCTGTCTATGTGCTCAGTGAATCTCAGTTGGGTGGAGACCTTCTGTCTATGTGCTCAGTGAATCTCAGTTGGGTGGGAACCTTCTGTCTATGTGCTCAGTGAATCTCAGTTGGGTGGAGACCTTCTGTCTATGTGCTCAGTGAATCTCAGTTGGGTGGAGACCTTCTGTCTATGTGCTCAGTGAATCTCAGTTGGGTGGAGACCTTCTGTCTATGTGCTCAGTGAATCTCAGTTGGGTGGAGACCTTCTGTCTATGTGCTCAGTGAATCTCAGTTGGGTGGGGACCTTCTGTCTATGTGCTCAGTGAATCTCAGTTGGGTGGAGACCTTCTGTCTATGTGCTCAGTGAATCTCAGTTGGGTGGAGACCTTCTGTCTATGTGCTCAGTGAATCTCAGTTGGGTGGAGACCTTCTGTCTATGTGCTCAGTGAATCTCAGTTGGGTGGGAACCTTCTGTCTATGTGCTCAGTGAATCTCAGTTGGGTGGGAACCTGTCTATGTGCTCAGTGAATCTCAGTTGGGTGGAGACCTTCTGTCTATGTGCTCAGTGAATCTCAGTTGGGTGGAGACCTTCTGTCTATGTGCTCAGTGAATCTCAGTTGGGTGGAGACCTTCTGTCTATGTGCTCAGTGAATCTCAGTTGGGTGGAGACCTTCTGTCTATGTGCTCAGTGAATCTCAGTTGGGTGGAGACCTTCTGTCTATGTGCTCAGTGAATCTCAGTTGGGTGGAGACCTTCTGTCTATGTGCTCAGTGAATCTCAGTTGGGTGGAGACCTTCTGTCTATGTGCTCAGTGAATCTCAGTTGGGTGGAGACCTTCTGTCTATGTGCTCAGTGAATCTCAGTTGGGTGGAGACCTTCTGTCTATGTGCTCAGTGAATCTCAGTTGGGTGGAGACCTTCTGTCTATGTGCTCAGTGAATCTCAGTTGGGTGGGAACCTTCTGTCTATGTGCTCAGTGAATCTCAGTTGGGTGGGAACCTTCTGTCTATGTGCTCAGTGAATCTCAGTTGGGTGGAGACCTTCTGTCTATGTGCTCAGTGAATCTCAGTTGGGTGGAGACCTTCTGTCTATGTGCTCAGGGAATCTCAGTTGGGTGGGAACCTTCTGTCTATGTGCTCAGTGAATCTCAGTTGGGTGGGAACCTTCTGTCTATGTGCTCAGTGAATCTCAGTTGGGTGGGAACCTTCTATGTGCTCAGTGAATCTCAGTTGGGTGGAGACCTTCTGTCTATGTGCTCAGTGAATCTCAGTTGGGTGGGAACCTTCTGTCTATGTGCTCAGTGAATCTCAGTTGGGTGGAGACCTTCTGTCTATGTGCTCAGTGAATCTCAGTTGGGTGGAGACCCTCTGTCTATGTGCTCAGTGAATCTCAGTTGGGTGGGAACCTTCTGTCTATGTGCTCAGTGAATCTCAGTTGGGTGGAGACCTTCTGTCTATGTGCTCAGTGAATCTCAGTTGGGTGGAGACCTTCTGTCTATGTGCTCAGTGAATCTCAGTTGGGTGGAGACCTTCTGTCTATGTGCTCAGGGAATCTCAGTTGGGTGGAGACCTTCTGTCTATGTGCTCAGTGAATCTCAGTTGGGTGGGAACCTTCTGTCTATGTGCTCAGTGAATCTCAGTTGGGTGGAGACCTTCTGTCTATGTGCTCAGTGAATCTCAGTTGGGTGGAGACCTTCTGTCTATGTGCTCAGTGAATCTCAGTTGGGTGGAGACCTTCTGTCTATGTGCTCAGTGAATCTCAGTTGGGTGGAGACCTTCTGTCTATGTGCTCAGTGAATCTCAGTTGGGTGGGAACCTTCTGTCTATGTGCTCAGTGAATCTCAGTTGGGTGGAGACCTTCTGTCTATGTGCTCAGTGAATCTCAGTTGGGTGGAGACCTTCTGTCTATGTGCTCAGTGAATCTCAGTTGGGTGGAGACCTTCTGTCTATGTGCTCAGGGAATCTCAGTTGGGTGGAGACCTTCTGTCTATGTGCTCAGTGAATCTCAGTTGGGTGGGAACCTTCTGTCTATGTGCTCAGTGAATCTCAGTTGGGTGGAGACCTTCTGTCTATGTGCTCAGTGAATCTCAGTTGGGTGGAGACCTTCTGTCTATGTGCTCAGTGAATCTCAGTTGGGTGGAGACCTTCTGTCTATGTGCTCAGTGAATCTCAGTTGGGTGGAGACCTTCTGTCTATGTGCTCAGTGAATCTCAGTTGGGTGGAACCTTCTGTCTATGTGCTCAGTGAATCTCAGTTGGGTGGAGACCTTCTGTCTATGTGCTCAGGGAATCTCAGTTGGGTGGAGACCTTCTGTCTATGTGCTCAGTGAATCTCAGTTGGGTGGGAACCTTCTGTCTATGTGCTCAGTGAATCTCAGTTGGGTGGGAACCTTCTGTCTATGTGCTCAGGGAATCTCAGTTGGGTGGAGACCTTCTGTCTATGTGCTCAGTGAATCTCAGTTGGGTGGAGACCTTCTGTCTATGTGCTCAGTGAATCTCAGTTGGGTGGAGACCTTCTGTCTATGTGCTCAGTGAATCTCAGTTGGGTGGGAACCTTCTGTCTATGTGCTCAGTGAATCTCAGTTGGGTGGGAACCTTCTGTCTATGTGCTCAGTGAATCTCAGTTGGGTGGGAACCTTCTGTCTATGTGCTCAGTGAATCTCAGTTGGGTGGGAACCTTCTGTCTATGTGCTCAGTGAATCTCAGTTGGGTGGGAACCTTCTGTCTATGTGCTCAGTGAATCTCAGTTGGGTGGAGACCTTCTGTCTATGTGCTCAGTGAATCTCAGTTGGGTGGAGACCTTCTGTCTATGTGCTCAGTGAATCTCAGTTGGGTGGGAACCTTCTGTCTATGTGCTCAGTGAATCTCAGTTGGGTGGGAACCTTCTGTCTATGTGCTCAGTGAATCTCAGTTGGGTGGGAACCTGTCTATGTGCTCAGTGAATCTCAGTTGGGTGGAGACCTTCTGTCTATGTGCTCAGTGAATCTCAGTTGGGTGGGAACCTTCTGTCTATGTGCTCAGTGAATCTCAGTTGGGTGGAGACCTTCTGTCTATGTGCTCAGTGAATCTCAGTTGGGTGGAGACCTTCTGTCTATGTGCTCAGTGAATCTCAGTTGGGTGGAGACCTGTCTATGTGCTCAGTGAATCTCAGTTGGGTGGAGACCTTCTGTCTATGTGCTCAGTGAATCTCAGTTGGGTGGGAACCTTCTGTCTATGTGCTCAGTGAATCTCAGTTGGGTGGAGACCTTCTGTCTATGTGCTCAGTGAATCTCAGTTGGGTGGAGACCTTCTGTCTATGTGCTCAGTGAATCTCAGTTGGGTGGAGACCTTCTGTCTATGTGCTCAGTGAATCTCAGTTGGGTGGAGACCTTCTGTCTATGTGCTCAGTGAATCTCAGTTGGGTGGGGACCTTCTGTCTATGTGCTCAGTGAATCTCAGTTGGGTGGAGACCTTCTGTCTATGTGCTCAGTGAATCTCAGTTGGGTGGAGACCTTCTGTCTATGTGCTCAGTGAATCTCAGTTGGGTGGAGACCTTCTGTCTATGTGCTCAGTGAATCTCAGTTGGGTGGGAACCTTCTGTCTATGTGCTCAGTGAATCTCAGTTGGGTGGGAACCTGTCTATGTGCTCAGTGAATCTCAGTTGGGTGGAGACCTTCTGTCTATGTGCTCAGTGAATCTCAGTTGGGTGGAGACCTTCTGTCTATGTGCTCAGTGAATCTCAGTTGGGTGGAGACCTTCTGTCTATGTGCTCAGTGAATCTCAGTTGGGTGGAGACCTTCTGTCTATGTGCTCAGTGAATCTCAGTTGGGTGGAGACCTTCTGTCTATGTGCTCAGTGAATCTCAGTTGGGTGGAGACCTTCTGTCTATGTGCTCAGTGAATCTCAGTTGGGTGGAGACCTTCTGTCTATGTGCTCAGTGAATCTCAGTTGGGTGGAGACCTTCTGTCTATGTGCTCAGTGAATCTCAGTTGGGTGGAGACCTTCTGTCTATGTGCTCAGTGAATCTCAGTTGGGTGGAGACCTTCTGTCTATGTGCTCAGTGAATCTCAGTTGGGTGGGAACCTTCTGTCTATGTGCTCAGTGAATCTCAGTTGGGTGGGAACCTTCTGTCTATGTGCTCAGTGAATCTCAGTTGGGTGGAGACCTTCTGTCTATGTGCTCAGTGAATCTCAGTTGGGTGGAGACCTTCTGTCTATGTGCTCAGGGAATCTCAGTTGGGTGGGAACCTTCTGTCTATGTGCTCAGTGAATCTCAGTTGGGTGGAACCTTCTGTCTATGTGCTCAGTGAATCTCAGTTGGGTGGGAACCTTCTATGTGCTCAGTGAATCTCAGTTGGGTGGAGACCTTCTGTCTATGTGCTCAGTGAATCTCAGTTGGGTGGGAACCTTCTGTCTATGTGCTCAGTGAATCTCAGTTGGGTGGAGACCTTCTGTCTATGTGCTCAGTGAATCTCAGTTGGGTGGAGACCCTCTGTCTATGTGCTCAGTGAATCTCAGTTGGGTGGGAACCTTCTGTCTATGTGCTCAGTGAATCTCAGTTGGGTGGAGACCTTCTGTCTATGTGCTCAGTGAATCTCAGTTGGGTGGAGACCTTCTGTCTATGTGCTCAGTGAATCTCAGTTGGGTGGAGACCTTCTGTCTATGTGCTCAGGGAATCTCAGTTGGGTGGAGACCTTCTGTCTATGTGCTCAGTGAATCTCAGTTGGGTGGGAACCTTCTGTCTATGTGCTCAGTGAATCTCAGTTGGGTGGAGACCTTCTGTCTATGTGCTCAGTGAATCTCAGTTGGGTGGAGACCTTCTGTCTATGTGCTCAGTGAATCTCAGTTGGGTGGAGACCTTCTGTCTATGTGCTCAGTGAATCTCAGTTGGGTGGAGACCTTCTGTCTATGTGCTCAGTGAATCTCAGTTGGGTGGGAACCTTCTGTCTATGTGCTCAGTGAATCTCAGTTGGGTGGAGACCTTCTGTCTATGTGCTCAGTGAATCTCAGTTGGGTGGAGACCTTCTGTCTATGTGCTCAGTGAATCTCAGTTGGGTGGAGACCTTCTGTCTATGTGCTCAGGGAATCTCAGTTGGGTGGAGACCTTCTGTCTATGTGCTCAGTGAATCTCAGTTGGGTGGGAACCTTCTGTCTATGTGCTCAGTGAATCTCAGTTGGGTGGAGACCTTCTGTCTATGTGCTCAGTGAATCTCAGTTGGGTGGAGACCTTCTGTCTATGTGCTCAGTGAATCTCAGTTGGGTGGAGACCTTCTGTCTATGTGCTCAGTGAATCTCAGTTGGGTGGAGACCTTCTGTCTATGTGCTCAGTGAATCTCAGTTGGGTGGGAACCTTCTGTCTATGTGCTCAGTGAATCTCAGTTGGGTGGAGACCTTCTGTCTATGTGCTCAGGGAATCTCAGTTGGGTGGAGACCTTCTGTCTATGTGCTCAGTGAATCTCAGTTGGGTGGGAACCTTCTGTCTATGTGCTCAGTGAATCTCAGTTGGGTGGGAACCTTCTGTCTATGTGCTCAGGGAATCTCAGTTGGGTGGAGACCTTCTGTCTATGTGCTCAGTGAATCTCAGTTGGGTGGAGACCTTCTGTCTATGTGCTCAGTGAATCTCAGTTGGGTGGAGACCTTCTGTCTATGTGCTCAGTGAATCTCAGTTGGGTGGGAACCTTCTGTCTATGTGCTCAGTGAATCTCAGTTGGGTGGGAACCTTCTGTCTATGTGCTCAGTGAATCTCAGTTGGGTGGGAACCTTCTGTCTATGTGCTCAGTGAATCTCAGTTGGGTGGGAACCTTCTGTCTATGTGCTCAGTGAATCTCAGTTGGGTGGGAACCTTCTGTCTATGTGCTCAGTGAATCTCAGTTGGGTGGAGACCTTCTGTCTATGTGCTCAGTGAATCTCAGTTGGGTGGAGACCTTCTGTCTATGTGCTCAGTGAATCTCAGTTGGGTGGGAACCTTCTGTCTATGTGCTCAGTGAATCTCAGTTGGGTGGGAACCTTCTGTCTATGTGCTCAGTGAATCTCAGTTGGGTGGGAACCTGTCTATGTGCTCAGTGAATCTCAGTTGGGTGGAGACCTTCTGTCTATGTGCTCAGTGAATCTCAGTTGGGTGGGAACCTTCTGTCTATGTGCTCAGTGAATCTCAGTTGGGTGGAGACCTTCTGTCTATGTGCTCAGTGAATCTCAGTTGGGTGGAGACCTTCTGTCTATGTGCTCAGTGAATCTCAGTTGGGTGGAGACCTGTCTATGTGCTCAGTGAATCTCAGTTGGGTGGAGACCTTCTGTCTATGTGCTCAGTGAATCTCAGTTGGGTGGAGACCTTCTGTCTATGTGCTCAGGGAATCTCAGTTGGGTGGGAACCTTCTGTCTATGTGCTCAGTGAATCTCAGTTGGGTGGGAACCTTCTGTCTATGTGCTCAGTGAATCTCAGTTGGGTGGGAACCTTCTGTCTATGTGCTCAGGGAATCTCAGTTGGGTGGAGACCTTCTGTCTATGTGCTCAGTGAATCTCAGTTGGGTGGGAACCTTCTGTCTATGTGCTCAGTGAATCTCAGTTGGGTGGGAACCTTCTGTCTATGTGCTCAGTGAATCTCAGTTGGGTGGAGACCTTCTGTCTATGTGCTCAGTGAATCTCAGTTGGGTGGAGACCTTCTGTCTATGTGCTCAGTGAATCTCAGTTGGGTGGAGACCTTCTGTCTATGTGCTCAGGAAATCTCAGTTGGGTGGGAACCTTCTGTCTATGTGCTCAGTGAATCTCAGTTGGGTGGAGACCTTCTGTCTATGTGCTCAGTGAATCTCAGTTGGGTGGAGACCTTCTGTATGTGCTCAGTGAATCTCAGTTGGGTGGGAACCTTCTGTCTATGTGCTCAGTGAATCTCAGTTGGGTGGAGACCTTCTGTCTATGTGCTCAGTGAATCTCAGTTGGGTGGAGACCTTCTGTATGTGCTCAGTGAATCTCAGTTGGGTGGAGACCTTCTGTCTATGTGCTCAGTGAATCTCAGTTGGGTGGAGACCTGTCTATGTGCTCAGTGAATCTCAGTTGGGTGGGAACCTTCTGTCTATGTGCTCAGTGAATCTCAGTTGGGTGGAGACCTTCTGTCTATGTGCTCAGTGAATCTCAGTTGGGTGGGAACCTTCTGTCTATGTGCTTAGTGAATCTCAGTTGGGTGGAGACCTTCTGTCTATGTGCTCAGTGAATCTCAGTTGGGTGGGAACCTTCTGTCTATGTGCTCAGTGAATCTCAGTTGGGTGGGAACCTTCTGTCTATGTGCTCAGGGAATCTCAGTTGGGTGGGAACCTTCTGTCTATGTGCTCAGTGAATCTCAGTTGGGTGGAGACCTTCTGTCTATGTGCTCAGTGAATCTCAGTTGGGTGGAGACCTTCTGTCTATGTGCTCAGTGAATCTCAGTTGGGTGGAGACCTTCTGTCTATGTGCTCAGTGAATCTCAGTTGGGTGGAGACCTTCTGTCTATGTGCTCAGTGAATCTCAGTTGGGTGGAGACCTTCTGTCTATGTGCTCAGTGAATCTCAGTTGGGTGGAGACCTTCTGTCTATGTGCTCAGTGAATCTCAGTTGGGTGGGAACCTTCTGTCTATGTGCTCAGTGAATCTCAGTTGGGTGGGAACCTTCTGTCTATGTGCTCAGTGAATCTCAGTTGGGTGGGAACCTTCTGTCTATGTGCTCAGTGAATCTCAGTTGGGTGGGAACCTTCTGTCTATGTGCTCAGTGAATCTCAGTTGGGTGGGAACCTTCTGTCTATGTGCTCAGTGAATCTCAGTTGGGTGGAGACCTTCTGTCTATGTGCTCAGGGAATCTCAGTTGGGTGGAGACCTTCTGTCTATGTGCTCAGTGAATCTCAGTTGGGTGGGAACCTTCTGTCTATGTGCTCAGTGAATCTCAGTTGGGTGGGAACCTTCTGTCTATGTGCTCAGTGAATCTCAGTTGGGTGGGAACCTTCTGTCTATGTGCTCAGTGAATCTCAGTTGGGTGGGAACCTTCTGTCTATGTGCTCAGTGAATCTCAGTTGGGTGGGAACCTTCTGTCTATGTGCTCAGTGAATCTCAGTTGGGTGGGAACCTTCTGTCTATGTGCTCAGTGAATCTCAGTTGGGTGGAGACCTTCTGTCTATGTGCTCAGTGAATCTCAGTTGGGTGGAGACCTTCTGTCTATGTGCTCAGTGAATCTCAGTTGGGTGGGAACCTTCTGTCTATGTGCTCAGTGAATCTCAGTTGGGTGGGAACCTTCTGTCTATGTGCTCAGTGAATCTCAGTTGGGTGGGAACCTGTCTATGTGCTCAGTGAATCTCAGTTGGGTGGAGACCTTCTGTCTATGTGCTCAGTGAATCTCAGTTGGGTGGGAACCTTCTGTCTATGTGCTCAGTGAATCTCAGTTGGGTGGAGACCTTCTGTCTATGTGCTCAGTGAATCTCAGTTGGGTGGAGACCTTCTGTCTATGTGCTCAGTGAATCTCAGTTGGGTGGAGACCTGTCTATGTGCTCAGTGAATCTCAGTTGGGTGGAGACCTTCTGTCTATGTGCTCAGTGAATCTCAGTTGGGTGGAGACCTTCTGTCTATGTGCTCAGGGAATCTCAGTTGGGTGGGAACCTTCTGTCTATGTGCTCAGTGAATCTCAGTTGGGTGGGAACCTTCTGTCTATGTGCTCAGTGAATCTCAGTTGGGTGGGAACCTTCTGTCTATGTGCTCAGGGAATCTCAGTTGGGTGGAGACCTTCTGTCTATGTGCTCAGTGAATCTCAGTTGGGTGGGAACCTTCTGTCTATGTGCTCAGTGAATCTCAGTTGGGTGGGAACCTTCTGTCTATGTGCTCAGTGAATCTCAGTTGGGTGGAGACCTTCTGTCTATGTGCTCAGTGAATCTCAGTTGGGTGGAGACCTTCTGTCTATGTGCTCAGTGAATCTCAGTTGGGTGGAGACCTTCTGTCTATGTGCTCAGGAAATCTCAGTTGGGTGGGAACCTTCTGTCTATGTGCTCAGTGAATCTCAGTTGGGTGGAGACCTTCTGTCTATGTGCTCAGTGAATCTCAGTTGGGTGGAGACCTTCTGTATGTGCTCAGTGAATCTCAGTTGGGTGGGAACCTTCTGTCTATGTGCTCAGTGAATCTCAGTTGGGTGGAGACCTTCTGTCTATGTGCTCAGTGAATCTCAGTTGGGTGGAGACCTTCTGTATGTGCTCAGTGAATCTCAGTTGGGTGGAGACCTTCTGTCTATGTGCTCAGTGAATCTCAGTTGGGTGGAGACCTGTCTATGTGCTCAGTGAATCTCAGTTGGGTGGGAACCTTCTGTCTATGTGCTCAGTGAATCTCAGTTGGGTGGAGACCTTCTGTCTATGTGCTCAGTGAATCTCAGTTGGGTGGGAACCTTCTGTCTATGTGCTTAGTGAATCTCAGTTGGGTGGAGACCTTCTGTCTATGTGCTCAGTGAATCTCAGTTGGGTGGGAACCTTCTGTCTATGTGCTCAGTGAATCTCAGTTGGGTGGGAACCTTCTGTCTATGTGCTCAGGGAATCTCAGTTGGGTGGGAACCTTCTGTCTATGTGCTCAGTGAATCTCAGTTGGGTGGAGACCTTCTGTCTATGTGCTCAGTGAATCTCAGTTGGGTGGAGACCTTCTGTCTATGTGCTCAGTGAATCTCAGTTGGGTGGAGACCTTCTGTCTATGTGCTCAGTGAATCTCAGTTGGGTGGAGACCTTCTGTCTATGTGCTCAGTGAATCTCAGTTGGGTGGAGACCTTCTGTCTATGTGCTCAGTGAATCTCAGTTGGGTGGAGACCTTCTGTCTATGTGCTCAGTGAATCTCAGTTGGGTGGGAACCTTCTGTCTATGTGCTCAGTGAATCTCAGTTGGGTGGGAACCTTCTGTCTATGTGCTCAGTGAATCTCAGTTGGGTGGGAACCTTCTGTCTATGTGCTCAGTGAATCTCAGTTGGGTGGGAACCTTCTGTCTATGTGCTCAGTGAATCTCAGTTGGGTGGGAACCTTCTGTCTATGTGCTCAGTGAATCTCAGTTGGGTGGAGACCTTCTGTCTATGTGCTCAGGGAATCTCAGTTGGGTGGAGACCTTCTGTCTATGTGCTCAGTGAATCTCAGTTGGGTGGGAACCTTCTGTCTATGTGCTCAGTGAATCTCAGTTGGGTGGAGACCTTCTGTCTATGTGCTCAGTGAATCTCAGTTGGGTGGAGACCTTCTGTCTATGTGCTCAGTGAATCTCAGTTGGGTGGAGACCTGTCTATGTGCTCAGTGAATCTCAGTTGGGTGGAGACCTTCTGTCTATGTGCTCAGTGAATCTCAGTTGGGTGGAGACCTTCTGTCTATGTGCTCAGTGAATCTCAGTTGGGTGGAGACCTGTCTATGTGCTCAGTGAATCTCAGTTGGGTGGGAACCTTCTGTCTATGTGCTCAGGGAATCTCAGTTGGGTGGGAACCTTCTGTCTATGTGCTCAGTGAATCTCAGTTGGGTGGGAACCTTCTGTCTATGTGCTCAGTGAATCTCAGTTGGGTGGGAACCTTCTGTCTATGTGCTCAGGGAATCTCAGTTGGGTGGGAACCTTCTGTCTATGTGCTCAGTGAATCTCAGTTGGGTGGGAACCTTCTGTCTATGTGCTCAGGGAATCTCAGTTGGGTGGGAACCTTCTGTCTATGTGCTCAGTGAATCTCAGTTGGGTGGGAACCTTCTGTCTATGTGCTCAGTGAATCTCAGTTGGGTGGGAACCTTCTGTCTATGTGCTCAGGGAATCTCAGTTGGGTGGAGACCTTCTGTCTATGTGCTCAGTGAATCTCAGTTGGGTGGGAACCTTCTGTCTATGTGCTCAGTGAATCTCAGTTGGGTGGGAACCTTCTGTCTATGTGCTCAGTGAATCTCAGTTGGGTGGAGACCTTCTGTCTATGTGCTCAGTGAATCTCAGTTGGGTGGAGACCTTCTGTCTATGTGCTCAGTGAATCTCAGTTGGGTGGAGACCTTCTGTCTATGTGCTCAGTGAATCTCAGTTGGGTGGAGACCTTCTGTCTATGTGCTCAGTGAATCTCAGTTGGGTGGGAACCTTCTGTCTATGTGCTCAGTGAATCTCAGTTGGGTGGAGACCTTCTGTCTATGTGCTCAGTGAATCTCAGTTGGGTGGAGACCTTCTGTCTATGTGCTCAGTGAATCTCAGTTGGGTGGAGACCTTCTGTCTATGTGCTCAGGGAATCTCAGTTGGGTGGAGACCTTCTGTCTATGTGCTCAGTGAATCTCAGTTGGGTGGGAACCTTCTGTCTATGTGCTCAGTGAATCTCAGTTGGGTGGAGACCTTCTGTCTATGTGCTCAGTGAATCTCAGTTGGGTGGAGACCTTCTGTCTATGTGCTCAGTGAATCTCAGTTGGGTGGAGACCTTCTGTCTATGTGCTCAGTGAATCTCAGTTGGGTGGAGACCTTCTGTCTATGTGCTCAGTGAATCTCAGTTGGGTGGGAACCTTCTGTCTATGTGCTCAGTGAATCTCAGTTGGGTGGAGACCTTCTGTCTATGTGCTCAGTGAATCTCAGTTGGGTGGAGACCTTCTGTCTATGTGCTCAGTGAATCTCGGTTGGGTGGAGACCTTCTGTCTATGTGCTCAGGGAATCTCAGTTGGGTGGAGACCTTCTGTCTATGTGCTCAGTGAATCTCAGTTGGGTGGGAACCTTCTGTCTATGTGCTCAGTGAATCTCAGTTGGGTGGAGACCTTCTGTCTATGTGCTCAGTGAATCTCAGTTGGGTGGAGACCTTCTGTCTATGTGCTCAGTGAATCTCAGTTGGGTGGAGACCTTCTGTCTATGTGCTCAGTGAATCTCAGTTGGGTGGAGACCTTCTGTCTATGTGCTCAGTGAATCTCAGTTGGGTGGGAACCTTCTGTCTATGTGCTCAGTGAATCTCAGTTGGGTGGAGACCTTCTGTCTATGTGCTCAGGGAATCTCAGTTGGGTGGAGACCTTCTGTCTATGTGCTCAGTGAATCTCAGTTGGGTGGGAACCTTCTGTCTATGTGCTCAGGGAATCTCAGTTGGGTGGAGACCTTCTGTCTATGTGCTCAGTGAATCTCAGTTGGGTGGAGACCTTCTGTCTATGTGCTCAGTGAATCTCAGTTGGGTGGAGACCTTCTGTCTATGTGCTCAGTGAATCTCAGTTGGGTGGAGACCTTCTGTCTATGTGCTCAGTGAATCTCAGTTGGGTGGGAACCTTCTGTCTATGTGCTCAGTGAATCTCAGTTGGGTGGAGACCTTCTGTCTATGTGCTCAGTGAATCTCAGTTGGGTGGAGACCTTCTGTCTATGTGCTCAGTGAATCTCAGTTGGGTGGGAACCTTCTGTCTATGTGCTCAGTGAATCTCAGTTGGGTGGAGACCTTCTGTCTATGTGCTCAGTGAATCTCAGTTGGGTGGAGACCTTCTGTCTATGTGCTCAGTGAATCTCAGTTGGGTGGGAACCTTCTGTCTATGTGCTCAGTGAATCTCAGTTGGGTGGGAACCTTCTGTCTATGTGCTCAGTGAATCTCAGTTGGGTGGGAACCTGTCTATGTGCTCAGTGAATCTCAGTTGGGTGGAGACCTTCTGTCTATGTGCTCAGTGAATCTCAGTTGGGTGGGAACCTTCTGTCTATGTGCTCAGTGAATCTCAGTTGGGTGGAGACCTTCTGTCTATGTGCTCAGTGAATCTCAGTTGGGTGGAGACCTTCTGTCTATGTGCTCAGTGAATCTCAGTTGGGTGGAGACCTGTCTATGTGCTCAGTGAATCTCAGTTGGGTGGAGACCTTCTGTCTATGTGCTCAGTGAATCTCAGTTGGGTGGAGACCTTCTGTCTATGTGCTCAGGGAATCTCAGTTGGGTGGGAACCTTCTGTCTATGTGCTCAGTGAATCTCAGTTGGGTGGGAACCTTCTGTCTATGTGCTCAGTGAATCTCAGTTGGGTGGGAACCTTCTGTCTATGTGCTCAGGGAATCTCAGTTGGGTGGAGACCTTCTGTCTATGTGCTCAGTGAATCTCAGTTGGGTGGGAACCTTCTGTCTATGTGCTCAGTGAATCTCAGTTGGGTGGGAACCTTCTGTCTATGTGCTCAGTGAATCTCAGTTGGGTGGAGACCTTCTGTCTATGTGCTCAGTGAATCTCAGTTGGGTGGAGACCTTCTGTCTATGTGCTCAGTGAATCTCAGTTGGGTGGAGACCTTCTGTCTATGTGCTCAGGAAATCTCAGTTGGGTGGGAACCTTCTGTCTATGTGCTCAGTGAATCTCAGTTGGGTGGAGACCTTCTGTCTATGTGCTCAGTGAATCTCAGTTGGGTGGAGACCTTCTGTATGTGCTCAGTGAATCTCAGTTGGGTGGGAACCTTCTGTCTATGTGCTCAGTGAATCTCAGTTGGGTGGAGACCTTCTGTCTATGTGCTCAGTGAATCTCAGTTGGGTGGAGACCTTCTGTATGTGCTCAGTGAATCTCAGTTGGGTGGAGACCTTCTGTCTATGTGCTCAGTGAATCTCAGTTGGGTGGAGACCTGTCTATGTGCTCAGTGAATCTCAGTTGGGTGGGAACCTTCTGTCTATGTGCTCAGTGAATCTCAGTTGGGTGGAGACCTTCTGTCTATGTGCTCAGTGAATCTCAGTTGGGTGGGAACCTTCTGTCTATGTGCTTAGTGAATCTCAGTTGGGTGGAGACCTTCTGTCTATGTGCTCAGTGAATCTCAGTTGGGTGGGAACCTTCTGTCTATGTGCTCAGTGAATCTCAGTTGGGTGGGAACCTTCTGTCTATGTGCTCAGGGAATCTCAGTTGGGTGGGAACCTTCTGTCTATGTGCTCAGTGAATCTCAGTTGGGTGGAGACCTTCTGTCTATGTGCTCAGTGAATCTCAGTTGGGTGGAGACCTTCTGTCTATGTGCTCAGTGAATCTCAGTTGGGTGGAGACCTTCTGTCTATGTGCTCAGTGAATCTCAGTTGGGTGGAGACCTTCTGTCTATGTGCTCAGTGAATCTCAGTTGGGTGGAGACCTTCTGTCTATGTGCTCAGTGAATCTCAGTTGGGTGGAGACCTTCTGTCTATGTGCTCAGTGAATCTCAGTTGGGTGGGAACCTTCTGTCTATGTGCTCAGTGAATCTCAGTTGGGTGGGAACCTTCTGTCTATGTGCTCAGTGAATCTCAGTTGGGTGGGAACCTTCTGTCTATGTGCTCAGTGAATCTCAGTTGGGTGGGAACCTTCTGTCTATGTGCTCAGTGAATCTCAGTTGGGTGGGAACCTTCTGTCTATGTGCTCAGTGAATCTCAGTTGGGTGGAGACCTTCTGTCTATGTGCTCAGGGAATCTCAGTTGGGTGGAGACCTTCTGTCTATGTGCTCAGTGAATCTCAGTTGGGTGGGAACCTTCTGTCTATGTGCTCAGTGAATCTCAGTTGGGTGGAGACCTTCTGTCTATGTGCTCAGTGAATCTCAGTTGGGTGGAGACCTTCTGTCTATGTGCTCAGTGAATCTCAGTTGGGTGGAGACCTGTCTATGTGCTCAGTGAATCTCAGTTGGGTGGAGACCTTCTGTCTATGTGCTCAGTGAATCTCAGTTGGGTGGAGACCTTCTGTCTATGTGCTCAGTGAATCTCAGTTGGGTGGAGACCTGTCTATGTGCTCAGTGAATCTCAGTTGGGTGGGAACCTTCTGTCTATGTGCTCAGGGAATCTCAGTTGGGTGGGAACCTTCTGTCTATGTGCTCAGTGAATCTCAGTTGGGTGGGAACCTTCTGTCTATGTGCTCAGTGAATCTCAGTTGGGTGGGAACCTTCTGTCTATGTGCTCAGGGAATCTCAGTTGGGTGGGAACCTTCTGTCTATGTGCTCAGTGAATCTCAGTTGGGTGGGAACCTTCTGTCTATGTGCTCAGGGAATCTCAGTTGGGTGGGAACCTTCTGTCTATGTGCTCAGGGAATCTCAGTTGGGTGGGAACCTTCTGTCTATGTGCTCAGTGAATCTCAGTTGGGTGGGAACCTTCTGTCTATGTGCTCAGTGAATCTCAGTTGGGTGGGAACCTTCTGTCTATGTGCTCAGGGAATCTCAGTTGGGTGGAGACCTTCTGTCTATGTGCTCAGTGAATCTCAGTTGGGTGGGAACCTTCTGTCTATGTGCTCAGTGAATCTCAGTTGGGTGGGAACCTTCTGTCTATGTGCTCAGTGAATCTCAGTTGGGTGGAGACCTTCTGTCTATGTGCTCAGTGAATCTCAGTTGGGTGGAGACCTTCTGTCTATGTGCTCAGTGAATCTCAGTTGGGTGGAGACCTTCTGTCTATGTGCTCAGTGAATCTCAGTTGGGTGGAGACCTTCTGTCTATGTGCTCAGTGAATCTCAGTTGGGTGGAGACCTTCTGTATGTGCTCAGTGAATCTCAGTTGGGTGGGAACCTTCTGTCTATGTGCTCAGTGAATCTCAGTTGGGTGGAGACCTTCTGTCTATGTGCTCAGTGAATCTCAGTTGGGTGGAGACCTTCTGTATGTGCTCAGTGAATCTCAGTTGGGTGGAGACCTTCTGTCTATGTGCTCAGTGAATCTCAGTTGGGTGGAGACCTTCTGTCTATGTGCTCAGTGAATCTCAGTTGGGTGGAGACCTTCTGTCTATGTGCTCAGTGAATCTCAGTTGGGTGGAGACCTTCTGTCTATGTGCTCAGTGAATCTCAGTTGGGTGGGAACCTTCTGTCTATGTGCTCAGTGAATCTCAGTTGGGTGGGAACCTTCTGTCTATGTGCTCAGTGAATCTCAGTTGGGTGGAGACCTTCTGTCTATGTGCTCAGTGAATCTCAGTTGGGTGGAGACCTTCTGTCTATGTGCTCAGTGAATCTCAGTTGGGTGGGAACCTTCTGTCTATGTGCTCAGTGAATCTCAGTTGGGTGGGAACCTTCTGTCTATGTGCTCAGTGAATCTCAGTTGGGTGGGAACCTGTCTATGTGCTCAGTGAATCTCAGTTGGGTGGAGACCTTCTGTCTATGTGCTCAGGGAATCTCAGTTGGGTGGGAACCTTCTGTCTATGTGCTCAGTGAATCTCAGTTGGGTGGGAACCTTCTGTCTATGTGCTCAGTGAATCTCAGTTGGGTGGAGACCTTCTGTCTATGTGCTCAGTGAATCTCAGTTGGGTGGAGACCTTCTGTCTATGTGCTCAGGGAATCTCAGTTGGGTGGAGACCTTCTGTCTATGTGCTCAGTGAATCTCAGTTGGGTGGGAACCTTCTGTCTATGTGCTCAGTGAATCTCAGTTGGGTGGAGACCTTCTGTCTATGTGCTCAGTGAATCTCAGTTGGGTGGAGACCTTCTGTCTATGTGCTCAGTGAATCTCAGTTGGGTGGAGACCTTCTGTCTATGTGCTCAGTGAATCTCAGTTGGGTGGGAACCTTCTGTCTATGTGCTCAGTGAATCTCAGTTGGGTGGAGACCTTCTGTCTATGTGCTCAGTGAATCTCAGTTGGGTGGAGACCTTCTGTCTATGTGCTCAGTGAATCTCAGTTGGGTGGGAACCTTCTGTCTATGTGCTCAGTGAATCTCAGTTGGGTGGGAACCTTCTGTCTATGTGCTCAGTGAATCTCAGTTGGGTGGGAACCTTCTGTCTATGTGCTCAGTGAATCTCAGTTGGGTGGAGACCTTCTGTCTATGTGCTCAGTGAATCTCAGTTGGGTGGAGACCTTCTGTCTATGTGCTCAGTGAATCTCAGTTGGGTGGAGACCTTCTGTCTATGTGCTCAGGGAATCTCAGTTGGGTGGGAACCTTCTGTCTATGTGCTCAGTGAATCTCAGTTGGGTGGGAACCTTCTGTCTATGTGCTCAGTGAATCTCAGTTGGGTGGGAACCTTCTATGTGCTCAGTGAATCTCAGTTGGGTGGAGACCTTCTGTCTATGTGCTCAGTGAATCTCAGTTGGGTGGGAACCTTCTGTCTATGTGCTCAGTGAATCTCAGTTGGGTGGAGACCTTCTGTCTATGTGCTCAGTGAATCTCAGTTGGGTGGAGACCTTCTGTCTATGTGCTCAGTGAATCTCAGTTGGGTGGGAACCTTCTGTCTATGTGCTCAGTGAATCTCAGTTGGGTGGGAACCTTCTGTCTATGTGCTCAGTGAATCTCAGTTGGGTGGGAACCTGTCTATGTGCTCAGTGAATCTCAGTTGGGTGGAGACCTTCTGTCTATGTGCTCAGGGAATCTCAGTTGGGTGGGAACCTTCTGTCTATGTGCTCAGTGAATCTCAGTTGGGTGGGAACCTTCTGTCTATGTGCTCAGTGAATCTCAGTTGGGTGGAGACCTTCTGTCTATGTGCTCAGTGAATCTCAGTTGGGTGGAGACCTTCTGTCTATGTGCTCAGGGAATCTCAGTTGGGTGGAGACCTTCTGTCTATGTGCTCAGTGAATCTCAGTTGGGTGGGAACCTTCTGTCTATGTGCTCAGTGAATCTCAGTTGGGTGGAGACCTTCTGTCTATGTGCTCAGTGAATCTCAGTTGGGTGGAGACCTTCTGTCTATGTGCTCAGTGAATCTCAGTTGGGTGGAGACCTTCTGTCTATGTGCTCAGTGAATCTCAGTTGGGTGGGAACCTTCTGTCTATGTGCTCAGTGAATCTCAGTTGGGTGGAGACCTTCTGTCTATGTGCTCAGTGAATCTCAGTTGGGTGGAGACCTTCTGTCTATGTGCTCAGTGAATCTCAGTTGGGTGGGAACCTTCTGTCTATGTGCTCAGTGAATCTCAGTTGGGTGGGAACCTTCTGTCTATGTGCTCAGTGAATCTCAGTTGGGTGGGAACCTTCTGTCTATGTGCTCAGTGAATCTCAGTTGGGTGGAGACCTTCTGTCTATGTGCTCAGTGAATCTCAGTTGGGTGGAGACCTTCTGTCTATGTGCTCAGTGAATCTCAGTTGGGTGGAGACCTTCTGTCTATGTGCTCAGGGAATCTCAGTTGGGTGGGAACCTTCTGTCTATGTGCTCAGTGAATCTCAGTTGGGTGGGAACCTTCTGTCTATGTGCTCAGTGAATCTCAGTTGGGTGGGAACCTTCTATGTGCTCAGTGAATCTCAGTTGGGTGGAGACCTTCTGTCTATGTGCTCAGTGAATCTCAGTTGGGTGGGAACCTTCTGTCTATGTGCTCAGTGAATCTCAGTTGGGTGGAGACCTTCTGTCTATGTGCTCAGTGAATCTCAGTTGGGTGGGAACCTTCTGTCTATGTGCTCAGTGAATCTCAGTTGGGTGGGAACCTTCTGTCTATGTGCTCAGTGAATCTCAGTTGGGTGGAGACCTTCTGTCTATGTGCTCAGTGAATCTCAGTTGGGTGGAGACCTTCTGTCTATGTGCTCAGTGAATCTCAGTTGGGTGGGAACCTTCTGTCTATGTGCTCAGTGAATCTCAGTTGGGTGGAGACCTTCTGTCTATGTGCTCAGTGAATCTCAGTTGGGTGGAGACCTTCTGTCTATGTGCTCAGTGAATCTCAGTTGGGTGGAGACCTTCTGTCTATGTGCTCAGTGAATCTCAGTTGGGTGGGACCTTCTGTCTATGTGCTCAGTGAATCTCAGTTGGGTGGAGACCTTCTGTCTATGTGCTCAGTGAATCTCAGTTGGGTGGGAACCTTCTGTCTATGTGCTCAGTGAATCTCAGTTGGGTGGAGACCTTCTGTCTATGTGCTCAGTGAATCTCAGTTGGGTGGAGACCTTCTGTCTATGTGCTCAGTGAATCTCAGTTGGGTGGGAACCTTCTGTCTATGTGCTCAGTGAATCTCAGTTGGGTGGGAACCTTCTGTCTATGTGCTCAGTGAATCTCAGTTGGGTGGAGACCTTCTGTCTATGTGCTCAGTGAATCTCAGTTGGGTGGAGACCTTCTGTCTATGTGCTCAGTGAATCTCAGTTGGGTGGAGACCTTCTGTCTATGTGCTCAGGGAATCTCAGTTGGGTGGGAACCTTCTGTCTATGTGCTCAGTGAATCTCAGTTGGGTGGGAACCTTCTGTCTATGTGCTCAGTGAATCTCAGTTGGGTGGAGACCTTCTGTCTATGTGCTCAGTGAATCTCAGTTGGGTGGAGACCTTCTGTCTATGTGCTCAGTGAATCTCAGTTGGGTGGAGACCCTCTGTCTATGTGCTCAGTGAATCTCAGTTGGGTGGGAACCTTCTGTCTATGTGCTCAGTGAATCTCAGTTGGGTGGAGACCTTCTGTCTATGTGCTCAGTGAATCTCAGTTGGGTGGAGACCTTCTGTCTATGTGCTCAGTGAATCTCAGTTGGGTGGAGACCTTCTGTCTATGTGCTCAGGGAATCTCAGTTGGGTGGAGACCTTCTGTCTATGTGCTCAGTGAATCTCAGTTGGGTGGGAACCTTCTGTCTATGTGCTCAGTGAATCTCAGTTGGGTGGAGACCTTCTGTCTATGTGCTCAGTGAATCTCAGTTGGGTGGAGACCTTCTGTCTATGTGCTCAGTGAATCTCAGTTGGGTGGAGACCTTCTGCCTATGTGCTCAGTGAATCTCAGTTGGGTGGAGACCTTCTGTCTATGTGCTCAGTGAATCTCAGTTGGGTGGGAACCTTCTGTCTATGTGCTCAGTGAATCTCAGTTGGGTGGAGACCTTCTGTCTATGTGCTCTGGGAATCTCAGTTGGGTGGAGACCTTCTGTCTATGTGCTCAGTGAATCTCAGTTGGGTGGGAACCTTCTGTCTATGTGCTCAGTGAATCTCAGTTGGGTGGGAACCTTCTGTCTATGTGCTCAGGGAATCTCAGTTGGGTGGAGACCTTCTGTCTATGTGCTCAGTGAATCTCAGTTGGGTGGAGACCTTCTGTCTATGTGCTCAGTGAATCTCAGTTGGGTGGAGACCTTCTGTCTATGTGCTCAGTGAATCTCAGTTGGGTGGGAACCTTCTGTCTATGTGCTCAGTGAATCTCAGTTGGGTGGGAACCTTCTGTCTATGTGCTCAGTGAATCTCAGTTGGGTGGGAACCTTCTGTCTATGTGCTCAGTGAATCTCAGTTGGGTGGGAACCTTCTGTCTATGTGCTCAGTGAATCTCAGTTGGGTGGGAACCTTCTGTCTATGTGCTCAGTGAATCTCAGTTGGGTGGAGACCTTCTGTCTATGTGCTCAGTGAATCTCAGTTGGGTGGAGACCTTCTGTCTATGTGCTCAGTGAATCTCAGTTGGGTGGGAACCTTCTGTCTATGTGCTCAGTGAATCTCAGTTGGGTGGGAACCTTCTGTCTATGTGCTCAGTGAATCTCAGTTGGGTGGGAACCTGTCTATGTGCTCAGTGAATCTCAGTTGGGTGGAGACCTTCTGTCTATGTGCTCAGTGAATCTCAGTTGGGTGGGAACCTTCTGTCTATGTGCTCAGTGAATCTCAGTTGGGTGGAGACCTTCTGTCTATGTGCTCAGGGAATCTCAGTTGGGTGGGAACCTTCTGTCTATGTGCTCAGTGAATCTCAGTTGGGTGGGAACCTTCTGTCTATGTGCTCAGTGAATCTCAGTTGGGTGGGAACCTTCTGTCTATGTGCTCAGGGAATCTCAGTTGGGTGGAGACCTTCTGTCTATGTGCTCAGTGAATCTCAGTTGGGTGGGAACCTTCTGTCTATGTGCTCAGTGAATCTCAGTTGGGTGGGAACCTTCTGTCTATGTGCTCAGTGAATCTCAGTTGGGTGGAGACCTTCTGTCTATGTGCTCAGTGAATCTCAGTTGGGTGGAGACCTTCTGTCTATGTGCTCAGTGAATCTCAGTTGGCTGGAGACCTTCTGTCTATGTGCTCAGTGAATCTCAGTTGGGTGGAGACCTTCTGTCTATGTGCTCAGTGAATCTCAGTTGGGTGGAGACCTTCTGTATGTGCTCAGTGAATCTCAGTTGGGTGGGAACCTTCTGTCTATGTGCTCAGTGAATCTCAGTTGGGTGGAGACCTTCTGTCTATGTGCTCAGTGAATCTCAGTTGGGTGGAGACCTTCTGTATGTGCTCAGTGAATCTCAGTTGGGTGGAGACCTTCTGTCTATGTGCTCAGTGAATCTCAGTTGGGTGGAGACCTGTCTATGTGCTCAGTGAATCTCAGTTGGGTGGGAACCTTCTGTCTATGTGCTCAGTGAATCTCAGTTGGGTGGAGACCTTCTGTCTATGTGCTCAGTGAATCTCAGTTGGGTGGGAACCTTCTGTCTATGTGCTCAGTGAATCTCAGTTGGGTGGAGACCTTCTGTCTATGTGCTCAGTGAATCTCAGTTGGGTGGGAACCTTCTGTCTATGTGCTCAGTGAATCTCAGTTGGGTGGGAACCTTCTGTCTATGTGCTCAGGGAATCTCAGTTGGGTGGAGACCTTCTGTCTATGTGCTCAGTGAATCTCAGTTGGGTGGGAACCTTCTGTCTATGTGCTCAGTGAATCTCAGTTGGGTGGGAACCTGTCTATGTGCTCAGTGAATCTCAGTTGGGTGGAGACCTTCTGTCTATGTGCTCAGTGAATCTCAGTTGGGTGGAGACCTTCTGTCTATGTGCTCAGGGAATCTCAGTTGGGTGGAGACCTTCTGTCTATGTGCTCAGTGAATCTCAGTTGGGTGGAGACCTTCTGTCTATGTGCTCAGTGAATCTCAGTTGGGTGGAGACCTTCTGTCTATGTGCTCAGTGAATCTCAGTTGGGTGGAGACCTTCTGTCTATGTGCTCAGGGAATCTCAGTTGGGTGGAGACCTTCTGTCTATGTGCTCAGTGAATCTCAGTTGGGTGGGAACCTTCTGTCTATGTGCTCAGTGAATCTCAGTTGGGTGGAGACCTTCTGTCTATGTGCTCAGTGAATCTCAGTTGGGTGGAGACCTTCTGTCTATGTGCTCAGTGAATCTCAGTTGGGTGGGAACCTTCTGTCTATGTGCTCAGTGAATCTCAGTTGGGTGGAGACCTTCTGTCTATGTGCTCAGTGAATCTCAGTTGGGTGGAGACCTTCTGTCTATGTGCTCAGGGAATCTCAGTTGGGTGGAGACCTTCTGTCTATGTGCTCAGTGAATCTCAGTTGGGTGGGAACCTTCTGTCTATGTGCTCAGTGAATCTCAGTTGGGTGGAGACCTTCTGTCTATGTGCTCAGTGAATCTCAGTTGGGTGGAGACCTTCTGTCTATGTGCTCAGTGAATCTCAGTTGGGTGGAGACCTTCTGTCTATGTGCTCAGTGAATCTCAGTTGGGTGGGAACCTTCTGTCTATGTGCTCAGTGAATCTCAGTTGGGTGGAGACCTTCTGTCTATGTGCTCAGTGAATCTCAGTTGGGTGGAGACCTTCTGTCTATGTGCTCAGTGAATCTCAGTTGGGTGGAGACCTTCTGTCTATGTGCTCAGTGAATCTCAGTTGGGTGGGAACCTTCTGTCTATGTGCTCAGTGAATCTCAGTTGGGTGGAGACCTTCTGTATGTGCTCAGTGAATCTCAGTTGGGTGGAGACCTTCTGTCTATGTGCTCAGTGAATCTCAGTTGGGTGGAGACCTTCTGTCTATGTGCTCAGTGAATCTCAGTTGGGTGGAGACCTTCTGTCTATGTGCTCAGTGAATCTCAGTTGGGTGGAGACCTTCTGTCTATGTGCTCAGTGAATCTCAGTTGGGTGGAGACCTTCTGTCTATGTGCTCAGTGAATCTCAGTTGGGTGGGAACCTTCTGTCTATGTGCTCAGTGAATCTCAGTTGGGTGGAGACCTTCTGTCTATGTGCTCAGTGAATCTCAGTTGGGTGGAGACCTTCTGTCTATGTGCTCAGTGAATCTCAGTTGGGTGGGAACCTTCTGTCTATGTGCTCAGTGAATCTCAGTTGGGTGGGAACCTTCTGTCTATGTGCTCAGTGAATCTCAGTTGGGTGGGAACCTGTCTATGTGCTCAGTGAATCTCAGTTGGGTGGAGACCTTCTGTCTATGTGCTCAGTGAATCTCAGTTGGGTGGAGACCTTCTGTCTATGTGCTCAGTGAATCTCAGTTGGGTGGAGACCTTCTGTCTATGTGCTCAGTGAATCTCAGTTGGGTGGAGACCTTCTGTCTATGTGCTCAGTGAATCTCAGTTGGGTGGGAACCTTCTGTCTATGTGCTCAGTGAATCTCAGTTGGGTGGAGACCTTCTGTCTATGTGCTCAGTGAATCTCAGTTGGGTGGAGACCTTCTGTCTATGTGCTCAGGGAATCTCAGTTGGGTGGGAACCTTCTGTCTATGTGCTCAGTGAATCTCAGTTGGGTGGGAACCTTCTGTCTATGTGCTCAGTGAATCTCAGTTGGGTGGGAACCTTCTGTCTATGTGCTCAGGGAATCTCAGTTGGGTGGAGACCTTCTGTCTATGTGCTCAGTGAATCTCAGTTGGGTGGGAACCTTCTGTCTATGTGCTCAGTGAATCTCAGTTGGGTGGGAACCTTCTGTCTATGTGCTCAGTGAATCTCAGTTGGGTGGAGACCTTCTGTCTATGTGCTCAGTGAATCTCAGTTGGGTGGAGACCTTCTGTCTATGTGCTCAGTGAATCTCAGTTGGGTGGAGACCTTCTGTCTATGTGCTCAGTGAATCTCAGTTGGGTGGAGACCTTCTGTCTATGTGCTCAGTGAATCTCAGTTGGGTGGAGACCTTCTGTATGTGCTCAGTGAATCTCAGTTGGGTGGGAACCTTCTGTCTATGTGCTCAGTGAATCTCAGTTGGGTGGAGACCTTCTGTCTATGTGCTCAGTGAATCTCAGTTGGGTGGAGACCTTCTGTATGTGCTCAGTGAATCTCAGTTGGGTGGGAACCTTCTGTCTATGTGCTCAGTGAATCTCAGTTGGGTGGAGACCTTCTGTCTATGTGCTCAGTGAATCTCAGTTGGGTGGAGACCTTCTGTATGTGCTCAGTGAATCTCAGTTGGGTGGAGACCTTCTGTCTATGTGCTCAGTGAATCTCAGTTGGGTGGAGACCTGTCTATGTGCTCAGTGAATCTCAGTTGGGTGGGAACCTTCTGTCTATGTGCTCAGTGAATCTCAGTTGGGTGGAGACCTTCTGTCTATGTGCTCAGTGAATCTCAGTTGGGTGGGAACCTTCTGTCTATGTGCTCAGTGAATCTCAGTTGGGTGGAGACCTTCTGTCTATGTGCTCAGTGAATCTCAGTTGGGTGGGAACCTTCTGTCTATGTGCTCAGTGAATCTCAGTTGGGTGGGAACCTTCTGTCTATGTGCTCAGGGAATCTCAGTTGGGTGGAGACCTTCTGTCTATGTGCTCAGTGAATCTCAGTTGGGTGGGAACCTTCTGTCTATGTGCTCAGTGAATCTCAGTTGGGTGGGAACCTGTCTATGTGCTCAGTGAATCTCAGTTGGGTGGAGACCTTCTGTCTATGTGCTCAGTGAATCTCAGTTGGGTGGAGACCTTCTGTCTATGTGCTCAGGGAATCTCAGTTGGGTGGAGACCTTCTGTCTATGTGCTCAGTGAATCTCAGTTGGGTGGAGACCTTCTGTCTATGTGCTCAGTGAATCTCAGTTGGGTGGAGACCTTCTGTCTATGTGCTCAGTGAATCTCAGTTGGGTGGAGACCTTCTGTCTATGTGCTCAGGGAATCTCAGTTGGGTGGAGACCTTCTGTCTATGTGCTCAGTGAATCTCAGTTGGGTGGGAACCTTCTGTCTATGTGCTCAGTGAATCTCAGTTGGGTGGAGACCTTCTGTCTATGTGCTCAGTGAATCTCAGTTGGGTGGAGACCTTCTGTCTATGTGCTCAGTGAATCTCAGTTGGGTGGGAACCTTCTGTCTATGTGCTCAGTGAATCTCAGTTGGGTGGAGACCTTCTGTCTATGTGCTCAGTGAATCTCAGTTGGGTGGAGACCTTCTGTCTATGTGCTCAGGGAATCTCAGTTGGGTGGAGACCTTCTGTCTATGTGCTCAGTGAATCTCAGTTGGGTGGGAACCTTCTGTCTATGTGCTCAGTGAATCTCAGTTGGGTGGAGACCTTCTGTCTATGTGCTCAGTGAATCTCAGTTGGGTGGAGACCTTCTGTCTATGTGCTCAGTGAATCTCAGTTGGGTGGAGACCTTCTGTCTATGTGCTCAGTGAATCTCAGTTGGGTGGGAACCTTCTGTCTATGTGCTCAGTGAATCTCAGTTGGGTGGAGACCTTCTGTCTATGTGCTCAGTGAATCTCAGTTGGGTGGAGACCTTCTGTCTATGTGCTCAGTGAATCTCAGTTGGGTGGAGACCTTCTGTCTATGTGCTCAGTGAATCTCAGTTGGGTGGGAACCTTCTGTCTATGTGCTCAGTGAATCTCAGTTGGGTGGAGACCTTCTGTATGTGCTCAGTGAATCTCAGTTGGGTGGAGACCTTCTGTCTATGTGCTCAGTGAATCTCAGTTGGGTGGAGACCTTCTGTCTATGTGCTCAGTGAATCTCAGTTGGGTGGAGACCTTCTGTCTATGTGCTCAGTGAATCTCAGTTGGGTGGAGACCTTCTGTCTATGTGCTCAGTGAATCTCAGTTGGGTGGAGACCTTCTGTCTATGTGCTCAGTGAATCTCAGTTGGGTGGGAACCTTCTGTCTATGTGCTCAGTGAATCTCAGTTGGGTGGAGACCTTCTGTCTATGTGCTCAGTGAATCTCAGTTGGGTGGAGACCTTCTGTCTATGTGCTCAGTGAATCTCAGTTGGGTGGGAACCTTCTGTCTATGTGCTCAGTGAATCTCAGTTGGGTGGGAACCTTCTGTCTATGTGCTCAGTGAATCTCAGTTGGGTGGGAACCTGTCTATGTGCTCAGTGAATCTCAGTTGGGTGGAGACCTTCTGTCTATGTGCTCAGTGAATCTCAGTTGGGTGGAGACCTTCTGTCTATGTGCTCAGTGAATCTCAGTTGGGTGGGAACCTTCTGTCTATGTGCTCAGTGAATCTCAGTTGGGTGGAGACCTTCTGTCTATGTGCTCAGTGAATCTCAGTTGGGTGGGAACCTTCTGTCTATGTGCTCAGTGAATCTCAGTTGGGTGGAGACCTTCTGTCTATGTGCTCAGTGAATCTCAGTTGGGTGGGAACCTTCTGTCTATGTGCTCAGTGAATCTCAGTTGGGTGGGAACCTTCTGTCTATGTGCTCAGTGAATCTCAGTTGGGTGGGAACCTTCTGTCTATGTGCTCAGTGAATCTCAGTTGGGTGGGAACCTTCTGTCTATGTGCTCAGTGAATCTCAGTTGGGTGGGAACCTTCTGTCTATGTGCTCAGTGAATCTCAGTTGGGTGGAGACCTTCTGTCTATGTGCTCAGTGAATCTCAGTTGGGTGGAGACCTTCTGTCTATGTGCTCAGTGAATCTCAGTTGGGTGGGAACCTTCTGTCTATGTGCTCAGTGAATCTCAGTTGGGTGGGAACCTTCTGTCTATGTGCTCAGTGAATCTCAGTTGGGTGGGAACCTGTCTATGTGCTCAGTGAATCTCAGTTGGGTGGAGACCTTCTGTCTATGTGCTCAGTGAATCTCAGTTGGGTGGGAACCTTCTGTCTATGTGCTCAGTGAATCTCAGTTGGGTGGAGACCTTCTGTCTATGTGCTCAGTGAATCTCAGTTGGGTGGAGACCTTCTGTCTATGTGCTCAGGGAATCTCAGTTGGGTGGGAACCTTCTGTCTATGTGCTCAGTGAATCTCAGTTGGGTGGGAACCTTCTGTCTATGTGCTCAGTGAATCTCAGTTGGGTGGGAACCTTCTGTCTATGTGCTCAGGGAATCTCAGTTGGGTGGAGACCTTCTGTCTATGTGCTCAGTGAATCTCAGTTGGGTGGGAACCTTCTGTCTATGTGCTCAGTGAATCTCAGTTGGGTGGGAACCTTCTGTCTATGTGCTCAGTGAATCTCAGTTGGGTGGAGACCTTCTGTCTATGTGCTCAGTGAATCTCAGTTGGGTGGAGACCTTCTGTCTATGTGCTCAGTGAATCTCAGTTGGGTGGAGACCTTCTGTCTATGTGCTCAGTGAATCTCAGTTGGGTGGAGACCTTCTGTCTATGTGCTCAGTGAATCTCAGTTGGGTGGAGACCTTCTGTATGTGCTCAGTGAATCTCAGTTGGGTGGGAACCTTCTGTCTATGTGCTCAGTGAATCTCAGTTGGGTGGAGACCTTCTGTCTATGTGCTCAGTGAATCTCAGTTGGGTGGAGACCTTCTGTATGTGCTCAGTGAATCTCAGTTGGGTGGGAACCTTCTGTCTATGTGCTCAGTGAATCTCAGTTGGGTGGAGACCTTCTGTCTATGTGCTCAGTGAATCTCAGTTGGGTGGAGACCTTCTGTATGTGCTCAGTGAATCTCAGTTGGGTGGAGACCTTCTGTCTATGTGCTCAGTGAATCTCAGTTGGGTGGAGACCTGTCTATGTGCTCAGTGAATCTCAGTTGGGTGGGAACCTTCTGTCTATGTGCTCAGTGAATCTCAGTTGGGTGGAGACCTTCTGTCTATGTGCTCAGTGAATCTCAGTTGGGTGGGAACCTTCTGTCTATGTGCTCAGTGAATCTCAGTTGGGTGGAGACCTTCTGTCTATGTGCTCAGTGAATCTCAGTTGGGTGGGAACCTTCTGTCTATGTGCTCAGTGAATCTCAGTTGGGTGGGAACCTTCTGTCTATGTGCTCAGGGAATCTCAGTTGGGTGGAGACCTTCTGTCTATGTGCTCAGTGAATCTCAGTTGGGTGGGAACCTTCTGTCTATGTGCTCAGTGAATCTCAGTTGGGTGGGAACCTGTCTATGTGCTCAGTGAATCTCAGTTGGGTGGAGACCTTCTGTCTATGTGCTCAGTGAATCTCAGTTGGGTGGAGACCTTCTGTCTATGTGCTCAGGGAATCTCAGTTGGGTGGAGACCTTCTGTCTATGTGCTCAGTGAATCTCAGTTGGGTGGAGACCTTCTGTCTATGTGCTCAGTGAATCTCAGTTGGGTGGAGACCTTCTGTCTATGTGCTCAGTGAATCTCAGTTGGGTGGAGACCTTCTGTCTATGTGCTCAGGGAATCTCAGTTGGGTGGAGACCTTCTGTCTATGTGCTCAGTGAATCTCAGTTGGGTGGGAACCTTCTGTCTATGTGCTCAGTGAATCTCAGTTGGGTGGAGACCTTCTGTCTATGTGCTCAGTGAATCTCAGTTGGGTGGAGACCTTCTGTCTATGTGCTCAGTGAATCTCAGTTGGGTGGGAACCTTCTGTCTATGTGCTCAGTGAATCTCAGTTGGGTGGAGACCTTCTGTCTATGTGCTCAGTGAATCTCAGTTGGGTGGAGACCTTCTGTCTATGTGCTCAGGGAATCTCAGTTGGGTGGAGACCTTCTGTCTATGTGCTCAGTGAATCTCAGTTGGGTGGGAACCTTCTGTCTATGTGCTCAGTGAATCTCAGTTGGGTGGAGACCTTCTGTCTATGTGCTCAGTGAATCTCAGTTGGGTGGAGACCTTCTGTCTATGTGCTCAGTGAATCTCAGTTGGGTGGAGACCTTCTGTCTATGTGCTCAGTGAATCTCAGTTGGGTGGGAACCTTCTGTCTATGTGCTCAGTGAATCTCAGTTGGGTGGAGACCTTCTGTCTATGTGCTCAGTGAATCTCAGTTGGGTGGAGACCTTCTGTCTATGTGCTCAGTGAATCTCAGTTGGGTGGAGACCTTCTGTCTATGTGCTCAGTGAATCTCAGTTGGGTGGGAACCTTCTGTCTATGTGCTCAGTGAATCTCAGTTGGGTGGAGACCTTCTGTATGTGCTCAGTGAATCTCAGTTGGGTGGAGACCTTCTGTCTATGTGCTCAGTGAATCTCAGTTGGGTGGAGACCTTCTGTCTATGTGCTCAGTGAATCTCAGTTGGGTGGAGACCTTCTGTCTATGTGCTCAGTGAATCTCAGTTGGGTGGAGACCTTCTGTCTATGTGCTCAGTGAATCTCAGTTGGGTGGAGACCTTCTGTCTATGTGCTCAGTGAATCTCAGTTGGGTGGGAACCTTCTGTCTATGTGCTCAGTGAATCTCAGTTGGGTGGAGACCTTCTGTCTATGTGCTCAGTGAATCTCAGTTGGGTGGAGACCTTCTGTCTATGTGCTCAGTGAATCTCAGTTGGGTGGGAACCTTCTGTCTATGTGCTCAGTGAATCTCAGTTGGGTGGGAACCTTCTGTCTATGTGCTCAGTGAATCTCAGTTGGGTGGGAACCTGTCTATGTGCTCAGTGAATCTCAGTTGGGTGGAGACCTTCTGTCTATGTGCTCAGTGAATCTCAGTTGGGTGGAGACCTTCTGTCTATGTGCTCAGTGAATCTCAGTTGGGTGGAGACCTTCTGTCTATGTGCTCAGTGAATCTCAGTTGGGTGGAGACCTTCTGTCTATGTGCTCAGTGAATCTCAGTTGGGTGGGAACCTTCTGTCTATGTGCTCAGTGAATCTCAGTTGGGTGGAGACCTTCTGTCTATGTGCTCAGTGAATCTCAGTTGGGTGGAGACCTTCTGTCTATGTGCTCAGGGAATCTCAGTTGGGTGGGAACCTTCTGTCTATGTGCTCAGTGAATCTCAGTTGGGTGGGAACCTTCTGTCTATGTGCTCAGTGAATCTCAGTTGGGTGGGAACCTTCTGTCTATGTGCTCAGGGAATCTCAGTTGGGTGGAGACCTTCTGTCTATGTGCTCAGTGAATCTCAGTTGGGTGGGAACCTTCTGTCTATGTGCTCAGTGAATCTCAGTTGGGTGGGAACCTTCTGTCTATGTGCTCAGTGAATCTCAGTTGGGTGGAGACCTTCTGTCTATGTGCTCAGTGAATCTCAGTTGGGTGGAGACCTTCTGTCTATGTGCTCAGTGAATCTCAGTTGGGTGGAGACCTTCTGTCTATGTGCTCAGTGAATCTCAGTTGGGTGGAGACCTTCTGTCTATGTGCTCAGTGAATCTCAGTTGGGTGGAGACCTTCTGTATGTGCTCAGTGAATCTCAGTTGGGTGGGAACCTTCTGTCTATGTGCTCAGTGAATCTCAGTTGGGTGGAGACCTTCTGTCTATGTGCTCAGTGAATCTCAGTTGGGTGGAGACCTTCTGTATGTGCTCAGTGAATCTCAGTTGGGTGGGAACCTTCTGTCTATGTGCTCAGTGAATCTCAGTTGGGTGGAGACCTTCTGTCTATGTGCTCAGTGAATCTCAGTTGGGTGGAGACCTTCTGTATGTGCTCAGTGAATCTCAGTTGGGTGGAGACCTTCTGTCTATGTGCTCAGTGAATCTCAGTTGGGTGGAGACCTGTCTATGTGCTCAGTGAATCTCAGTTGGGTGGGAACCTTCTGTCTATGTGCTCAGTGAATCTCAGTTGGGTGGAGACCTTCTGTCTATGTGCTCAGTGAATCTCAGTTGGGTGGGAACCTTCTGTCTATGTGCTCAGTGAATCTCAGTTGGGTGGAGACCTTCTGTCTATGTGCTCAGTGAATCTCAGTTGGGTGGGAACCTTCTGTCTATGTGCTCAGTGAATCTCAGTTGGGTGGGAACCTTCTGTCTATGTGCTCAGGGAATCTCAGTTGGGTGGAGACCTTCTGTCTATGTGCTCAGTGAATCTCAGTTGGGTGGGAACCTTCTGTCTATGTGCTCAGTGAATCTCAGTTGGGTGGGAACCTGTCTATGTGCTCAGTGAATCTCAGTTGGGTGGAGACCTTCTGTCTATGTGCTCAGTGAATCTCAGTTGGGTGGAGACCTTCTGTCTATGTGCTCAGGGAATCTCAGTTGGGTGGAGACCTTCTGTCTATGTGCTCAGTGAATCTCAGTTGGGTGGAGACCTTCTGTCTATGTGCTCAGTGAATCTCAGTTGGGTGGAGACCTTCTGTCTATGTGCTCAGTGAATCTCAGTTGGGTGGAGACCTTCTGTCTATGTGCTCAGGGAATCTCAGTTGGGTGGAGACCTTCTGTCTATGTGCTCAGTGAATCTCAGTTGGGTGGGAACCTTCTGTCTATGTGCTCAGTGAATCTCAGTTGGGTGGAGACCTTCTGTCTATGTGCTCAGTGAATCTCAGTTGGGTGGAGACCTTCTGTCTATGTGCTCAGTGAATCTCAGTTGGGTGGGAACCTTCTGTCTATGTGCTCAGTGAATCTCAGTTGGGTGGAGACCTTCTGTCTATGTGCTCAGTGAATCTCAGTTGGGTGGAGACCTTCTGTCTATGTGCTCAGGGAATCTCAGTTGGGTGGAGACCTTCTGTCTATGTGCTCAGTGAATCTCAGTTGGGTGGGAACCTTCTGTCTATGTGCTCAGTGAATCTCAGTTGGGTGGAGACCTTCTGTCTATGTGCTCAGTGAATCTCAGTTGGGTGGAGACCTTCTGTCTATGTGCTCAGTGAATCTCAGTTGGGTGGAGACCTTCTGTCTATGTGCTCAGTGAATCTCAGTTGGGTGGGAACCTTCTGTCTATGTGCTCAGTGAATCTCAGTTGGGTGGAGACCTTCTGTCTATGTGCTCAGTGAATCTCAGTTGGGTGGAGACCTTCTGTCTATGTGCTCAGTGAATCTCAGTTGGGTGGAGACCTTCTGTCTATGTGCTCAGTGAATCTCAGTTGGGTGGGAACCTTCTGTCTATGTGCTCAGTGAATCTCAGTTGGGTGGAGACCTTCTGTATGTGCTCAGTGAATCTCAGTTGGGTGGAGACCTTCTGTCTATGTGCTCAGTGAATCTCAGTTGGGTGGAGACCTTCTGTCTATGTGCTCAGTGAATCTCAGTTGGGTGGAGACCTTCTGTCTATGTGCTCAGTGAATCTCAGTTGGGTGGAGACCTTCTGTCTATGTGCTCAGTGAATCTCAGTTGGGTGGAGACCTTCTGTCTATGTGCTCAGTGAATCTCAGTTGGGTGGGAACCTTCTGTCTATGTGCTCAGTGAATCTCAGTTGGGTGGAGACCTTCTGTCTATGTGCTCAGTGAATCTCAGTTGGGTGGAGACCTTCTGTCTATGTGCTCAGTGAATCTCAGTTGGGTGGGAACCTTCTGTCTATGTGCTCAGTGAATCTCAGTTGGGTGGGAACCTTCTGTCTATGTGCTCAGTGAATCTCAGTTGGGTGGGAACCTGTCTATGTGCTCAGTGAATCTCAGTTGGGTGGAGACCTTCTGTCTATGTGCTCAGTGAATCTCAGTTGGGTGGAGACCTTCTGTCTATGTGCTCAGTGAATCTCAGTTGGGTGGGAACCTTCTGTCTATGTGCTCAGTGAATCTCAGTTGGGTGGAGACCTTCTGTCTATGTGCTCAGTGAATCTCAGTTGGGTGGGAACCTTCTGTCTATGTGCTCAGTGAATCTCAGTTGGGTGGAGACCTTCTGTCTATGTGCTCAGTGAATCTCAGTTGGGTGGAGACCTTCTGTCTATGTGCTCAGTGAATCTCAGTTGGGTGGGAACCTTCTGTCTATGTGCTCAGTGAATCTCAGTTGGGTGGGAACCTTCTGTCTATGTGCTCAGTGAATCTCAGTTGGGTGGGAACCTGTCTATGTGCTCAGTGAATCTCAGTTGGGTGGAGACCTTCTGTCTATGTGCTCAGTGAATCTCAGTTGGGTGGAGACCTTCTGTATGTGCTCAGTGAATCTCAGTTGGGTGGGAACCTTCTGTCTATGTGCTCAGTGAATCTCAGTTGGGTGGAGACCTTCTGTCTATGTGCTCAGTGAATCTCAGTTGGGTGGAGACCTTCTGTCTATGTGCTCAGTGAATCTCAGTTGGGTGGAGACCTTCTGTCTATGTGCTCAGTGAATCTCAGTTGGGTGGAGACCTTCTGTCTATGTGCTCAGTAAATCTCAGTTGGGTGGGAACCTTCTGTCTATGTGCTCAGTGAATCTCAGTTGGGTGGGAACCTTCTGTCTATGTGCTCAGTGAATCTCAGTTGGGTGGAGACCTTCTGTCTATGTGCTCAGTGAATCTCAGTTGGGTGGAGACCTTCTGTCTATGTGCTCAGTGAATCTCAGTTGGGTGGGAACCTTCTGTCTATGTGCTCAGTGAATCTCAGTTGGGTGGGAACCTTCTGTCTATGTGCTCAGGGAATCTCAGTTGGGTGGGAACCTTCTGTCTATGTGCTCAGTGAATCTCAGTTGGGTGGGAACCTTCTGTCTATGTGCTCAGTGAATCTCAGTTGGGTGGAGACCTTCTGTCTATGTGCTCAGTGAATCTCAGTTGGGTGGAGACCTTCTGTCTATGTGCTCAGTGAATCTCAGTTGGGTGGAGACCCTCTGTCTATGTGCTCAGTGAATCTCAGTTGGGTGGGAACCTTCTGTCTATGTGCTCAGTGAATCTCAGTTGGGTGGAGACCTTCTGTCTATGTGCTCAGTGAATCTCAGTTGGGTGGAGACCTTCTGTCTATGTGCTCAGTGAATCTCAGTTGGGTGGAGACCTTCTGTCTATGTGCTCAGGGAATCTCAGTTGGGTGGAGACCTTCTGTCTATGTGCTCAGTGAATCTCAGTTGGGTGGGAACCTTCTGTCTATGTGCTCAGTGAATCTCAGTTGGGTGGAGACCTTCTGTCTATGTGCTCAGTGAATCTCAGTTGGGTGGAGACCTTCTGTCTATGTGCTCAGTGAATCTCAGTTGGGTGGAGACCTTCTGTCTATGTGCTCAGTGAATCTCAGTTGGGTGGAGACCTTCTGTCTATGTGCTCAGTGAATCTCAGTTGGGTGGGAACCTTCTGTCTATGTGCTCAGTGAATCTCAGTTGGGTGGAGACCTTCTGTCTATGTGCTCTGGGAATCTCAGTTGGGTGGAGACCTTCTGTCTATGTGCTCAGTGAATCTCAGTTGGGTGGGAACCTTCTGTCTATGTGCTCAGTGAATCTCAGTTGGGTGGGAATCTTCTGTCTATGTGCTCAGGGAATCTCAGTTGGGTGGAGACCTTCTGTCTATGTGCTCAGTGAATCTCAGTTGGGTGGAGACCTTCTGTCTATGTGCTCAGTGAATCTCAGTTGGGTGGAGACCTTCTGTCTATGTGCTCAGTGAATCTCAGTTGGGTGGGAACCTTCTGTCTATGTGCTCAGTGAATCTCAGTTGGGTGGGAACCTTCTGTCTATGTGCTCAGTGAATCTCAGTTGGGTGGGAACCTTCTGTCTATGTGCTCAGTGAATCTCAGTTGGGTGGGAACCTTCTGTCTATGTGCTCAGTGAATCTCAGTTGGGTGGGAACCTTCTGTCTATGTGCTCAGTGAATCTCAGTTGGGTGGAGACCTTCTGTCTATGTGCTCAGTGAATCTCAGTTGGGTGGAGACCTTCTGTCTATGTGCTCAGTGAATCTCAGTTGGGTGGAGACCTTCTGTCTATGTGCTCAGTGAATCTCAGTTGGGTGGGAACCTTCTGTCTATGTGCTCAGTGAATCTCAGTTGGGTGGGAACCTTCTGTCTATGTGCTCAGTGAATCTCAGTTGGGTGGGAACCTGTCTATGTGCTCAGTGAATCTCAGTTGGGTGGAGACCTTCTGTCTATGTGCTCAGTGAATCTCAGTTGGGTGGGAACCTTCTGTCTATGTGCTCAGTGAATCTCAGTTGGGTGGAGACCTTCTGTCTATGTGCTCAGTGAATCTCAGTTGGGTGGAGACCTTCTGTCTATGTGCTCAGGGAATCTCAGTTGGGTGGGAACCTTCTGTCTATGTGCTCAGTGAATCTCAGTTGGGTGGGAACCTTCTGTCTATGTGCTCAGGGAATCTCAGTTGGGTGGAGACCTTCTGTCTATGTGCTCAGTGAATCTCAGTTGGGTGGGAACCTTCTGTCTATGTGCTCAGTGAATCTCAGTTGGGTGGGAACCTTCTGTCTATGTGCTCAGTGAATCTCAGTTGGGTGGAGACCTTCTGTCTATGTGCTCAGTGAATCTCAGTTGGGTGGAGACCTTCTGTCTATGTGCTCAGTGAATCTCAGTTGGGTGGAGACCTTCTGTCTATGTGCTCAGTGAATCTCAGTTGGGTGGAGACCTTCTGTATGTGCTCAGTGAATCTCAGTTGGGTGGGAACCTTCTGTCTATGTGCTCAGTGAATCTCAGTTGGGTGGAGACCTTCTGTCTATGTGCTCAGTGAATCTCAGTTGGGTGGAGACCTTCTGTATGTGCTCAGTGAATCTCAGTTGGGTGGAGACCTTCTGTCTATGTGCTCAGTGAATCTCAGTTGGGTGGAGACCTGTCTATGTGCTCAGTGAATCTCAGTTGGGTGGGAACCTTCTGTCTATGTGCTCAGTGAATCTCAGTTGGGTGGAGACCTTCTGTCTATGTGCTCAGTGAATCTCAGTTGGGTGGGAACCTTCTGTCTATGTGCTCAGTGAATCTCAGTTGGGTGGAGACCTTCTGTCTATGTGCTCAGTGAATCTCAGTTGGGTGGGAACCTTCTGTCTATGTGCTCAGTGAATCTCAGTTGGGTGGGAACCTTCTGTCTATGTGCTCAGGGAATCTCAGTTGGGTGGAGACCTTCTGTCTATGTGCTCAGTGAATCTCAGTTGGGTGGGAACCTTCTGTCTATGTGCTCAGTGAATCTCAGTTGGGTGGGAACCTTCTGTCTATGTGCTCAGTGAATCTCAGTTGGGTGGAGACCTTCTGTCTATGTGCTCAGTGAATCTCAGTTGGGTGGAGACCTTCTGTCTATGTGCTCAGTGAATCTCAGTTGGGTGGAGACCTTCTGTCTATGTGCTCAGTGAATCTCAGTTGGGTGGGAACCTTCTGTCTATGTGCTCAGTGAATCTCAGTTGGGTGGAGACCTTCTGTCTATGTGCTCAGTGAATCTCAGTTGGGTGGAGACCTTCTGTCTATGTGCTCAGTGAATCTCAGTTGGGTGGGAACCTTCTGTCTATGTGCTCAGTGAATCTCAGTTGGGTGGGAACCTGTCTATGTGCTCAGTGAATCTCAGTTGGGTGGAGACCTTCTGTCTATGTGCTCAGTGAATCTCAGTTGGGTGGAGACCTTCTGTCTATGTGCTCAGTGAATCTCAGTTGGGTGGGAACCTTCTGTCTATGTGCTCAGTGAATCTCAGTTGGGTGGAGACCTTCTGTCTATGTGCTCAGTGAATCTCAGTTGGGTGGGAACCTTCTGTCTATGTGCTCAGTGAATCTCAGTTGGGTGGAGACCTTCTGTCTATGTGCTCAGTGAATCTCAGTTGGGTGGAGACCTTCTGTCTATGTGCTCAGTGAATCTCAGTTGGGTGGGAACCTTCTGTCTATGTGCTCAGTGAATCTCAGTTGGGTGGGAACCTTCTGTCTATGTGCTCAGTGAATCTCAGTTGGGTGGGAACCTGTCTATGTGCTCAGTGAATCTCAGTTGGGTGGAGACCTTCTGTCTATGTGCTCAGTGAATCTCAGTTGGGTGGAGACCTTCTGTATGTGCTCAGTGAATCTCAGTTGGGTGGGAACCTTCTGTCTATGTGCTCAGTGAATCTCAGTTGGGTGGAGACCTTCTGTCTATGTGCTCAGTGAATCTCAGTTGGGTGGAGACCTTCTGTCTATGTGCTCAGTGAATCTCAGTTGGGTGGAGACCTTCTGTCTATGTGCTCAGTGAATCTCAGTTGGGTGGAGACCTTCTGTCTATGTGCTCAGTGAATCTCAGTTGGGTGGGAACCTTCTGTCTATGTGCTCAGTGAATCTCAGTTGGGTGGGAACCTTCTGTCTATGTGCTCAGTGAATCTCAGTTGGGTGGAGACCTTCTGTCTATGTGCTCAGTGAATCTCAGTTGGGTGGAGACCTTCTGTCTATGTGCTCAGTGAATCTCAGTTGGGTGGGAACCTTCTGTCTATGTGCTCAGTGAATCTCAGTTGGGTGGGAACCTTCTGTCTATGTGCTCAGTGAATCTCAGTTGGGTGGGAACCTTCTGTCTATGTGCTCAGTGAATCTCAGTTGGGTGGGAACCTTCTGTCTATGTGCTCAGTGAATCTCAGTTGGGTGGGAACCTTCTGTCTATGTGCTCAGTGAATCTCAGTTGGGTGGAGACCTTCTGTCTATGTGCTCAGTGAATCTCAGTTGGGTGGAGACCTTCTGTCTATGTGCTCAGTGAATCTCAGTTGGGTGGAGACCTTCTGTCTATGTGCTCAGTGAATCTCAGTTGGGTGGAGACCTTCTGTCTATGTGCTCAGTGAATCTCAGTTGGGTGGAGACCTTCTGTCTATGTGCTCAGGGAATCTCAGTTGGGTGGAGACCTTCTGTCTATGTGCTCAGTGAATCTCAGTTGGGTGGGAACCTTCTGTCTATGTGCTCAGTGAATCTCAGTTGGGTGGAGACCTTCTGTCTATGTGCTCAGTGAATCTCAGTTGGGTGGGAACCTTCTGTCTATGTGCTCAGTGAATCTCAGTTGGGTGGGAACCTTCTGTCTATGTGCTCAGTGAATCTCAGTTGGGTGGGAACCTTATATGTCCTCAGTGAATCTCAGTTGGGTGGAGACCTTCTGTCTATGTGCTCAGTGAATCTCAGTTGGGTGGGAACCTTCTGTCTATGTGCTCAGTGAATCTCAGTTGGGTGGAGACCTTCTGTCTATGTGCTCAGTGAATCTCAGTTGGGTGGGAACCTTCTGTCTATGTGCTCAGTGAATCTCAGTTGGGTGGGAACCTTCTGTCTATGTGCTCAGTGAATCTCAGTTGGGTGGGAACCTTCTGTCTATGTGCTCAGTGAATCTCAGTTGGGTGGAGACCTTCTGTCTATGTGCTCAGTGAATCTCAGTTGGGTGGGAACCTTCTGTCTATGTGCTCAGTGAATCTCAGTTGGGTGGGAACCTTCTGTCTATGTGCTCAGTGAATCTCAGTTGGGTGGGAACCTGTCTATGTGCTCAGTGAATCTCAGTTGGGTGGAGACCTTCTGTCTATGTGCTCAGGGAATCTCAGTTGGGTGGGAACCTTCTGTCTATGTGCTCAGTGAATCTCAGTTGGGTGGGAACCTTCTGTCTATGTGCTCAGTGAATCTCAGTTGGGTGGAGACCTTCTGTCTATGTGCTCAGTGAATCTCAGTTGGGTGGAGACCTTCTGTCTATGTGCTCAGGGAATCTCAGTTGGGTGGAGACCTTCTGTCTATGTGCTCAGTGAATCTCAGTTGGGTGGGAACCTTCTGTCTATGTGCTCAGTGAATCTCAGTTGGGTGGAGACCTTCTGTCTATGTGCTCAGTGAATCTCAGTTGGGTGGAGACCTTCTGTCTATGTGCTCAGTGAATCTCAGTTGGGTGGAGACCTTCTGTCTATGTGCTCAGTGAATCTCAGTTGGGTGGGAACCTTCTGTCTATGTGCTCAGTGAATCTCAGTTGGGTGGAGACCTTCTGTCTATGTGCTCAGTGAATCTCAGTTGGGTGGAGACCTTCTGTCTATGTGCTCAGTGAATCTCAGTTGGGTGGGAACCTTCTGTCTATGTGCTCAGTGAATCTCAGTTGGGTGGGAACCTTCTGTCTATGTGCTCAGTGAATCTCAGTTGGGTGGGAACCTTCTGTCTATGTGCTCAGTGAATCTCAGTTGGGTGGAGACCTTCTGTCTATGTGCTCAGTGAATCTCAGTTGGGTGGAGACCTGTCTATGTGCTCAGTGAATCTCAGTTGGGTGGAGACCTTCTGTCTATGTGCTCAGGGAATCTCAGTTGGGTGGAGACCTTCTGTCTATGTGCTCAGTGAATCTCAGTTGGGTGGGAACCTTCTGTCTATGTGCTCAGTGAATCTCAGTTGGGTGGAGACCTTCTGTCTATGTGCTCAGTGAATCTCAGTTGGGTGGAGACCTTCTGTCTATGTGCTCAGTGAATCTCAGTTGGGTGGAGACCTTCTGTCTATGTGCTCAGTGAATCTCAGTTGGGTGGAGACCTTCTGTCTATGTGCTCAGTGAATCTCAGTTGGGTGGGAACCTTCTGTCTATGTGCTCAGTGAATCTCAGTTGGGTGGAGACCTTCTGTCTATGTGCTCAGGGAATCTCAGTTGGGTGGAGACCTTCTGTCTATGTGCTCAGTGAATCTCAGTTGGGTGGGAACCTTCTGTCTATGTGCTCAGTGAATCTCAGTTGGGTGGGAACCTTCTGTCTATGTGCTCAGGGAATCTCAGTTGGGTGGAGACCTTCTGTCTATGTGCTCAGTGAATCTCAGTTGGGTGGAGACCTTCTGTCTATGTGCTCAGTGAATCTCAGTTGGGTGGAGACCTTCTGTCTATGTGCTCAGTGAATCTCAGTTGGGTGGGAACCTTCTGTCTATGTGCTCAGTGAATCTCAGTTGGGTGGGAACCTTCTGTCTATGTGCTCAGTGAATCTCAGTTGGGTGGGAACCTTCTGTCTATGTGCTCAGTGAATCTCAGTTGGGTGGAGACCTTCTGTCTATGTGCTCAGGGAATCTCAGTTGGGTGGAGACCTTCTGTCTATGTGCTCAGTGAATCTCAGTTGGGTGGGAACCTTCTGTCTATGTGCTCAGTGAATCTCAGTTGGGTGGAGACCTTCTGTCTATGTGCTCAGTGAATCTCAGTTGGGTGGAGACCTTCTGTCTATGTGCTCAGTGAATCTCAGTTGGGTGGGAACCTTCTGTCTATGTGCTCAGTGAATCTCAGTTGGGTGGGAACCTTCTGTCTATGTGCTCAGTGAATCTCAGTTGGGTGGAGACCTTCTGTCTATGTGCTCAGTGAATCTCAGTTGGGTGGAGACCTGTCTATGTGCTCAGGAAATCTCAGTTGGGTGGGAACCTTCTGTCTATGTGCTCAGTGAATCTCAGTTGGGTGGAGACCTTCTGTCTATGTGCTCAGTGAATCTCAGTTGGGTGGAGACCTTCTGTATGTGCTCAGTGAATCTCAGTTGGGTGGAGACCTTCTGTCTATGTGCTCAGTGAATCTCAGTTGGGTGGAGACCTGTCTATGTGCTCAGTGAATCTCAGTTGGGTGGAGACCTTCTGTCTATGTGCTCAGGGAATCTCAGTTGGGTGGAGACCTTCTGTCTATGTGCTCAGTGAATCTCAGTTGGGTGGGAACCTTCTGTCTATGTGCTCAGTGAATCTCAGTTGGGTGGAGACCTTCTGTCTATGTGCTCAGTGAATCTCAGTTGGGTGGAGACCTTCTGTCTATGTGCTCAGTGAATCTCAGTTGGGTGGAGACCTTCTGTCTATGTGCTCAGTGAATCTCAGTTGGGTGGAGACCTTCTGTCTATGTGCTCAGTGAATCTCAGTTGGGTGGGAACCTTCTGTCTATGTGCTCAGTGAATCTCAGTTGGGTGGAGACCTTCTGTCTATGTGCTCAGGGAATCTCAGTTGGGTGGAGACCTTCTGTCTATGTGCTCAGTGAATCTCAGTTGGGTGGGAACCTTCTGTCTATGTGCTCAGTGAATCTCAGTTGGGTGGGAACCTTCTGTCTATGTGCTCAGGGAATCTCAGTTGGGTGGAGACCTTCTGTCTATGTGCTCAGTGAATCTCAGTTGGGTGGAGACCTTCTGTCTATGTGCTCAGTGAATCTCAGTTGGGTGGAGACCTTCTGTCTATGTGCTCAGTGAATCTCAGTTGGGTGGGAACCTTCTGTCTATGTGCTCAGTGAATCTCAGTTGGGTGGGAACCTTCTGTCTATGTGCTCAGTGAATCTCAGTTGGGTGGGAACCTTCTGTCTATGTGCTCAGTGAATCTCAGTTGGGTGGAGACCTTCTGTCTATGTGCTCAGGGAATCTCAGTTGGGTGGAGACCTTCTGTCTATGTGCTCAGTGAATCTCAGTTGGGTGGGAACCTTCTGTCTATGTGCTCAGTGAATCTCAGTTGGGTGGAGACCTTCTGTCTATGTGCTCAGTGAATCTCAGTTGGGTGGAGACCTTCTGTCTATGTGCTCAGTGAATCTCAGTTGGGTGGGAACCTTCTGTCTATGTGCTCAGTGAATCTCAGTTGGGTGGGAACCTTCTGTCTATGTGCTCAGTGAATCTCAGTTGGGTGGAGACCTTCTGTCTATGTGCTCAGTGAATCTCAGTTGGGTGGAGACCTGTCTATGTGCTCAGGAAATCTCAGTTGGGTGGGAACCTTCTGTCTATGTGCTCAGTGAATCTCAGTTGGGTGGAGACCTTCTGTCTATGTGCTCAGTGAATCTCAGTTGGGTGGAGACCTTCTGTATGTGCTCAGTGAATCTCAGTTGGGTGGGAACCTTCTGTCTATGTGCTCAGTGAATCTCAGTTGGGTGGAGACCTTCTGTCTATGTGCTCAGTGAATCTCAGTTGGGTGGAGACCTTCTGTCTATGTGCTCAGTGAATCTCAGTTGGGTGGAGACCTTCTGTCTATGTGCTCAGTGAATCTCAGTTGGGTGGAGACCTTCTGTCTATGTGCTCAGTGAATCTCAGTTGGGTGGGAACCTTCTGTCTATGTGCTCAGTGAATCTCAGTTGGGTGGAGACCTTCTGTCTATGTGCTCAGTGAATCTCAGTTGGGTGGGAACCTTCTGTCTATGTGCTCAGTGAATCTCAGTTGGGTGGAGACCTTCTGTCTATGTGCTCAGTGAATCTCAGTTGGGTGGGAACCTTCTGTCTATGTGCTCAGTGAATCTCAGTTGGGTGGGAACCTGTCTATGTGCTCAGTGAATCTCAGTTGGGTGGAGACCTTCTGTCTATGTGCTCAGTGAATCTCAGTTGGGTGGAGACCTTCTGTCTATGTGCTCAGTGAATCTCAGTTGGGTGGAGACCTTCTGTCTATGTGCTCAGTGAATCTCAGTTGGGTGGAGACCTTCTGTCTATGTGCTCAGTGAATCTCAGTTGGGTGGGAACCTTCTGTCTATGTGCTCAGTGAATCTCAGTTGGGTGGGAACCTTCTGTCTATGTGCTCAGTGAATCTCAGTTGGGTGGAGACCTTCTGTCTATGTGCTCAGTGAATCTCAGTTGGGTGGGAACCTTCTGTCTATGTGCTCAGTGAATCTCAGTTGGGTGGGAACCTTCTATGTGCTCAGTGAATCTCAGTTGGGTGGAGACCTTCTGTCTATGTGCTCAGTGAATCTCAGTTGGGTGGGAACCTTCTGTCTATGTGCTCAGGGAATCTCAGTTGGGTGGGAACCTTCTGTCTATGTGCTCAGTGAATCTCAGTTGGGTGGGAACCTTCTGTCTATGTGCTCAGGGAATCTCAGTTGGGTGGGAACCTTCTGTCTATGTGCTCAGGGAATCTCAGTTGGGTGGGAACCTTCTGTCTATGTGCTCAGTGAATCTCAGTTGGGTGGGAACCTTCTGTCTATGTGCTCAGTGAATCTCAGTTGGGTGGGAACCTTCTGTCTATGTGCTCAGGGAATCTCAGTTGGGTGGAGACCTTCTGTCTATGTGCTCAGTGAATCTCAGTTGGGTGGGAACCTTCTGTCTATGTGCTCAGTGAATCTCAGTTGGGTGGGAACCTTCTGTCTATGTGCTCAGGGAATCTCAGTTGGGTGGAGACCTTCTGTCTATGTGCTCAGTGAATCTCAGTTGGGTGGAGACCTTCTGTCTATGTGCTCAGTGAATCTCAGTTGGGTGGAGACCTTCTGTCTATGTGCTCAGTGAATCTCAGTTGGGTGGAGACCTTCTGTATGTGCTCAGTGAATCTCAGTTGGGTGGGAACCTTCTGTCTATGTGCTCAGTGAATCTCAGTTGGGTGGAGACCTTCTGTCTATGTGCTCAGTGAATCTCAGTTGGGTGGAGACCTTCTGTATGTGCTCAGTGAATCTCAGTTGGGTGGAGACCTTCTGTCTATGTGCTCAGTGAATCTCAGTTGGGTGGAGACCTTCTGTCTATGTGCTCAGAAAATCTCAGTTGGGTGGGAACCTTCTGTCTATGTGCTCAGTGAATCTCAGTTGGGTGGAGACCTTCTGTCTATGTGCTCAGTGAATCTCAGTTGGGTGGAGACCTTCTGTATGTGCTCAGTGAATCTCAGTTGGGTGGAGACCTTCTGTCTATGTGCTCAGTGAATCTCAGTTGGGTGGAGACCTTCTGTCTATGTGCTCAGTGAATCTCAGTTGGGTGGAGACCTTCTGTCTATGTGCTCAGTGAATCTCAGTTGGGTGGAGACCTTCTGTCTATGTGCTCAGTGAATCTCAGTTGGGTGGAGACCTTCTGTCTATGTGCTCAGTGAATCTCAGTTGGGTGGGAACCTTCTGTCTATGTGCTCAGTGAATCTCAGTTGGGTGGGAACCTTCTGTCTATGTGCTCAGTGAATCTCAGTTGGGTGGAGACCTTCTGTCTATGTGCTCAGTGAATCTCAGTTGGGTGGAGACCTTCTGTCTATGTGCTCAGTGAATCTCAGTTGGGTGGGAACCTTCTGTCTATGTGCTCAGTGAATCTCAGTTGGGTGGAGACCTTCTGTCTATGTGCTCAGTGAATCTCAGTTGGGTGGAGACCTTCTGTCTATGTGCTCAGTGAATCTCAGTTGGGTGGGAACCTTCTGTCTATGTGCTCAGTGAATCTCAGTTGGGTGGGAACCTTCTGTCTATGTGCTCAGTGAATCTCAGTTGGGTGGAGACCTTCTGTCTATGTGCTCAGTGAATCTCAGTTGGGTGGAGACCTTCTGTCTATGTGCTCAGTGAATCTCAGTTGGGTGGAGACCTTCTGTCTATGTGCTCAGTGAATCTCAGTTGGGTGGAGACCTTCTGTCTATGTGCTCAGGGAATCTCAGTTGGGTGGAGACCTTCTGTCTATGTGTTCAGTGAATCTCAGTTGGGTGGGAACCTTCTGTCTATGTGCTCAGTGAATCTCAGTTGGGTGGAGACCTTCTGTCTATGTGCTCAGTGAATCTCAGTTGGGTGGAGACCTTCTGTCTATGTGCTCAGTGAATCTCAGTTGGGTGGAGACCTTCTGTCTATGTGCTCAGTGAATCTCAGTTGGGTGGAGACCTTCTGTCTATGTGCTCAGTGAATCTCAGTTGGGTGGAGACCTTCTGTCTATGTGCTCAGTGAATCTCAGTTGGGTGGAGACCTTCTGTCTATGTGCTCAGTGAATCTCAGTTGGGTGGAGACCTTCTGTCTATGTGCTCAGGGAATCTCAGTTGGGTGGGAACCTTCTGTCTATGTGCTCAGTGAATCTCAGTTGGGTGGGAACCTTCTGTCTATGTGCTCAGTGAATCTCAGTTGGGTGGGAACCTTCTATGTGCTCAGTGAATCTCAGTTGGGTGGAGACCTTCTGTCTATGTGCTCAGTGAATCTCAGTTGGGTGGGAACCTTCTGTCTATGTGCTCAGTGAATCTCAGTTGGGTGGAGACCTTCTGTCTATGTGCTCAGTGAATCTCAGTTGGGTGGGAACCTTCTGTCTATGTGCTCAGTGAATCTCAGTTGGGTGGGAACCTTCTGTCTATGTGCTCAGTGAATCTCAGTTGGGTGGAGACCTTCTGTCTATGTGCTCAGTGAATCTCAGTTGGGTGGGAACCTTCTGTCTATGTGCTCAGTGAATCTCAGTTGGGTGGAGACCTTCTGTCTATGTGCTCAGTGAATCTCAGTTGGGTGGGAACCTTCTGTCTATGTGCTCAGTGAATCTCAGTTGGGTGGGAACCTTCTGTCTATGTGCTCAGTGAATCTCAGTTGGGTGGGAACCTGTCTATGTGCTCAGTGAATCTCAGTTGGGTGGAGACCTTCTGTCTATGTGCTCAGGGAATCTCAGTTGGGTGGGAACCTTCTGTCTATGTGCTCAGTGAATCTCAGTTGGGTGGGAACCTTCTGTCTATGTGCTCAGTGAATCTCAGTTGGGTGGAGACCTTCTGTCTATGTGCTCAGTGAATCTCAGTTGGGTGGAGACCTTCTGTCTATGTGCTCAGGGAATCTCAGTTGGGTGGAGACCTTCTGTCTATGTGCTCAGTGAATCTCAGTTGGGTGGGAACCTTCTGTCTATGTGCTCAGTGAATCTCAGTTGGGTGGAGACCTTCTGTCTATGTGCTCAGTGAATCTCAGTTGGGTGGGAACCTTCTGTCTATGTGCTCAGTGAATCTCAGTTGGGTGGGAACCTTCTGTCTATGTGCTCAGGGAATCTCAGTTGGGTGGAGACCTTCTGTCTATGTGCTCAGTGAATCTCAGTTGGGTGGAGACCTTCTGTCTATGTGCTCAGTGAATCTCAGTTGGGTGGAGACCTTCTGTCTATGTGCTCAGTGAATCTCAGTTGGGTGGGAACCTTCTGTCTATGTGCTCAGTGAATCTCAGTTGGGTGGGAACCTTCTGTCTATGTGCTCAGTGAATCTCAGTTGGGTGGGAACCTTCTGTCTATGTGCTCAGTGAATCTCAGTTGGGTGGAGACCTTCTGTCTATGTGCTCAGGGAATCTCAGTTGGGTGGAGACCTTCTGTCTATGTGCTCAGTGAATCTCAGTTGGGTGGGAACCTTCTGTCTATGTGCTCAGTGAATCTCAGTTGGGTGGAGACCTTCTGTCTATGTGCTCAGTGAATCTCAGTTGGGTGGAGACCTTCTGTCTATGTGCTCAGTGAATCTCAGTTGGGTGGGAACCTTCTGTCTATGTGCTCAGTGAATCTCAGTTGGGTGGGAACCTTCTGTCTATGTGCTCAGTGAATCTCAGTTGGGTGGAGACCTTCTGTCTATGTGCTCAGTGAATCTCAGTTGGGTGGAGACCTGTCTATGTGCTCAGGAAATCTCAGTTGGGTGGGAACCTTCTGTCTATGTGCTCAGTGAATCTCAGTTGGGTGGAGACCTTCTGTCTATGTGCTCAGTGAATCTCAGTTGGGTGGAGACCTTCTGTATGTGCTCAGTGAATCTCAGTTGGGTGGGAACCTTCTGTCTATGTGCTCAGTGAATCTCAGTTGGGTGGAGACCTTCTGTCTATGTGCTCAGTGAATCTCAGTTGGGTGGAGACCTTCTGTCTATGTGCTCAGTGAATCTCAGTTGGGTGGAGACCTTCTGTCTATGTGCTCAGTGAATCTCAGTTGGGTGGAGACCTTCTGTCTATGTGCTCAGTGAATCTCAGTTGGGTGGGAACCTTCTGTCTATGTGCTCAGTGAATCTCAGTTGGGTGGAGACCTTCTGTCTATGTGCTCAGTGAATCTCAGTTGGGTGGGAACCTTCTGTCTATGTGCTCAGTGAATCTCAGTTGGGTGGAGACCTTCTGTCTATGTGCTCAGTGAATCTCAGTTGGGTGGGAACCTTCTGTCTATGTGCTCAGTGAATCTCAGTTGGGTGGGAACCTGTCTATGTGCTCAGTGAATCTCAGTTGGGTGGAGACCTTCTGTCTATGTGCTCAGTGAATCTCAGTTGGGTGGAGACCTTCTGTCTATGTGCTCAGTGAATCTCAGTTGGGTGGAGACCTTCTGTCTATGTGCTCAGTGAATCTCAGTTGGGTGGAGACCTTCTGTCTATGTGCTCAGTGAATCTCAGTTGGGTGGGAACCTTCTGTCTATGTGCTCAGTGAATCTCAGTTGGGTGGGAACCTTCTGTCTATGTGCTCAGTGAATCTCAGTTGGGTGGAGACCTTCTGTCTATGTGCTCAGTGAATCTCAGTTGGGTGGGAACCTTCTGTCTATGTGCTCAGTGAATCTCAGTTGGGTGGGAACCTTCTGTCTATGTGCTCAGTGAATCTCAGTTGGGTGGAGACCTTCTGTCTATGTGCTCAGTGAATCTCAGTTGGGTGGGAACCTTCTGTCTATGTGCTCAGGGAATCTCAGTTGGGTGGGAACCTTCTGTCTATGTGCTCAGTGAATCTCAGTTGGGTGGGAACCTTCTGTCTATGTGCTCAGGGAATCTCAGTTGGGTGGGAACCTTCTGTCTATGTGCTCAGGGAATCTCAGTTGGGTGGGAACCTTCTGTCTATGTGCTCAGTGAATCTCAGTTGGGTGGGAACCTTCTGTCTATGTGCTCAGTGAATCTCAGTTGGGTGGGAACCTTCTGTCTATGTGCTCAGGGAATCTCAGTTGGGTGGAGACCTTCTGTCTATGTGCTCAGTGAATCTCAGTTGGGTGGGAACCTTCTGTCTATGTGCTCAGTGAATCTCAGTTGGGTGGGAACCTTCTGTCTATGTGCTCAGGGAATCTCAGTTGGGTGGAGACCTTCTGTCTATGTGCTCAGTGAATCTCAGTTGGGTGGAGACCTTCTGTCTATGTGCTCAGTGAATCTCAGTTGGGTGGAGACCTTCTGTCTATGTGCTCAGTGAATCTCAGTTGGGTGGAGACCTTCTGTATGTGCTCAGTGAATCTCAGTTGGGTGGGAACCTTCTGTCTATGTGCTCAGTGAATCTCAGTTGGGTGGAGACCTTCTGTCTATGTGCTCAGTGAATCTCAGTTGGGTGGAGACCTTCTGTATGTGCTCAGTGAATCTCAGTTGGGTGGAGACCTTCTGTCTATGTGCTCAGTGAATCTCAGTTGGGTGGAGACCTTCTGTCTATGTGCTCAGAAAATCTCAGTTGGGTGGGAACCTTCTGTCTATGTGCTCAGTGAATCTCAGTTGGGTGGAGACCTTCTGTCTATGTGCTCAGTGAATCTCAGTTGGGTGGAGACCTTCTGTATGTGCTCAGTGAATCTCAGTTGGGTGGAGACCTTCTGTCTATGTGCTCAGTGAATCTCAGTTGGGTGGAGACCTTCTGTCTATGTGCTCAGTGAATCTCAGTTGGGTGGAGACCTTCTGTCTATGTGCTCAGTGAATCTCAGTTGGGTGGAGACCTTCTGTCTATGTGCTCAGTGAATCTCAGTTGGGTGGAGACCTTCTGTCTATGTGCTCAGTGAATCTCAGTTGGGTGGGAACCTTCTGTCTATGTGCTCAGTGAATCTCAGTTGGGTGGGAACCTTCTGTCTATGTGCTCAGTGAATCTCAGTTGGGTGGAGACCTTCTGTCTATGTGCTCAGTGAATCTCAGTTGGGTGGAGACCTTCTGTCTATGTGCTCAGTGAATCTCAGTTGGGTGGGAACCTTCTGTCTATGTGCTCAGTGAATCTCAGTTGGGTGGAGACCTTCTGTCTATGTGCTCAGTGAATCTCAGTTGGGTGGAGACCTTCTGTCTATGTGCTCAGTGAATCTCAGTTGGGTGGGAACCTTCTGTCTATGTGCTCAGTGAATCTCAGTTGGGTGGGAACCTTCTGTCTATGTGCTCAGTGAATCTCAGTTGGGTGGAGACCTTCTGTCTATGTGCTCAGTGAATCTCAGTTGGGTGGAGACCTTCTGTCTATGTGCTCAGTGAATCTCAGTTGGGTGGAGACCTTCTGTCTATGTGCTCAGTGAATCTCAGTTGGGTGGAGACCTTCTGTCTATGTGCTCAGGGAATCTCAGTTGGGTGGAGACCTTCTGTCTATGTGTTCAGTGAATCTCAGTTGGGTGGGAACCTTCTGTCTATGTGCTCAGTGAATCTCAGTTGGGTGGAGACCTTCTGTCTATGTGCTCAGTGAATCTCAGTTGGGTGGAGACCTTCTGTCTATGTGCTCAGTGAATCTCAGTTGGGTGGAGACCTTCTGTCTATGTGCTCAGTGAATCTCAGTTGGGTGGAGACCTTCTGTCTATGTGCTCAGTGAATCTCAGTTGGGTGGGAACCTTCTGTCTATGTGCTCAGTGAATCTCAGTTGGGTGGAGACCTTCTGTCTATGTGCTCAGGGAATCTCAGTTGGGTGGAGACCTTCTGTCTATGTGCTCAGTGAATCTCAGTTGGGTGGGAACCTTCTGTCTATGTGCTCAGTGAATCTCAGTTGGGTGGAGACCTTCTGTCTATGTGCTCAGTGAATCTCAGTTGGGTGGAGACCTTCTGTCTATGTGCTCAGGGAATCTCAGTTGGGTGGGAACCTTCTGTCTATGTGCTCAGTGAATCTCAGTTGGGTGGGAACCTTCTGTCTATGTGCTCAGTGAATCTCAGTTGGGTGGGAACCTTCTATGTGCTCAGTGAATCTCAGTTGGGTGGAGACCTTCTGTCTATGTGCTCAGTGAATCTCAGTTGGGTGGGAACCTTCTGTCTATGTGCTCAGTGAATCTCAGTTGGGTGGAGACCTTCTGTCTATGTGCTCAGTGAATCTCAGTTGGGTGGGAACCTTCTGTCTATGTGCTCAGTGAATCTCAGTTGGGTGGAGACCTTCTGTCTATGTGCTCAGTGAATCTCAGTTGGGTGGGAACCTTCTGTCTATGTGCTCAGTGAATCTCAGTTGGGTGGGAACCTTCTGTCTATGTGCTCAGTGAATCTCAGTTGGGTGGGAACCTGTCTATGTGCTCAGTGAATCTCAGTTGGGTGGAGACCTTCTGTCTATGTGCTCAGGGAATCTCAGTTGGGTGGGAACCTTCTGTCTATGTGCTCAGTGAATCTCAGTTGGGTGGGAACCTTCTGTCTATGTGCTCAGTGAATCTCAGTTGGGTGGAGACCTTCTGTCTATGTGCTCAGTGAATCTCAGTTGGGTGGAGACCTTCTGTCTATGTGCTCAGGGAATCTCAGTTGGGTGGAGACCTTCTGTCTATGTGCTCAGTGAATCTCAGTTGGGTGGGAACCTTCTGTCTATGTGCTCAGTGAATCTCAGTTGGGTGGAGACCTTCTGTCTATGTGCTCAGTGAATCTCAGTTGGGTGGAGACCTTCTGTCTATGTGCTCAGTGAATCTCAGTTGGGTGGAGACCTTCTGTCTATGTGCTCAGTGAATCTCAGTTGGGTGGGACCTTCTGTCTATGTGCTCAGTGAATCTCAGTTGGGTGGAGACCTTCTGTCTATGTGCTCAGTGAATCTCAGTTGGGTGGGAACCTTCTGTCTATGTGCTCAGTGAATCTCAGTTGGGTGGAGACCTTCTGTCTATGTGCTCAGTGAATCTCAGTTGGGTGGAGACCTTCTGTCTATGTGCTCAGTGAATCTCAGTTGGGTGGGAACCTTCTGTCTATGTGCTCAGTGAATCTCAGTTGGGTGGGAACCTTCTGTCTATGTGCTCAGTGAATCTCAGTTGGGTGGAGACCTTCTGTCTATGTGCTCAGTGAATCTCAGTTGGGTGGAGACCTTCTGTCTATGTGCTCAGTGAATCTCAGTTGGGTGGAGACCTTCTGTCTATGTGCTCAGGGAATCTCAGTTGGGTGGGAACCTTCTGTCTATGTGCTCAGTGAATCTCAGTTGGGTGGGAACCTTCTTCTATGTGCTCAGTGAATCTCAGTTGGGTGGAGACCTTCTGTCTATGTGCTCAGTGAATCTCAGTTGGGTGGAGACCTTCTGTCTATGTGCTCAGTGAATCTCAGTTGGGTGGAGACCTTCTGTCTATGTGCTCAGTGAATCTCAGTTGGGTGGGAACCTTCTGTCTATGTGCTCAGTGAATCTCAGTTGGGTGGGAACCTGTCTATGTGCTCAGTGAATCTCAGTTGGGTGGAGACCTTCTGTCTATGTGCTCAGTGAATCTCAGTTGGGTGGGAACCTTCTGTCTATGTGCTCAGTGAATCTCAGTTGGGTGGGAACCTGTCTATGTGCTCAGTGAATCTCAGTTGGGTGGAGACCTTCTGTCTATGTGCTCAGTGAATCTCAGTTGGGTGGGAACCTTCTGTCTATGTGCTCAGTGAATCTCAGTTGGGTGGAGACCTTCTGTATATGTGCTCAGTGAATCTCAGTTGGGTGGAGACCTTCTGTCTATGTGCTCAGTGAATCTCAGTTGGGTGGGAACCTTCTGTCTATGTGCTCAGGGAATCTCAGTTGGGTGGGAACCTTCTGTCTATGTGCTCAGTGAATCTCATTTGGGTGGAGACCTTCTGTCTATGTGCTCAGTGAATCTCAGTTGGGTGGAGACCTTCTGTCTATGTGCTCAGTGAATCTCAGTTGGGTGGAGACCTTCTGTCTATGTGCTCAGGAAATCTCAGTTGGGTGGGAACCTTCTGTCTATGTGCTCAGTGAATCTCAGTTGGGTGGGAACCTGTCTATGTGCTCAGTGAATCTCAGTTGGGTGGAGACCTTCTGTCTATGTGCTCAGTGAATCTCAGTTGGGTGGGAACCTTCTGTCTATGTGCTCAGTGAATCTCAGTTGGGTGGAGACCTTCTGTCTATGTGCTCAGTGAATCTCAGTTGGGTGGAGACCTTCTGTCTATGTGCTCAGTGAATCTCAGTTGGGTGGGAACCTTCTGTCTATGTGCTCAGTGAATCTCAGTTGGGTGGGAACCTTCTGTCTATGTGCTCAGTGAATCTCAGTTGGGTGGAGACCTTCTGTCTATGTGCTCAGTGAATCTCAGTTGGGTGGAGACCTTCTGTCTATGTGCTCAGTGAATCTCAGTTGGGTGGGAACCTTCTGTCTATGTGCTCAGTGAATCTCAGTTGGGTGGGAACCTTCTATGTGCTCAGTGAATCTCAGTTGGGTGGAGACCTTCTGTCTATGTGCTCAGTGAATCTCAGTTGGGTGGGAACCTTCTGTCTATGTGCTCAGTGAATCTCAGTTGGGTGGAGACCTTCTGTCTATGTGCTCAGTGAATCTCAGTTGGGTGGGAACCTTCTGTCTATGTGCTCAGTGAATCTCAGTTGGGTGGGAACCTTCTGTCTATGTGCTCAGTGAATCTCAGTTGGGTGGAGACCTTCTGTCTATGTGCTCAGTGAATCTCAGTTGGGTGGGAACCTTCTGTCTATGTGCTCAGTGAATCTCAGTTGGGTGGAGACCTTCTGTCTATGTGCTCAGTGAATCTCAGTTGGGTGGGAACCTTCTGTCTATGTGCTCAGTGAATCTCAGTTGGGTGGGAACCTGTCTATGTGCTCAGTGAATCTCAGTTGGGTGGAGACCTTCTGTCTATGTGCTCAGGGAATCTCAGTTGGGTGGGAACCTTCTGTCTATGTGCTCAGTGAATCTCAGTTGGGTGGGAACCTTCTGTCTATGTGCTCAGTGAATCTCAGTTGGGTGGAGACCTTCTGTCTATGTGCTCAGTGAATCTCAGTTGGGTGGAGACCTTCTGTCTATGTGCTCAGGGAATCTCAGTTGGGTGGAGACCTTCTGTCTATGTGCTCAGTGAATCTCAGTTGGGTGGGAACCTTCTGTCTATGTGCTCAGTGAATCTCAGTTGGGTGGAGACCTTCTGTCTATGTGCTCAGGGAATCTCAGTTGGGTGGAGACCTTCTGTCTATGTGCTCAGTGAATCTCAGTTGGGTGGGAACCTTCTGTCTATGTGCTCAGTGAATCTCAGTTGGGTGGGAACCTTCTGTCTATGTGCTCAGGGAATCTCAGTTGGGTGGAGACCTTCTGTCTATGTGCTCAGTGAATCTCAGTTGGGTGGAGACCTTCTGTCTATGTGCTCAGTGAATCTCAGTTGGGTGGAGACCTTCTGTCTATGTGCTCAGTGAATCTCAGTTGGGTGGGAACCTTCTGTCTATGTGCTCAGTGAATCTCAGTTGGGTGGGAACCTTCTGTCTATGTGCTCAGTGAATCTCAGTTGGGTGGGAACCTTCTGTCTATGTGCTCAGTGAATCTCAGTTGGGTGGAGACCTTCTGTCTATGTGCTCAGGGAATCTCAGTTGGGTGGAGACCTTCTGTCTATGTGCTCAGTGAATCTCAGTTGGGTGGGAACCTTCTGTCTATGTGCTCAGTGAATCTCAGTTGGGTGGAGACCTTCTGTCTATGTGCTCAGTGAATCTCAGTTGGGTGGAGACCTTCTGTCTATGTGCTCAGTGAATCTCAGTTGGGTGGGAACCTTCTGTCTATGTGCTCAGTGAATCTCAGTTGGGTGGGAACCTTCTGTCTATGTGCTCAGTGAATCTCAGTTGGGTGGAGACCTTCTGTCTATGTGCTCAGTGAATCTCAGTTGGGTGGAGACCTGTCTATGTGCTCAGGAAATCTCAGTTGGGTGGGAACCTTCTGTCTATGTGCTCAGTGAATCTCAGTTGGGTGGAGACCTTCTGTCTATGTGCTCAGTGAATCTCAGTTGGGTGGAGACCTTCTGTATGTGCTCAGTGAATCTCAGTTGGGTGGGAACCTTCTGTCTATGTGCTCAGTGAATCTCAGTTGGGTGGAGACCTTCTGTCTATGTGCTCAGTGAATCTCAGTTGGGTGGAGACCTTCTGTCTATGTGCTCAGTGAATCTCAGTTGGGTGGAGACCTTCTGTCTATGTGCTCAGTGAATCTCAGTTGGGTGGAGACCTTCTGTCTATGTGCTCAGTGAATCTCAGTTGGGTGGGAACCTTCTGTCTATGTGCTCAGTGAATCTCAGTTGGGTGGAGACCTTCTGTCTATGTGCTCAGTGAATCTCAGTTGGGTGGGAACCTTCTGTCTATGTGCTCAGTGAATCTCAGTTGGGTGGAGACCTTCTGTCTATGTGCTCAGTGAATCTCAGTTGGGTGGGAACCTTCTGTCTATGTGCTCAGTGAATCTCAGTTGGGTGGGAACCTGTCTATGTGCTCAGTGAATCTCAGTTGGGTGGAGACCTTCTGTCTATGTGCTCAGTGAATCTCAGTTGGGTGGAGACCTTCTGTCTATGTGCTCAGTGAATCTCAGTTGGGTGGAGACCTTCTGTCTATGTGCTCAGTGAATCTCAGTTGGGTGGAGACCTTCTGTCTATGTGCTCAGTGAATCTCAGTTGGGTGGGAACCTTCTGTCTATGTGCTCAGTGAATCTCAGTTGGGTGGGAACCTTCTGTCTATGTGCTCAGTGAATCTCAGTTGGGTGGAGACCTTCTGTCTATGTGCTCAGTGAATCTCAGTTGGGTGGGAACCTTCTGTCTATGTGCTCAGTGAATCTCAGTTGGGTGGGAACCTTCTGTCTATGTGCTCAGTGAATCTCAGTTGGGTGGAGACCTTCTGTCTATGTGCTCAGTGAATCTCAGTTGGGTGGGAACCTTCTGTCTATGTGCTCAGGGAATCTCAGTTGGGTGGGAACCTTCTGTCTATGTGCTCAGTGAATCTCAGTTGGGTGGGAACCTTCTGTCTATGTGCTCAGGGAATCTCAGTTGGGTGGGAACCTTCTGTCTATGTGCTCAGGGAATCTCAGTTGGGTGGGAACCTTCTGTCTATGTGCTCAGTGAATCTCAGTTGGGTGGGAACCTTCTGTCTATGTGCTCAGTGAATCTCAGTTGGGTGGGAACCTTCTGTCTATGTGCTCAGGGAATCTCAGTTGGGTGGAGACCTTCTGTCTATGTGCTCAGTGAATCTCAGTTGGGTGGGAACCTTCTGTCTATGTGCTCAGTGAATCTCAGTTGGGTGGGAACCTTCTGTCTATGTGCTCAGGGAATCTCAGTTGGGTGGAGACCTTCTGTCTATGTGCTCAGTGAATCTCAGTTGGGTGGAGACCTTCTGTCTATGTGCTCAGTGAATCTCAGTTGGGTGGAGACCTTCTGTCTATGTGCTCAGTGAATCTCAGTTGGGTGGAGACCTTCTGTATGTGCTCAGTGAATCTCAGTTGGGTGGGAACCTTCTGTCTATGTGCTCAGTGAATCTCAGTTGGGTGGAGACCTTCTGTCTATGTGCTCAGTGAATCTCAGTTGGGTGGAGACCTTCTGTATGTGCTCAGTGAATCTCAGTTGGGTGGAGACCTTCTGTCTATGTGCTCAGTGAATCTCAGTTGGGTGGAGACCTTCTGTCTATGTGCTCAGAAAATCTCAGTTGGGTGGGAACCTTCTGTCTATGTGCTCAGTGAATCTCAGTTGGGTGGAGACCTTCTGTCTATGTGCTCAGTGAATCTCAGTTGGGTGGAGACCTTCTGTATGTGCTCAGTGAATCTCAGTTGGGTGGAGACCTTCTGTCTATGTGCTCAGTGAATCTCAGTTGGGTGGAGACCTTCTGTCTATGTGCTCAGTGAATCTCAGTTGGGTGGAGACCTTCTGTCTATGTGCTCAGTGAATCTCAGTTGGGTGGAGACCTTCTGTCTATGTGCTCAGTGAATCTCAGTTGGGTGGAGACCTTCTGTCTATGTGCTCAGTGAATCTCAGTTGGGTGGGAACCTTCTGTCTATGTGCTCAGTGAATCTCAGTTGGGTGGGAACCTTCTGTCTATGTGCTCAGTGAATCTCAGTTGGGTGGAGACCTTCTGTCTATGTGCTCAGTGAATCTCAGTTGGGTGGAGACCTTCTGTCTATGTGCTCAGTGAATCTCAGTTGGGTGGGAACCTTCTGTCTATGTGCTCAGTGAATCTCAGTTGGGTGGAGACCTTCTGTCTATGTGCTCAGTGAATCTCAGTTGGGTGGAGACCTTCTGTCTATGTGCTCAGTGAATCTCAGTTGGGTGGGAACCTTCTGTCTATGTGCTCAGTGAATCTCAGTTGGGTGGGAACCTTCTGTCTATGTGCTCAGTGAATCTCAGTTGGGTGGAGACCTTCTGTCTATGTGCTCAGTGAATCTCAGTTGGGTGGAGACCTTCTGTCTATGTGCTCAGTGAATCTCAGTTGGGTGGAGACCTTCTGTCTATGTGCTCAGTGAATCTCAGTTGGGTGGAGACCTTCTGTCTATGTGCTCAGGGAATCTCAGTTGGGTGGAGACCTTCTGTCTATGTGTTCAGTGAATCTCAGTTGGGTGGGAACCTTCTGTCTATGTGCTCAGTGAATCTCAGTTGGGTGGAGACCTTCTGTCTATGTGCTCAGTGAATCTCAGTTGGGTGGAGACCTTCTGTCTATGTGCTCAGTGAATCTCAGTTGGGTGGAGACCTTCTGTCTATGTGCTCAGTGAATCTCAGTTGGGTGGAGACCTTCTGTCTATGTGCTCAGTGAATCTCAGTTGGGTGGGAACCTTCTGTCTATGTGCTCAGTGAATCTCAGTTGGGTGGAGACCTTCTGTCTATGTGCTCAGGGAATCTCAGTTGGGTGGAGACCTTCTGTCTATGTGCTCAGTGAATCTCAGTTGGGTGGGAACCTTCTGTCTATGTGCTCAGTGAATCTCAGTTGGGTGGAGACCTTCTGTCTATGTGCTCAGTGAATCTCAGTTGGGTGGAGACCTTCTGTCTATGTGCTCAGGGAATCTCAGTTGGGTGGGAACCTTCTGTCTATGTGCTCAGTGAATCTCAGTTGGGTGGGAACCTTCTGTCTATGTGCTCAGTGAATCTCAGTTGGGTGGGAACCTTCTATGTGCTCAGTGAATCTCAGTTGGGTGGAGACCTTCTGTCTATGTGCTCAGTGAATCTCAGTTGGGTGGGAACCTTCTGTCTATGTGCTCAGTGAATCTCAGTTGGGTGGAGACCTTCTGTCTATGTGCTCAGTGAATCTCAGTTGGGTGGGAACCTTCTGTCTATGTGCTCAGTGAATCTCAGTTGGGTGGGAACCTTCTGTCTATGTGCTCAGTGAATCTCAGTTGGGTGGAGACCTTCTGTCTATGTGCTCAGTGAATCTCAGTTGGGTGGGAACCTTCTGTCTATGTGCTCAGTGAATCTCAGTTGGGTGGAGACCTTCTGTCTATGTGCTCAGTGAATCTCAGTTGGGTGGGAACCTTCTGTCTATGTGCTCAGTGAATCTCAGTTGGGTGGGAACCTTCTGTCTATGTGCTCAGTGAATCTCAGTTGGGTGGGAACCTGTCTATGTGCTCAGTGAATCTCAGTTGGGTGGAGACCTTCTGTCTATGTGCTCAGGGAATCTCAGTTGGGTGGGAACCTTCTGTCTATGTGCTCAGTGAATCTCAGTTGGGTGGGAACCTTCTGTCTATGTGCTCAGTGAATCTCAGTTGGGTGGAGACCTTCTGTCTATGTGCTCAGTGAATCTCAGTTGGGTGGAGACCTTCTGTCTATGTGCTCAGGGAATCTCAGTTGGGTGGAGACCTTCTGTCTATGTGCTCAGTGAATCTCAGTTGGGTGGGAACCTTCTGTCTATGTGCTCAGTGAATCTCAGTTGGGTGGAGACCTTCTGTCTATGTGCTCAGTGAATCTCAGTTGGGTGGAGACCTTCTGTCTATGTGCTCAGTGAATCTCAGTTGGGTGGAGACCTTCTGTCTATGTGCTCAGTGAATCTCAGTTGGGTGGGACCTTCTGTCTATGTGCTCAGTGAATCTCAGTTGGGTGGAGACCTTCTGTCTATGTGCTCAGTGAATCTCAGTTGGGTGGGAACCTTCTGTCTATGTGCTCAGTGAATCTCAGTTGGGTGGAGACCTTCTGTCTATGTGCTCAGTGAATCTCAGTTGGGTGGAGACCTTCTGTCTATGTGCTCAGTGAATCTCAGTTGGGTGGGAACCTTCTGTCTATGTGCTCAGTGAATCTCAGTTGGGTGGGAACCTTCTGTCTATGTGCTCAGTGAATCTCAGTTGGGTGGAGACCTTCTGTCTATGTGCTCAGTGAATCTCAGTTGGGTGGAGACCTTCTGTCTATGTGCTCAGTGAATCTCAGTTGGGTGGAGACCTTCTGTCTATGTGCTCAGGGAATCTCAGTTGGGTGGGAACCTTCTGTCTATGTGCTCAGTGAATCTCAGTTGGGTGGGAACCTTCTTCTATGTGCTCAGTGAATCTCAGTTGGGTGGAGACCTTCTGTCTATGTGCTCAGTGAATCTCAGTTGGGTGGAGACCTTCTGTCTATGTGCTCAGTGAATCTCAGTTGGGTGGAGACCTTCTGTCTATGTGCTCAGTGAATCTCAGTTGGGTGGGAACCTTCTGTCTATGTGCTCAGTGAATCTCAGTTGGGTGGGAACCTGTCTATGTGCTCAGTGAATCTCAGTTGGGTGGAGACCTTCTGTCTATGTGCTCAGTGAATCTCAGTTGGGTGGGAACCTTCTGTCTATGTGCTCAGTGAATCTCAGTTGGGTGGGAACCTGTCTATGTGCTCAGTGAATCTCAGTTGGGTGGAGACCTTCTGTCTATGTGCTCAGTGAATCTCAGTTGGGTGGGAACCTTCTGTCTATGTGCTCAGTGAATCTCAGTTGGGTGGAGACCTTCTGTATATGTGCTCAGTGAATCTCAGTTGGGTGGAGACCTTCTGTCTATGTGCTCAGTGAATCTCAGTTGGGTGGGAACCTTCTGTCTATGTGCTCAGGGAATCTCAGTTGGGTGGGAACCTTCTGTCTATGTGCTCAGTGAATCTCATTTGGGTGGAGACCTTCTGTCTATGTGCTCAGTGAATCTCAGTTGGGTGGAGACCTTCTGTCTATGTGCTCAGTGAATCTCAGTTGGGTGGAGACCTTCTGTCTATGTGCTCAGGAAATCTCAGTTGGGTGGGAACCTTCTGTCTATGTGCTCAGTGAATCTCAGTTGGGTGGAGACCTTCTGTCTATGTGCTCAGTGAATCTCAGTTGGGTGGAGACCTTCTGTATGTGCTCAGTGAATCTCAGTTGGGTGGGAACCTTCTGTCTATGTGCTCAGTGAATCTCAGTTGGGTGGAGACCTTCTGTCTATGTGCTCAGTGAATCTCAGTTGGGTGGAGACCTTCTGTATGTGCTCAGTGAATCTCAGTTGGGTGGAGACCTTCTGTCTATGTGCTCAGTGAATCTCAGTTGGGTGGAGACCTGTCTATGTGCTCAGGAAATCTCAGTTGGGTGGGAACCTTCTGTCTATGTGCTCAGTGAATCTCAGTTGGGTGGAGACCTTCTGTCTATGTGCTCAGTGAATCTCAGTTGGGTGGAGACCTTCTGTATGTGCTCAGTGAATCTCAGTTGGGTGGGAACCTTCTGTCTATGTGCTCAGTGAATCTCAGTTGGGTGGAGACCTTCTGTCTATGTGCTCAGTGAATCTCAGTTGGGTGGAGACCTTCTGTCTATGTGCTCAGTGAATCTCAGTTGGGTGGGAACCTGTCTATGTGCTCAGTGAATCTCAGTTGGGTGGAGACCTTCTGTCTATGTGCTCAGTGAATCTCAGTTGGGTGGAGACCTTCTGTCTATGTGCTCAGTGAATCTCAGTTGGGTGGAGACCTTCTGTCTATGTGCTCAGTGAATCTCAGTTGGGTGGAGACCTTCTGTCTATGTGCTCAGTGAATCTCAGTTGGGTGGGAACCTTCTGTCTATGTGCTCAGTGAATCTCAGTTGGGTGGGAACCTTCTGTCTATGTGCTCAGTGAATCTCAGTTGGGTGGAGACCTTCTGTCTATGTGCTCAGGGAATCTCAGTTGGGTGGAGACCTTCTGTCTATGTGCTCAGTGAATCTCAGTTGGGTGGGAACCTTCTGTCTATGTGCTCAGTGAATCTCAGTTGGGTGGAGACCTTCTGTCTATGTGCTCAGTGAATCTCAGTTGGGTGGAGACCTTCTGTCTATGTGCTCAGTGAATCTCAGTTGGGTGGAGACCTTCTGTCTATGTGCTCAGTGAATCTCAGTTGGGTGGAGACCTTCTGTCTATGTGCTCAGTGAATCTCAGTTGGGTGGAGACCTGTCTATGTGCTCAGTGAATCTCAGTTGGGTGGAGACCTTCTGTCTATGTGCTCAGTGAATCTCAGTTGGGTGGAGACCTTCTGTCTATGTGCTCAGTGAATCTCAGTTGGGTGGAGACCTGTCTATGTGCTCAGTGAATCTCAGTTGGGTGGGAACCTTCTGTCTATGTGCTCAGGGAATCTCAGTTGGGTGGGAACCTTCTGTCTATGTGCTCAGTGAATCTCAGTTGGGTGGGAACCTTCTGTCTATGTGCTCAGGGAATCTCAGTTGGGTGGGAACCTTCTGTCTATGTGCTCAGGGAATCTCAGTTGGGTGGGAACCTTCTGTCTACGTGCTCAGTGAATCTCAGTTGGGTGGGAACCTTCTGTCTATGTGCTCAGGGAATCTCAGTTGGGTGGGAACCTTCTGTCTATGTGCTCAGGGAATCTCAGTTGGGTGGGAACCTTCTGTCTATGTGCTCAGTGAATCTCAGTTGGGTGGGAACCTTCTGTCTATGTGCTCAGGGAATCTCAGTTGGGTGGAGACCTTCTGTCTATGTGCTCAGTGAATCTCAGTTGGGTGGGAACCTTCTGTCTATGTGCTCAGTGAATCTCAGTTGGGTGGAGACCTTCTGTCTATGCTCAGTGAATCTCAGTTGGGTGGAGACCTTCTGTCTATGTGCTCAGTGAATCTCAGTTGGGTGGAGACCTTCTGTCTATGTGCTCAGTGAATCTCAGTTGGGTGGAGACCTTCTGTCTATGTGCTCAGGGAATCTCAGTTGGGTGGAGACCTTCTGTCTATGTGCTCAGTGAATCTCAGTTGGGTGGAGACCTTCTGTATGTGCTCAGTGAATCTCAGTTGGGTGGAGACCTTCTGTCTATGTGCTCAGTGAATCTCAGTTGGGTGGAGACCTTCTGTCTATGTGCTCAGTGAATCTCACTTGGGTGGAGACCTTCTGTCTATGTGCTCAGTGAATCTCAGTTGGGTGGAGACCTTCTGTCTATGTGCTCAGTGAATCTCAGTTGGGTGGAGACCTTCTGTCTATGTGCTCAGTGAATCTCAGTTGGGTGGAGACCTTCTGTCTATGTGCTCAGTGAATCTCACTTGGGTGGAGACCTTCTGTCTATGTGCTCAGTGAATCTCAGTTGGGTGGAGACCTTCTGTCTATGTGCTCAGTGAATCTCAGTTGGGTGGAGACCTTCTGTCTATGTGCTCAGTGAATCTCAGTTGGGTGGGAACCTTCTGTCTATGTGCTCAGTGAATCTCAGTTGGGTGGGAACCTTCTGTCTATGTGCTCAGTGAATCTCAGTTGGGTGGGAACCTTCTGTCTATGTGCTCAGTGAATCTCAGTTGGGTGGAGACCTTCTGTCTATGTGCTCAGTGAATCTCAGTTGGGTGGAGACCTTCTGTCTATGTGCTCAGTGAATCTCAGTTGGGTGGGAACCTTCTGTCTATGTGCTCAGTGAATCTCAGTTGGGTGGGAACCTTCTGTCTATGTGCTCAGTGAATCTCAGTTGGGTGGAGACCTTCTGTCTATGTGCTCAGTGAATCTCAGTTGGGTGGAGACCTTCTGTCTATGTGCTCAGTGAATCTCAGTTGGGTGGAGACCTTCTGTCTATGTGCTCAGTGAATCTCAGTTGGGTGGAGACCTTCTGTATGTGCTCAGTGAATCTCAGTTGGGTGGAGACCTTCTGTCTATGTGCTCAGTGAATCTCAGTTGGGTGGAGACCTTCTGTCTATGTGCTCAGTGAATCTCAGTTGGGTGGAGACCTTCTGTCTATGTGCTCAGTGAATCTCAGTTGGGTGGGAACCTTCTGTCTATGTGCTCAGTGAATCTCAGTTGGGTGGGAACCTTCTGTCTATGTGCTCAGTGAATCTCAGTTGGGTGGAGACCTTCTGTCTATGTGCTCAGTGAATCTCAGTTGGGTGGAGACCTTCTATCTATGTGCTCAGTGAATCTCAGTTGGGTGGAGACCTTCTGTCTATGTGCTCAGGGAATCTCAGTTGGGTGGGAACCTTCTGTCTATGTGCTCAGTGAATCTCAGTTGGGTGGGAACCTTCTGTCTATGTGCTCAGTGAATCTCAGTTGGGTGGGAACCTTCTGTCTATGTGCTCAGTGAATCTCAGTTGGGTGGAGACCTTCTGTCTATGTGCTCAGTGAATCTCAGTTGGGTGGAGACCTTCTGTCTATGTGCTCAGTGAATCTCAGTTGGGTGGAGACCTTCTGTCTATGTGCTCAGTGAATCTCAGTTGGGTGGAGACCTTCTGTCTATGTGCTCAGGGAATCTCAGTTGGGTGGAGACCTTCTGTCTATGTGCTCAGTGAATCTCAGTTGGGTGGGAACCTTCTGTCTATGTGCTCAGTGAATCTCAGTTGGGTGGAGACCTTCTGTCTATGTGCTCAGTGAATCTCAGTTGGGTGGAGACCTTCTGTCTATGTGCTCAGTGAATCTCAGTTGGGTGGAGACCTTCTGTCTATGTGCTCAGTGAATCTCAGTTGGGTGGGAACCTTCTGTCTATGTGCTCAGTGAATCTCAGTTGGGTGGAGACCTTCTGTCTATGTGCTCAGTGAATCTCAGTTGGGTGGGAACCTTCTGTCTATGTGCTCAGTGAATCTCAGTTGGGTGGGAACCTTCTGTCTATGTGCTCAGTGAATCTCAGTTGGGTGGAGACCTTCTGTCTATGTGCTCAGTGAATCTCAGTTGGGTGGGAACCTTCTGTCTATGTGCTCAGTGAATCTCAGTTGGGTGGAGACCTTCTGTCTATGTGCTCAGTGAATCTCAGTTGGGTGGGAACCTTCTGTCTATGTGCTCAGTGAATCTCAGTTGGGTGGGAACCTTCTGTCTATGTGCTCAGTGAATCTCAGTTGGGTGGGAACCTGTCTATGTGCTCAGTGAATCTCAGTTGGGTGGAGACCTTCTGTCTATGTGCTCAGGGAATCTCAGTTGGGTGGGAACCTTCTGTCTATGTGCTCAGTGAATCTCAGTTGGGTGGGAACCTTCTGTCTATGTGCTCAGTGAATCTCAGTTGGGTGGAGACCTTCTGTCTATGTGCTCAGTGAATCTCAGTTGGGTGGAGACCTTCTGTCTATGTGCTCAGGGAATCTCAGTTGGGTGGAGACCTTCTGTCTATGTGCTCAGTGAATCTCAGTTGGGTGGGAACCTTCTGTCTATGTGCTCAGTGAATCTCAGTTGGGTGGAGACCTTCTGTCTATGTGCTCAGTGAATCTCAGTTGGGTGGAGACCTTCTGTCTATGTGCTCAGTGAATCTCAGTTGGGTGGAGACCTTCTGTCTATGTGCTCAGTGAATCTCAGTTGGGTGGGACCTTCTGTCTATGTGCTCAGTGAATCTCAGTTGGGTGGAGACCTTCTGTCTATGTGCTCAGTGAATCTCAGTTGGGTGGGAACCTTCTGTCTATGTGCTCAGTGAATCTCAGTTGGGTGGAGACCTTCTGTCTATGTGCTCAGTGAATCTCAGTTGGGTGGAGACCTTCTGTCTATGTGCTCAGTGAATCTCAGTTGGGTGGGAACCTTCTGTCTATGTGCTCAGTGAATCTCAGTTGGGTGGGAACCTTCTGTCTATGTGCTCAGTGAATCTCAGTTGGGTGGAGACCTTCTGTCTATGTGCTCAGTGAATCTCAGTTGGGTGGAGACCTTCTGTCTATGTGCTCAGTGAATCTCAGTTGGGTGGAGACCTTCTGTCTATGTGCTCAGGGAATCTCAGTTGGGTGGGAACCTTCTGTCTATGTGCTCAGTGAATCTCAGTTGGGTGGGAACCTTCTTCTATGTGCTCAGTGAATCTCAGTTGGGTGGAGACCTTCTGTCTATGTGCTCAGTGAATCTCAGTTGGGTGGAGACCTTCTGTCTATGTGCTCAGTGAATCTCAGTTGGGTGGAGACCTTCTGTCTATGTGCTCAGTGAATCTCAGTTGGGTGGGAACCTTCTGTCTATGTGCTCAGTGAATCTCAGTTGGGTGGGAACCTGTCTATGTGCTCAGTGAATCTCAGTTGGGTGGAGACCTTCTGTCTATGTGCTCAGTGAATCTCAGTTGGGTGGGAACCTTCTGTCTATGTGCTCAGTGAATCTCAGTTGGGTGGAGACCTTCTGTATATGTGCTCAGTGAATCTCAGTTGGGTGGAGACCTTCTGTCTATGTGCTCAGTGAATCTCAGTTGGGTGGGAACCTTCTGTCTATGTGCTCAGGGAATCTCAGTTGGGTGGGAACCTTCTGTCTATGTGCTCAGTGAATCTCATTTGGGTGGAGACCTTCTGTCTATGTGCTCAGTGAATCTCAGTTGGGTGGAGACCTTCTGTCTATGTGCTCAGTGAATCTCAGTTGGGTGGAGACCTTCTGTCTATGTGCTCAGGAAATCTCAGTTGGGTGGGAACCTTCTGTCTATGTGCTCAGTGAATCTCAGTTGGGTGGAGACCTTCTGTCTATGTGCTCAGTGAATCTCAGTTGGGTGGAGACCTTCTGTATGTGCTCAGTGAATCTCAGTTGGGTGGGAACCTTCTGTCTATGTGCTCAGTGAATCTCAGTTGGGTGGAGACCTTCTGTCTATGTGCTCAGTGAATCTCAGTTGGGTGGAGACCTTCTGTATGTGCTCAGTGAATCTCAGTTGGGTGGAGACCTTCTGTCTATGTGCTCAGTGAATCTCAGTTGGGTGGAGACCTGTCTATGTGCTCAGGAAATCTCAGTTGGGTGGGAACCTTCTGTCTATGTGCTCAGTGAATCTCAGTTGGGTGGAGACCTTCTGTCTATGTGCTCAGTGAATCTCAGTTGGGTGGAGACCTTCTGTATGTGCTCAGTGAATCTCAGTTGGGTGGGAACCTTCTGTCTATGTGCTCAGTGAATCTCAGTTGGGTGGAGACCTTCTGTCTATGTGCTCAGTGAATCTCAGTTGGGTGGGAACCTGTCTATGTGCTCAGTGAATCTCAGTTGGGTGGAGACCTTCTGTCTATGTGCTCAGTGAATCTCAGTTGGGTGGAGACCTTCTGTCTATGTGCTCAGTGAATCTCAGTTGGGTGGAGACCTTCTGTCTATGTGCTCAGTGAATCTCAGTTGGGTGGAGACCTTCTGTCTATGTGCTCAGTGAATCTCAGTTGGGTGGGAACCTTCTGTCTATGTGCTCAGTGAATCTCAGTTGGGTGGGAACCTTCTGTCTATGTGCTCAGTGAATCTCAGTTGGGTGGAGACCTTCTGTCTATGTGCTCAGGGAATCTCAGTTGGGTGGAGACCTTCTGTCTATGTGCTCAGTGAATCTCAGTTGGGTGGGAACCTTCTGTCTATGTGCTCAGTGAATCTCAGTTGGGTGGAGACCTTCTGTCTATGTGCTCAGTGAATCTCAGTTGGGTGGAGACCTTCTGTCTATGTGCTCAGTGAATCTCAGTTGGGTGGAGACCTTCTGTCTATGTGCTCAGTGAATCTCAGTTGGGTGGAGACCTTCTGTCTATGTGCTCAGTGAATCTCAGTTGGGTGGAGACCTGTCTATGTGCTCAGTGAATCTCAGTTGGGTGGAGACCTTCTGTCTATGTGCTCAGTGAATCTCAGTTGGGTGGAGACCTTCTGTCTATGTGCTCAGTGAATCTCAGTTGGGTGGAGACCTGTCTATGTGCTCAGTGAATCTCAGTTGGGTGGGAACCTTCTGTCTATGTGCTCAGGGAATCTCAGTTGGGTGGGAACCTTCTGTCTATGTGCTCAGTGAATCTCAGTTGGGTGGGAACCTTCTGTCTATGTGCTCAGGGAATCTCAGTTGGGTGGGAACCTTCTGTCTATGTGCTCAGGGAATCTCAGTTGGGTGGGAACCTTCTGTCTATGTGCTCAGTGAATCTCAGTTGGGTGGGAACCTTCTGTCTATGTGCTCAGGGAATCTCAGTTGGGTGGGAACCTTCTGTCTATGTGCTCAGGGAATCTCAGTTGGGTGGGAACCTTCTGTCTATGTGCTCAGTGAATCTCAGTTGGGTGGGAACCTTCTGTCTATGTGCTCAGGGAATCTCAGTTGGGTGGAGACCTTCTGTCTATGTGCTCAGTGAATCTCAGTTGGGTGGGAACCTTCTGTCTATGTGCTCAGTGAATCTCAGTTGGGTGGAGACCTTCTGTCTATGTGCTCAGTGAATCTCAGTTGGGTGGAGACCTTCTGTCTATGTGCTCAGTGAATCTCAGTTGGGTGGAGACCTTCTGTCTATGTGCTCAGTGAATCTCAGTTGGGTGGAGACCTTCTGTCTATGTGCTCAGGGAATCTCAGTTGGGTGGAGACCTTCTGTCTATGTGCTCAGTGAATCTCAGTTGGGTGGAGACCTTCTGTCTATGTGCTCAGTGAATCTCAGTTGGGTGGAGACCTTCTGTCTATGTGCTCAGGGAATCTCAGTTGGGTGGAGACCTTCTGTATGTGCTCAGTGAATCTCAGTTGGGTGGAGACCTTCTGTCTATGTGCTCAGTGAATCTCAGTTGGGTGGAGACCTTCTGTCTATGTGCTCAGGAAATCTCAGTTGGGTGGGAACCTTCTGTCTATGTGCTCAGTGAATCTCAGTTGGGTGGAGACCTTCTGTCTATGTGCTCAGTGAATCTCAGTTGGGTGGAGACCTTCTGTATGTGCTCAGTGAATCTCAGTTGGGTGGAGACCTTCTGTCTATGTGCTCAGTGAATCTCAGTTGGGTGGAGACCTTCTGTCTATGTGCTCAGTGAATCTCACTTGGGTGGAGACCTTCTGTCTATGTGCTCAGTGAATCTCAGTTGGGTGGAGACCTTCTGTCTATGTGCTCAGTGAATCTCAGTTGGGTGGAGACCTTCTGTCTATGTGCTCAGTGAATCTCAGTTGGGTGGAGACCTTCTGTCTATGTGCTCAGTGAATCTCACTTGGGTGGAGACCTTCTGTCTATGTGCTCAGTGAATCTCAGTTGGGTGGAGACCTTCTGTCTATGTGCTCAGTGAATCTCAGTTGGGTGGAGACCTTCTGTCTATGTGCTCAGTGAATCTCAGTTGGGTGGGAACCTTCTGTCTATGTGCTCAGTGAATCTCAGTTGGGTGGGAACCTTCTGTCTATGTGCTCAGTGAATCTCAGTTGGGTGGGAACCTTCTGTCTATGTGCTCAGTGAATCTCAGTTGGGTGGAGACCTTCTGTCTATGTGCTCAGTGAATCTCAGTTGGGTGGAGACCTTCTGTCTATGTGCTCAGTGAATCTCAGTTGGGTGGGAACCTTCTGTCTATGTGCTCAGTGAATCTCAGTTGGGTGGGAACCTTCTGTCTATGTGCTCAGTGAATCTCAGTTGGGTGGAGACCTTCTGTCTATGTGCTCAGTGAATCTCAGTTGGGTGGAGACCTTCTGTCTATGTGCTCAGTGAATCTCAGTTGGGTGGAGACCTTCTGTCTATGTGCTCAGTGAATCTCAGTTGGGTGGAGACCTTCTGTATGTGCTCAGTGAATCTCAGTTGGGTGGAGACCTTCTGTCTATGTGCTCAGTGAATCTCAGTTGGGTGGAGACCTTCTGTCTATGTGCTCAGTGAATCTCAGTTGGGTGGAGACCTTCTGTCTATGTGCTCAGTGAATCTCAGTTGGGTGGGAACCTTCTGTCTATGTGCTCAGTGAATCTCAGTTGGGTGGGAACCTTCTGTCTATGTGCTCAGTGAATCTCAGTTGGGTGGAGACCTTCTGTCTATGTGCTCAGTGAATCTCAGTTGGGTGGAGACCTTCTATCTATGTGCTCAGTGAATCTCAGTTGGGTGGAGACCTTCTGTCTATGTGCTCAGGGAATCTCAGTTGGGTGGGAACCTTCTGTCTATGTGCTCAGTGAATCTCAGTTGGGTGGGAACCTTCTGTCTATGTGCTCAGTGAATCTCAGTTGGGTGGGAACCTTCTGTCTATGTGCTCAGTGAATCTCAGTTGGGTGGAGACCTTCTGTCTATGTGCTCAGTGAATCTCAGTTGGGTGGAGACCTTCTGTCTATGTGCTCAGTGAATCTCAGTTGGGTGGGAACCTTCTGTCTATGTGCTCAGTGAATCTCAGTTGGGTGGGAACCTGTCTATGTGCTCAGTGAATCTCAGTTGGGTGGAGACCTTCTGTCTATGTGCTCAGTGAATCTCAGTTGGGTGGGAACCTTCTGTCTATGTGCTCAGTGAATCTCAGTTGGGTGGAGACCTTCTGTATATGTGCTCAGTGAATCTCAGTTGGGTGGAGACCTTCTGTCTATGTGCTCAGTGAATCTCAGTTGGGTGGGAACCTTCTGTCTATGTGCTCAGGGAATCTCAGTTGGGTGGGAACCTTCTGTCTATGTGCTCAGTGAATCTCATTTGGGTGGAGACCTTCTGTCTATGTGCTCAGTGAATCTCAGTTGGGTGGAGACCTTCTGTCTATGTGCTCAGTGAATCTCAGTTGGGTGGAGACCTTCTGTCTATGTGCTCAGGAAATCTCAGTTGGGTGGGAACCTTCTGTCTATGTGCTCAGTGAATCTCAGTTGGGTGGAGACCTTCTGTCTATGTGCTCAGTGAATCTCAGTTGGGTGGAGACCTTCTGTATGTGCTCAGTGAATCTCAGTTGGGTGGGAACCTTCTGTCTATGTGCTCAGTGAATCTCAGTTGGGTGGAGACCTTCTGTCTATGTGCTCAGTGAATCTCAGTTGGGTGGAGACCTTCTGTATGTGCTCAGTGAATCTCAGTTGGGTGGAGACCTTCTGTCTATGTGCTCAGTGAATCTCAGTTGGGTGGAGACCTGTCTATGTGCTCAGGAAATCTCAGTTGGGTGGGAACCTTCTGTCTATGTGCTCAGTGAATCTCAGTTGGGTGGAGACCTTCTGTCTATGTGCTCAGTGAATCTCAGTTGGGTGGAGACCTTCTGTATGTGCTCAGTGAATCTCAGTTGGGTGGGAACCTTCTGTCTATGTGCTCAGTGAATCTCAGTTGGGTGGAGACCTTCTGTCTATGTGCTCAGTGAATCTCAGTTGGGTGGGAACCTGTCTATGTGCTCAGTGAATCTCAGTTGGGTGGAGACCTTCTGTCTATGTGCTCAGTGAATCTCAGTTGGGTGGAGACCTTCTGTCTATGTGCTCAGTGAATCTCAGTTGGGTGGAGACCTTCTGTCTATGTGCTCAGTGAATCTCAGTTGGGTGGAGACCTTCTGTCTATGTGCTCAGTGAATCTCAGTTGGGTGGGAACCTTCTGTCTATGTGCTCAGTGAATCTCAGTTGGGTGGGAACCTTCTGTCTATGTGCTCAGTGAATCTCAGTTGGGTGGAGACCTTCTGTCTATGTGCTCAGGGAATCTCAGTTGGGTGGAGACCTTCTGTCTATGTGCTCAGTGAATCTCAGTTGGGTGGGAACCTTCTGTCTATGTGCTCAGTGAATCTCAGTTGGGTGGAGACCTTCTGTCTATGTGCTCAGTGAATCTCAGTTGGGTGGAGACCTTCTGTCTATGTGCTCAGTGAATCTCAGTTGGGTGGAGACCTTCTGTCTATGTGCTCAGTGAATCTCAGTTGGGTGGAGACCTTCTGTCTATGTGCTCAGTGAATCTCAGTTGGGTGGAGACCTGTCTATGTGCTCAGTGAATCTCAGTTGGGTGGAGACCTTCTGTCTATGTGCTCAGTGAATCTCAGTTGGGTGGAGACCTTCTGTCTATGTGCTCAGTGAATCTCAGTTGGGTGGAGACCTGTCTATGTGCTCAGTGAATCTCAGTTGGGTGGGAACCTTCTGTCTATGTGCTCAGGGAATCTCAGTTGGGTGGGAACCTTCTGTCTATGTGCTCAGTGAATCTCAGTTGGGTGGGAACCTTCTGTCTATGTGCTCAGGGAATCTCAGTTGGGTGGGAACCTTCTGTCTATGTGCTCAGGGAATCTCAGTTGGGTGGGAACCTTCTGTCTATGTGCTCAGTGAATCTCAGTTGGGTGGGAACCTTCTATGTGCTCAGGGAATCTCAGTTGGGTGGGAACCTTCTGTCTATGTGCTCAGGGAATCTCAGTTGGGTGGGAACCTTCTGTCTATGTGCTCAGTGAATCTCAGTTGGGTGGGAACCTTCTGTCTATGTGCTCAGGGAATCTCAGTTGGGTGGAGACCTTCTGTCTATGTGCTCAGTGAATCTCAGTTGGGTGGGAACCTTCTGTCTATGTGCTCAGTGAATCTCAGTTGGGTGGAGACCTTCTGTCTATGTGCTCAGTGAATCTCAGTTGGGTGGAGACCTTCTGTCTATGTGCTCAGTGAATCTCAGTTGGGTGGAGACCTTCTGTCTATGTGCTCAGTGAATCTCAGTTGGGTGGAGACCTTCTGTCTATGTGCTCAGGGAATCTCAGTTGGGTGGAGACCTTCTGTCTATGTGCTCAGTGAATCTCAGTTGGGTGGAGACCTTCTGTCTATGTGCTCAGTGAATCTCAGTTGGGTGGAGACCTTCTGTCTATGTGCTCAGGGAATCTCAGTTGGGTGGAGACCTTCTGTATGTGCTCAGTGAATCTCAGTTGGGTGGAGACCTTCTGTCTATGTGCTCAGTGAATCTCAGTTGGGTGGAGACCTTCTGTCTATGTGCTCAGGAAATCTCAGTTGGGTGGGAACCTTCTGTCTATGTGCTCAGTGAATCTCAGTTGGGTGGAGACCTTCTGTCTATGTGCTCAGTGAATCTCAGTTGGGTGGAGACCTTCTGTATGTGCTCAGTGAATCTCAGTTGGGTGGAGACCTTCTGTCTATGTGCTCAGTGAATCTCAGTTGGGTGGAGACCTTCTGTCTATGTGCTCAGTGAATCTCACTTGGGTGGAGACCTTCTGTCTATGTGCTCAGTGAATCTCAGTTGGGTGGAGACCTTCTGTCTATGTGCTCAGTGAATCTCAGTTGGGTGGAGACCTTCTGTCTATGTGCTCAGTGAATCTCAGTTGGGTGGAGACCTTCTGTCTATGTGCTCAGTGAATCTCACTTGGGTGGAGACCTTCTGTCTATGTGCTCAGTGAATCTCAGTTGGGTGGAGACCTTCTGTCTATGTGCTCAGTGAATCTCAGTTGGGTGGAGACCTTCTGTCTATGTGCTCAGTGAATCTCAGTTGGGTGGGAACCTTCTGTCTATGTGCTCAGTGAATCTCAGTTGGGTGGGAACCTTCTGTCTATGTGCTCAGTGAATCTCAGTTGGGTGGGAACCTTCTGTCTATGTGCTCAGTGAATCTCAGTTGGGTGGAGACCTTCTGTCTATGTGCTCAGTGAATCTCAGTTGGGTGGAGACCTTCTGTCTATGTGCTCAGTGAATCTCAGTTGGGTGGGAACCTTCTGTCTATGTGCTCAGTGAATCTCAGTTGGGTGGGAACCTTCTGTCTATGTGCTCAGTGAATCTCAGTTGGGTGGAGACCTTCTGTCTATGTGCTCAGTGAATCTCAGTTGGGTGGAGACCTTCTGTCTATGTGCTCAGTGAATCTCAGTTGGGTGGAGACCTTCTGTCTATGTGCTCAGTGAATCTCAGTTGGGTGGAGACCTTCTGTATGTGCTCAGTGAATCTCAGTTGGGTGGAGACCTTCTGTCTATGTGCTCAGTGAATCTCAGTTGGGTGGAGACCTTCTGTCTATGTGCTCAGTGAATCTCAGTTGGGTGGAGACCTTCTGTCTATGTGCTCAGTGAATCTCAGTTGGGTGGGAACCTTCTGTCTATGTGCTCAGTGAATCTCAGTTGGGTGGGAACCTTCTGTCTATGTGCTCAGTGAATCTCAGTTGGGTGGAGACCTTCTGTCTATGTGCTCAGTGAATCTCAGTTGGGTGGAGACCTTCTATCTATGTGCTCAGTGAATCTCAGTTGGGTGGAGACCTTCTGTCTATGTGCTCAGGGAATCTCAGTTGGGTGGGAACCTTCTGTCTATGTGCTCAGTGAATCTCAGTTGGGTGGGAACCTTCTGTCTATGTGCTCAGTGAATCTCAGTTGGGTGGGAACCTTCTGTCTATGTGCTCAGTGAATCTCAGTTGGGTGGAGACCTTCTGTCTATGTGCTCAGTGAATCTCAGTTGGGTGGAGACCTTCTGTCTATGTGCTCAGTGAATCTCAGTTGGGTGGAGACCTTCTGTCTATGTGCTCAGTGAATCTCAGTTGGGTGGAGACCTTCTGTCTATGTGCTCAGGGAATCTCAGTTGGGTGGAGACCTTCTGTCTATGTGCTCAGTGAATCTCAGTTGGGTGGGAACCTTCTGTCTATGTGCTCAGTGAATCTCAGTTGGGTGGAGACCTTCTGTCTATGTGCTCAGTGAATCTCAGTTGGGTGGAGACCTTCTGTCTATGTGCTCAGTGAATCTCAGTTGGGTGGAGACCTTCTGTCTATGTGCTCAGTGAATCTCAGTTGGGTGGAGACCTTCTGTCTATGTGCTCAGTGAATCTCAGTTGGGTGGGAACCTTCTGTCTATGTGCTCAGTGAATCTCAGTTGGGTGGAGACCTTCTGTCTATGTGCTCAGGGAATCTCAGTTGGGTGGAGACCTTCTGTCTATGTGCTCAGTGAATCTCAGTTGGGTGGGAACCTTCTGTCTATGTGCTCAGTGAATCTCAGTTGGGTGGGAACCTTCTGTCTATGTGCTCAGTGAATCTCAGTTGGGTGGAGACCTTCTGTCTATGTGCTCAGTGAATCTCAGTTGGGTGGAGACCTTCTGTCTATGTGCTCAGGGAATCTCAGTTGGGTGGGAACCTTCTGTCTATGTGCTCAGTGAATCTCAGTTGGGTGGGAACCTTCTGTCTATGTGCTCAGTGAATCTCAGTTGGGTGGGAACCTTCTATGTGCTCAGTGAATCTCAGTTGGGTGGAGACCTTCTGTCTATGTGCTCAGTGAATCTCAGTTGGGTGGGAACCTTCTGTCTATGTGCTCAGTGAATCTCAGTTGGGTGGAGACCTTCTGTCTATGTGCTCAGTGAATCTCAGTTGGGTGGGAACCTTCTGTCTATGTGCTCAGTGAATCTCAGTTGGGTGGGAACCTTCTGTCTATGTGCTCAGTGAATCTCAGTTGGGTGGAGACCTTCTGTCTATGTGCTCAGTGAATCTCAGTTGGGTGGAGACCTTCTGTCTATGTGCTCAGTGAATCTCAGTTGGGTGGAGACCTTCTGTATGTGCTCAGTGAATCTCAGTTGGGTGGGAACCTTCTGTCTATGTGCTCAGTGAATCTCAGTTGGGTGGAGACCTTCTGTCTATGTGCTCAGTGAATCTCAGTTGGGTGGAGACCTTCTGTATGTGCTCAGTGAATCTCAGTTGGGTGGAGACCTTCTGTCTATGTGCTCAGTGAATCTCAGTTGGGTGGAGACCTTCTGTCTATGTGCTCAGGAAATCTCAGTTGGGTGGAGACCTTCTGTCTATGTGCTCAGTGAATCTCAGTTGGGTGGAGACCTTCTGTCTATGTGCTCAGTGAATCTCAGTTGGGTGGGAACCTTCTGTCTATGTGCTCAGTGAATCTCAGTTGGGTGGAGACCTTCTGTATGTGCTCAGTGAATCTCAGTTGGGTGGAGACCTTCTGTCTATGTGCTCAGTGAATCTCAGTTGGGTGGAGACCTTCTGTCTATGTGCTCAGTGAATCTCAGTTGGGTGGAGACCTTCTGTCTATGTGCTCAGTGAATCTCAGTTGGGTGGAGACCTTCTGTCTATGTGCTCAGTGAATCTCAGTTGGGTGGAGACCTTCTGTCTATGTGCTCAGTGAATCTCAGTTGGGTGGGAACCTTCTGTCTATGTGCTCAGTGAATCTCAGTTGGGTGGGAACCTTCTGTCTATGTGCTCAGTGAATCTCAGTTGGGTGGAGACCTTCTGTCTATGTGCTCAGTGAATCTCAGTTGGGTGGAGACCTTCTGTCTATGTGCTCAGTGAATCTCAGTTGGGTGGGAACCTTCTGTCTATGTGCTCAGTGAATCTCAGTTGGGTGGGAACCTTCTGTCTATGTGCTCAGTGAATCTCAGTTGGGTGGGAACCTTCTGTCTATGTGCTCAGTGAATCTCAGTTGGGTGGGAACCTTCTGTCTATGTGCTCAGTGAATCTCAGTTGGGTGGGAACCTTCTATGTGCTCAGTGAATCTCAGTTGGGTGGGAACCTTCTGTCTATGTGCTCAGTGAATCTCAGTTGGGTGGAGACCTTCTGTCTATGTGCTCAGTGAATCTCAGTTGGGTGGAGACCTTCTGTCTATGTGCTCAGTGAATCTCAGTTGGGTGGAGACCTTCTGTCTATGTGCTCAGTGAATCTCAGTTGGGTGGAGACCTTCTGTATGTGCTCAGTGAATCTCAGTTGGGTGGAGACCTTCTGTCTATGTGCTCAGTGAATCTCAGTTGGGTGGAGACCTTCTGTCTATGTGCTCAGTGAATCTCAGTTGGGTGGAGACCTTCTGTCTATGTGCTCAGTGAATCTCAGTTGGGTGGAGACCTTCTGTCTATGTGCTCAGTGAATCTCAGTTGGGTGGAGACCTTCTGTCTATGTGCTCAGTGAATCTCAGTTGGGTGGAGACCTTCTGTCTATGTGCTCAGGAAATCTCAGTTGGGTGGAGACCTTCTGTCTATGTGCTCAGTGAATCTCAGTTGGGTGGAGACCTTCTGTCTATGTGCTCAGTGAATCTCAGTTGGGTGGGAACCTTCTGTCTATGTGCTCAGTGAATCTCAGTTGGGTGGAGACCTTCTGTCTATGTGCTCAGTGAATCTCAGTTGGGTGGAGACCTTCTGTATGTGCTCAGTGAATCTCAGTTGGGTGGAGACCTTCTGTCTATGTGCTCAGTGAATCTCAGTTGGGTGGAGACCTTCTGTCTATGTGCTCAGTGAATCTCAGTTGGGTGGAGACCTTCTGTCTATGTGCTCAGTGAATCTCAGTTGGGTGGAGACCTTCTGTCTATGTGCTCAGTGAATCTCAGTTGGGTGGAGACCTTCTGTCTATGTGCTCAGTGAATCTCAGTTGGGTGGGAACCTTCTGTCTATGTGCTCAGTGAATCTCAGTTGGGTGGGAACCTTCTGTCTATGTGCTCAGTGAATCTCAGTTGGGTGGAGACCTTCTGTCTATGTGCTCAGTGAATCTCAGTTGGGTGGAGACCTTCTGTCTATGTGCTCAGTGAATCTCAGTTGGGTGGGAACCTTCTGTCTATGTGCTCAGTGAATCTCAGTTGGGTGGGAACCTTCTGTCTATGTGCTCAGTGAATCTCAGTTGGGTGGGAACCTTCTGTCTATGTGCTCAGTGAATCTCAGTTGGGTGGGAACCTTCTGTCTATGTGCTCAGTGAATCTCAGTTGGGTGGGAACCTTCTGTCTATGTGCTCAGTGAATCTCAGTTGGGTGGGAACCTTCTGTCTATGTGCTCAGTGAATCTCAGTTGGGTGGGAACCTTCTGTCTATGTGCTCAGTGAATCTCAGTTGGGTGGGAACCTTCTGTCTATGTGCTCAGTGAATCTCAGTTGGGTGGGAACCTTCTGTCTATGTGCTCAGTGAATCTCAGTTGGGTGGAGACCTTCTGTCTATGTGCTCAGTGAATCTCAGTTGGGTGGAGACCTTCTGTCTATGTGCTCAGTGAATCTCAGTTGGGTGGAGACCTTCTGTCTATGTGCTCAGTGAATCTCAGTTGGGTGGGAACCTTCTGTCTATGTGCTCAGTGAATCTCAGTTGGGTGGGAACCTTCTGTCTATGTGCTCAGTGAATCTCAGTTGGGTGGGAACCTTCTGTCTATGTGCTCAGTGAATCTCAGTTGGGTGGGAACCTTCTGTCTATGTGCTCAGTGAATCTCAGTTGGGTGGAGACCTTCTGTCTATGTGCTCAGCGAATCTCAGTTGGGTGGAGACCTTCTGTATGTGCTCAGTGAATCTCAGTTGGGTGGGAACCTTCTGTCTATGTGCTCAGTGAATCTCAGTTGGGTGGGAACCTTCTGTCTATGTGCTCAGTGAATCTCAGTTGGGTGGAGACCTTCTGTCTATGTGCTCAGTGAATCTCAGTTGGGTGGGAACCTTCTGTCTATGTGCTCAGTGAATCTCAGTTGGGTGGAGACCTTCTGTCTATGTGCTCAGTGAATCTCAGTTGGGTGGAGACCTTCTGTCTATGTGCTCAGTGAATCTCAGTTGGGTGGAGACCTTCTGTCTATGTGCTCAGTGAATCTCAGTTGGGTGGAGACCTTCTGTCTATGTGCTCAGTGAATCTCAGTTGGGTGGGAACCTTCTGTCTATGTGCTCAGTGAATCTCAGTTGGGTGGAGACCTTCTGTCTATGTGCTCAGGGAATCTCAGTTGGGTGGAGACCTTCTGTCTATGTGCTCAGTGAATCTCAGTTGGGTGGGAACCTTCTGTCTATGTGCTCAGTGAATCTCAGTTGGGTGGGAACCTTCTGTCTATGTGCTCAGTGAATCTCAGTTGGGTGGAGACCTTCTGTCTATGTGCTCAGTGAATCTCAGTTGGGTGGAGACCTTCTGTCTATGTGCTCAGGGAATCTCAGTTGGGTGGGAACCTTCTGTCTATGTGCTCAGTGAATCTCAGTTGGGTGGGAACCTTCTGTCTATGTGCTCAGTGAATCTCAGTTGGGTGGGAACCTTCTGTCTATGTGCTCAGTGAATCTCAGTTGGGTGGGAACCTGTCTATGTGCTCAGTGAATCTCAGTTGGGTGGAGACCTTCTGTCTATGTGCTCAGTGAATCTCAGTTGGGTGGAGACCTTCTGTCTATGTGCTCAGGGAATCTCAGTTGGGTGGGAACCTTCTGTCTATGTGCTCAGTGAATCTCAGTTGGGTGGGAACCTTCTGTCTATGTGCTCAGTGAATCTCAGTTGGGTGGAGACCTTCTGTCTATGTGCTCAGTGAATCTCAGTTGGGTGGAGACCTTCTGTCTATGTGCTCAGGGAATCTCAGTTGGGTGGAGACCTTCTGTCTATGTGCTCAGTGAATCTCAGTTGGGTGGGAACCTTCTGTCTATGTGCTCAGTGAATCTCAGTTGGGTGGAGACCTTCTGTCTATGTGCTCAGTGAATCTCAGTTGGGTGGAGACCTTCTGTCTATGTGCTCAGTGAATCTCAGTTGGGTGGAGACCTTCTGTCTATGTGCTCAGTGAATCTCAGTTGGGTGGGACCTTCTGTCTATGTGCTCAGTGAATCTCAGTTGGGTGGAGACCTTCTGTCTATGTGCTCAGTGAATCTCAGTTGGGTGGGAACCTTCTGTCTATGTGCTCAGTGAATCTCAGTTGGGTGGAGACCTTCTGTCTATGTGCTCAGTGAATCTCAGTTGGGTGGAGACCTTCTGTCTATGTGCTCAGTGAATCTCAGTTGGGTGGGAACCTTCTGTCTATGTGCTCAGTGAATCTCAGTTGGGTGGGAACCTTCTGTCTATGTGCTCAGTGAATCTCAGTTGGGTGGGAACCTTCTGTCTATGTGCTCAGTGAATCTCAGTTGGGTGGAGACCTTCTGTCTATGTGCTCAGTGAATCTCAGTTGGGTGGAGACCTTCTGTCTATGTGCTCAGTGAATCTCAGTTGGGTGGGACCTTCTGTCTATGTGCTCAGTGAATCTCAGTTGGGTGGAGACCTTCTGTCTATGTGCTCAGTGAATCTCAGTTGGGTGGGAACCTTCTGTCTATGTGCTCAGTGAATCTCAGTTGGGTGGAGACCTTCTGTCTATGTGCTCAGTGAATCTCAGTTGGGTGGAGACCTTCTGTCTATGTGCTCAGTGAATCTCAGTTGGGTGGGAACCTTCTGTCTATGTGCTCAGTGAATCTCAGTTGGGTGGGAACCTTCTGTCTATGTGCTCAGTGAATCTCAGTTGGGTGGGAACCTTCTGTCTATGTGCTCAGTGAATCTCAGTTGGGTGGAGACCTTCTGTCTATGTGCTCAGTGAATCTCAGTTGGGTGGAGACCTTCTGTCTATGTGCTCAGTGAATCTCAGTTGGGTGGAGACCTTCTGTCTATGTGCTCAGGGAATCTCAGTTGGGTGGGAACCTTCTGTCTATGTGCTCAGTGAATCTCAGTTGGGTGGGAACCTTCTGTCTATGTGCTCAGTGAATCTCAGTTGGGTGGAGACCTTCTGTCTATGTGCTCAGTGAATCTCAGTTGGGTGGAGACCTTCTGTCTATGTGCTCAGTGAATCTCAGTTGGGTGGAGACCTTCTGTCTATGTGCTCAGTGAATCTCAGTTGGGTGGGAACCTTCTGTCTATGTGCTCAGTGAATCTCAGTTGGGTGGAGACCTTCTGTCTATGTGCTCAGTGAATCTCAGTTGGGTGGAGACCTTCTGTCTATGTGCTCAGGGAATCTCAGTTGGGTGGAGACCTTCTGTCTATGTGCTCAGTGAATCTCAGTTGGGTGGGAACCTTCTGTCTATGTGCTCAGTGAATCTCAGTTGGGTGGAGACCTTCTGTCTATGTGCTCAGTGAATCTCAGTTGGGTGGAGACCTTCTGTCTATGTGCTCAGTGAATCTCAGTTGGGTGGAGACCTTCTGTCTATGTGCTCAGTGAATCTCAGTTGGGTGGGAACATTCTGTCTATGTGCTCAGTGAATCTCAGTTGGGTGGAGACCTTCTGTCTATGTGCTCAGGGAATCTCAGTTGGGTGGAGACCTTCTGTCTATGTGCTCAGTGAATCTCAGTTGGGTGGGAACCTTCTGTCTATGTGCTCAGTGAATCTCAGTTGGGTGGGAACCTTCTGTCTATGTGCTCAGGGAATCTCAGTTGGGTGGAGACCTTCTGTCTATGTGCTCAGTGAATCTCAGTTGGGTGGAGACCTTCTGTCTATGTGCTCAGTGAATCTCAGTTGGGTGGAGACCTTCTGTCTATGTGCTCAGTGAATCTCAGTTGGGTGGGAACCTTCTGTCTATGTGCTCAGTGAATCTCAGTTGGGTGGGAACCTTCTGTCTATGTGCTCAGTGAATCTCAGTTGGGTGGGAACCTTCTGTCTATGTGCTCAGTGAATCTCAGTTGGGTGGGAACCTTCTGTCTATGTGCTCAGTGAATCTCAGTTGGGTGGGAACCTTCTGTCTATGTGCTCAGTGAATCTCAGTTGGGTGGAGACCTTCTGTCTATGTGCTCAGGGAATCTCAGTTGGGTGGAGACCTTCTGTCTATGTGCTCAGTGAATCTCAGTTGGGTGGGAACCTTCTGTCTATGTGCTCAGTGAATCTCAGTTGGGTGGAGACCTTCTGTCTATGTGCTCAGTGAATCTCAGTTGGGTGGAGACCTTCTGTCTATGTGCTCAGTGAATCTCAGTTGGGTGGGAACCTTCTGTCTATGTGCTCAGTGAATCTCAGTTGGGTGGGAACCTTCTGTCTATGTGCTCAGTGAATCTCAGTTGGGTGGGAACCTGTCTATGTGCTCAGTGAATCTCAGTTGGGTGGAGACCTTCTGTCTATGTGCTCAGTGAATCTCAGTTGGGTGGGAACCTTCTGTCTATGTGCTCAGTGAATCTCAGTTGGGTGGAGACCTTCTGTCTATGTGCTCAGTGAATCTCAGTTGGGTGGGAACCTTCTGTCTATGTGCTCAGTGAATCTCAGTTGGGTGGGAACCTTCTGTCTATGTGCTCAGTGAATCTCAGTTGGGTGGGAACCTCCTGTCTATGTGCTCAGGGAATCTCAGTTGGGTGGGAACCTTCTGTCTATGTGCTCAGTGAATCTCAGTTGGGTGGAGACCTTCTGTCTATGTGCTCAGGAAATCTCAGTTGGGTGGGAACCTTCTGTCTATGTGCTCAGTGAATCTCAGTTGGGTGGAGACCTTCTGTCTATGTGCTCAGTGAATCTCAGTTGGGTGGAGACCTTCTGTCTATGTGCTCAGTGAATCTCAGTTGGGTGGAGACCTTCTGTCTATGTGCTCAGTGAATCTCAGTTGGGTGGGAACCTTCTGTCTATGTGCTCAGTGAATCTCAGTTGGGTGGAGACCTTCTGTCTATGTGCTCAGTGAATCTCAGTTGGGTGGGAACCTTCTGTCTATGTGCTCAGGGAATCTCAGTTGGGTGGAGACCTTCTGTCTATGTGCTCAGTGAATCTCAGTTGGGTGGGAACCTGTCTATGTGCTCAGTGAATCTCAGTTGGGTGGGAACCTTCTGTCTATGTGCTCAGTGAATCTCAGTTGGGTGGGAACCTTCTGTCTATGTGCTCAGTGAATCTCAGTTGGGTGGGAACCTTCTGTCTATGTGCTCAGTGAATCTCAGTTGGGTGGAGACCTTCTGTCTATGTGCTCAGGGAATCTCAGTTGGGTGGAGACCTTCTGTCTATGTGCTCAGTGAATCTCAGTTGGGTGGGAACCTTCTGTCTATGTGCTCAGTGAATCTCAGTTGGGTGGAGACCTTCTGTCTATGTGCTCAGTGAATCTCAGTTGGGTGGAGACCTTCTGTCTATGTGCTCAGTGAATCTCAGTTGGGTGGGAACCTTCTGTCTATGTGCTCAGTGAATCTCAGTTGGGTGGGAACCTTCTGTCTATGTGCTCAGTGAATCTCAGTTGGGTGGGAACCTGTCTATGTGCTCAGTGAATCTCAGTTGGGTGGAGACCTTCTGTCTATGTGCTCAGTGAATCTCAGTTGGGTGGGAACCTTCTGTCTATGTGCTCAGTGAATCTCAGTTGGGTGGAGACCTTCTGTCTATGTGCTCAGTGAATCTCAGTTGGGTGGGAACCTTCTGTCTATGTGCTCAGTGAATCTCAGTTGGGTGGGAACCTTCTGTCTATGTGCTCAGTGAATCTCAGTTGGGTGGGAACCTCCTGTCTATGTGCTCAGGGAATCTCAGTTGGGTGGGAACCTTCTGTCTATGTGCTCAGTGAATCTCAGTTGGGTGGAGACCTTCTGTCTATGTGCTCAGGAAATCTCAGTTGGGTGGGAACCTTCTGTCTATGTGCTCAGTGAATCTCAGTTGGGTGGAGACCTTCTGTCTATGTGCTCAGTGAATCTCAGTTGGGTGGAGACCTTCTGTCTATGTGCTCAGTGAATCTCAGTTGGGTGGAGACCTTCTGTCTATGTGCTCAGTGAATCTCAGTTGGGTGGGAACCTTCTGTCTATGTGCTCAGTGAATCTCAGTTGGGTGGAGACCTTCTGTCTATGTGCTCAGTGAATCTCAGTTGGGTGGGAACCTTCTGTCTATGTGCTCAGGGAATCTCAGTTGGGTGGAGACCTTCTGTCTATGTGCTCAGTGAATCTCAGTTGGGTGGGAACCTGTCTATGTGCTCAGTGAATCTCAGTTGGGTGGAGACCTTCTGTCTATGTGCTCAGTGAATCTCAGTTGGGTGGGAACCTTCTGTCTATGTGCTCAGTGAATCTCAGTTGGGTGGAGACCTTCTGTCTATGTGCTCAGTGAATCTCAGTTGGGTGGAGACCTTCTGTCTATGTGCTCAGTGAATCTCAGTTGGGTGGAGACCTTCTGTCTATGTGCTCAGGGAATCTCAGTTGGGTGGAGACCTTCTGTCTATGTGCTCAGTGAATCTCAGTTGGGTGGGAACCTTCTGTCTATGTGCTCAGTGAATCTCAGTTGGGTGGAGACCTTCTGTCTATGTGCTCAGTGAATCTCAGTTGGGTGGAGACCTTCTGTCTATGTGCTCAGTGAATCTCAGTTGGGTGGAGACCTTCTGTCTATGTGCTCAGTGAATCTCAGTTGGGTGGAGACCTTCTGTCTATGTGCTCAGTGAATCTCAGTTGGGTGGGAACCTTCTGTCTATGTGCTCAGTGAATCTCAGTTGGGTGGGAACCTTCTGTCTATGTGCTCAGTGAATCTCAGTTGGGTGGAGACCTTCTGTCTATGTGCTCAGTGAATCTCAGTTGGGTGGAGACCTTCTGTCTATGTGCTCAGGGAATCTCAGTTGGGTGGAGACCTTCTGTCTATGTGCTCAGTGAATCTCAGTTGGGTGGGAACCTTCTGTCTATGTGCTCAGTGAATCTCAGTTGGGTGGGAACCTTCTGTCTATGTGCTCAGTGAATCTCAGTTGGGTGGAGACCTTCTGTCTATGTGCTCAGTGAATCTCAGTTGGGTGGAGACCTTCTGTCTATGTGCTCAGTGAATCTCAGTTGGGTGGAGACCTTCTGTCTATGTGCTCAGGGAATCTCAGTTGGGTGGAGACCTTCTGTCTATGTGCTCAGTGAATCTCAGTTGGGTGGGAACCTTCTGTCTATGTGCTCAGTGAATCTCAGTTGGGTGGAGACCTTCTGTCTATGTGCTCAGTGAATCTCAGTTGGGTGGGAACCTTCTGTCTATGTGCTCAGTGAATCTCAGTTGGGTGGAGACCTTCTGTCTATGTGCTCAGTGAATCTCAGTTGGGTGGAGACCTTCTGTCTATGTGCTCAGTGAATCTCAGTTGGGTGGAGACCTTCTGTCTATGTGCTCAGTGAATCTCAGTTGGGTGGAGACCTTCTGTCTATGTGCTCAGTGAATCTCAGTTGGGTGGGAACCTTCTGTCTATGTGCTCAGTGAATCTCAGTTGGGTGGGAACCTTCTGTCTATGTGCTCAGTGAATCTCAGTTGGGTGGAGACCTTCTGTCTATGTGCTCAGTGAATCTCAGTTGGGTGGAGACCTTCTGTCTATGTGCTCAGTGAATCTCAGTTGGGTGGAGACCTTCTGTCTATGTGCTCAGGGAATCTCAGTTGGGTGGAGACCTTCTGTCTATGTGCTCAGTGAATCTCAGTTGGGTGGGAACCTTCTGTCTATGTGCTCAGTGAATCTCAGTTGGGTGGAGACCTTCTGTCTATGTGCTCAGTGAATCTCAGTTGGGTGGAGACCTTCTGTCTATGTGCTCAGTGAATCTCAGTTGGGTGGAGACCTTCTGTCTATGTGCTCAGTGAATCTCAGTTGGGTGGAGACCTTCTGTCTATGTGCTCAGTGAATCTCAGTTGGGTGGGAACCTTCTGTCTATGTGCTCAGTGAATCTCAGTTGGGTGGAGACCTTCTGTCTATGTGCTCAGGGAATCTCAGTTGGGTGGAGACCTTCTGTCTATGTGCTCAGTGAATCTCAGTTGGGTGGGAACCTTCTGTCTATGTGCTCAGTGAATCTCAGTTGGGTGGAGACCTTCTGTCTATGTGCTCAGTGAATCTCAGTTGGGTGGGAACCTTCTGTCTATGTGCTCAGTGAATCTCAGTTGGGTGGAGACCTTCTGTCTATGTGCTCAGTGAATCTCAGTTGGGTGGGAACCTTCTGTCTATGTGCTCAGTGAATCTCAGTTGGGTGGGAACCTTCTGTCTATGTGCTCAGTGAATCTCAGTTGGGTGGAGACCTTCTGTCTATGTGCTCAGTGAATCTCAGTTGGGTGGAGACCTTCTGTCTATGTGCTCAGTGAATCTCAGTTGGGTGGAGACCTTCTGTATGTGCTCAGTGAATCTCAGTTGGGTGGGAACCTTCTGTCTATGTGCTCAGTGAATCTCAGTTGGGTGGAGACCTTCTGTATGTGCTCAGTGAATCTCAGTTGGGTGGAGACCTTCTGTCTATGTGCTCAGTGAATCTCAGTTGGGTGGAGACCTTCTGTCTATGTGCTCAGGAAATCTCAGTTGGGTGGGAACCTTCTGTCTATGTGCTCAGTGAATCTCAGTTGGGTGGAGACCTTCTGTCTATGTGCTCAGTGAATCTCAGTTGGGTGGAGACCTTCTTTATGTGCTCAGTGAATCTCAGTTGGGTGGAGACCTTCTGTCTATGTGCTCAGTGAATCTCAGTTGGGTGGAGACCTTCTGTCTATGTGCTCAGTGAATCTCAGTTGGGTGGAGACCTTCTGTCTATGTGCTCAGTGAATCTCAGTTGGGTGGAGACCTTCTGTCTATGTGCTCAGTGAATCTCAGTTGGGTGGAGACCTTCTGTCTATGTGCTCAGTGAATCTCAGTTGGGTGGGAACCTTCTGTCTATGTGCTCAGTGAATCTCAGTTGGGTGGGAACCTTCTGTCTATGTGCTCAGTGAATCTCAGTTGGGTGGAGACCTTCTGTCTATGTGCTCAGTGAATCTCAGTTGGGTGGAGACCTTCTGTCTATGTGCTCAGTGAATCTCAGTTGGGTGGGAACCTTCTGTCTATGTGCTCAGTGAATCTCAGTTGGGTGGGAACCTTCTGTCTATGTGCTCAGTGAATCTCAGTTGGGTGGGAACCTTCTGTCTATGTGCTCAGTGAATCTCAGTTGGGTGGAGACCTTCTGTCTATGTGCTCAGTGAATCTCAGTTGGGTGGAGACCTTCTGTATGTGCTCAGTGAATCTCAGTTGGGTGGAGACCTTCTGTCTATGTGCTCAGTGAATCTCAGTTGGGTGGAGACCTTCTGTCTATGTGCTCAGTGAATCTCAGTTGGGTGGAGACCTTCTGTCTATGTGCTCAGTGAATCTCAGTTGGGTGGAGACCTTCTGTCTATGTGCTCAGTGAATCTCAGTTGGGTGGGAACCTTCTGTCTATGTGCTCAGTGAATCTCAGTTGGGTGGGAACCTTCTGTCTATGTGCTCAGACAGAAGGTCTCCACCCAACTGAGATTCACTGAGCACATAGACAGAAGGTCTCCACCCAACTGAGATTCACTATGTGCTCAGTGAATCTCAGTTGGGTGGAGACCTTCTGTCTATGTGCTCAGTGAATCTCAGTTGGGTGGGAACCTTCTGTCTATGTGCTCAGTGAATCTCAGTTGGGTGGGAACCTTCTGTCTATGTGCTCAGTGAATCTCAGTTGGGTGGGAACCTTCTGTCTATGTGCTCAGTGAATCTCAGTTGGGTGGAGACCTTCTGTCTATGTGCTCAGTGAATCTCAGTTGGGTGGAGACCTTCTGTCTATGTGCTCAGTGAATCTCAGTTGGGTGGGAACCTTCTGTCTATGTGCTCAGTGAATCTCAGTTGGGTGGGAACCTTCTGTCTATGTGCTCAGTGAATCTCAGTTGGGTGGGAACCTTCTGTCTATGTGCTCAGTGAATCTCAGTTGGGTGGGAACCTTCTGTCTATGTGCTCAGTGAATCTCAGTTGGGTGGGAACCTTCTGTCTATGTGCTCAGTGAATCTCAGTTGGGTGGGAACCTTCTGTCTATGTGCTCAGTGAATCTCAGTTGGGTGGAGACCTTCTGTCTATGTGCTCAGTGAATCTCAGTTGGGTGGAGACCTTCTGTCTATGTGCTCAGTGAATCTCAGTTGGGTGGAGACCTTCTGTCTATGTGCTCAGTGAATCTCAGTTGGGTGGGAACCTTCTGTCTATGTGCTCAGTGAATCTCAGTTGGGTGGGAACCTTCTGTCTATGTGCTCAGTGAATCTCAGTTGGGTGGAGACCTTCTGTCTATGTGCTCAGTGAATCTCAGTTGGGTGGAGACCTTCTGTCTATGTGCTCAGTGAATCTCAGTTGGGTGGAGACCTTCTGTCTATGTGCTCAGTGAATCTCAGTTGGGTGGAGACCTTCTGTCTATGTGCTCAGGGAATCTCAGTTGGGTGGAGACCTTCTGTCTATGTGCTCAGTGAATCTCAGTTGGGTGGGAACCTTCTGTCTATGTGCTCAGTGAATCTCAGTTGGGTGGAGACCTTCTGTCTATGTGCTCAGTGAATCTCAGTTGGGTGGAGACCTTCTGTCTATGTGCTCAGTGAATCTCAGTTGGGTGGAGACCTTCTGTCTATGTGCTCAGGGAATCTCAGTTGGGTGGGAACCTTCTGTCTATGTGCTCAGTGAATCTCAGTTGGGTGGGAACCTTCTGTCTATGTGCTCAGTGAATCTCAGTTGGGTGGGAACCTTCTATGTGCTCAGTGAATCTCAGTTGGGTGGAGACCTTCTGTCTATGTGCTCAGTGAATCTCAGTTGGGTGGGAACCTTCTGTCTATGTGCTCAGTGAATCTCAGTTGGGTGGAGACCTTCTGTCTATGTGCTCAGTGAATCTCAGTTGGGTGGGAACCTTCTGTCTATGTGCTCAGTGAATCTCAGTTGGGTGGGAACCTTCTGTCTATGTGCTCAGTGAATCTCAGTTGGGTGGAGACCTTCTGTCTATGTGCTCAGTGAATCTCAGTTGGGTGGAGACCTTCTGTCTATGTGCTCAGTGAATCTCAGTTGGGTGGAGACCTTCTGTATGTGCTCAGTGAATCTCAGTTGGGTGGGAACCTTCTGTCTATGTGCTCAGTGAATCTCAGTTGGGTGGAGACCTTCTGTCTATGTGCTCAGTGAATCTCAGTTGGGTGGAGACCTTCTGTATGTGCTCAGTGAATCTCAGTTGGGTGGAGACCTTCTGTCTATGTGCTCAGTGAATCTCAGTTGGGTGGAGACCTTCTGTCTATGTGCTCAGGAAATCTCAGTTGGGTGGAGACCTTCTGTCTATGTGCTCAGTGAATCTCAGTTGGGTGGAGACCTTCTGTCTATGTGCTCAGTGAATCTCAGTTGGGTGGGAACCTTCTGTCTATGTGCTCAGTGAATCTCAGTTGGGTGGAGACCTTCTGTCTATGTGCTCAGTGAATCTCAGTTGGGTGGAGACCTTCTGTATGTGCTCAGTGAATCTCAGTTGGGTGGAGACCTTCTGTCTATGTGCTCAGTGAATCTCAGTTGGGTGGAGACCTTCTGTCTATGTGCTCAGTGAATCTCAGTTGGGTGGAGACCTTCTGTCTATGTGCTCAGTGAATCTCAGTTGGGTGGAGACCTTCTGTCTATGTGCTCAGTGAATCTCAGTTGGGTGGAGACCTTCTGTCTATGTGCTCAGTGAATCTCAGTTGGGTGGGAACCTTCTGTCTATGTGCTCAGTGAATCTCAGTTGGGTGGGAACCTTCTGTCTATGTGCTCAGTGAATTTCAGTTGGGTGGAGACCTTCTGTCTATGTGCTCAGTGAATCTCAGTTGGGTGGAGACCTTCTGTCTATGTGCTCAGTGAATCTCAGTTGGGTGGGAACCTTCTGTCTATGTGCTCAGTGAATCTCAGTTGGGTGGGAACCTTCTGTCTATGTGCTCAGTGAATCTCAGTTGGGTGGGAACCTTCTGTCTATGTGCTCAGTGAATCTCAGTTGGGTGGGAACCTTCTGTCTATGTGCTCAGTGAATCTCAGTTGGGTGGGAACCTTCTATGTGCTCAGTGAATCTCAGTTGGGTGGGAACCTTCTGTCTATGTGCTCAGTGAATCTCAGTTGGGTGGAGACCTTCTGTCTATGTGCTCAGTGAATCTCAGTTGGGTGGAGACCTTCTGTCTATGTGCTCAGTGAATCTCAGTTGGGTGGAGACCTTCTGTCTATGTGCTCAGTGAATCTCAGTTGGGTGGAGACCTTCTGTATGTGCTCAGTGAATCTCAGTTGGGTGGAGACCTTCTGTCTATGTGCTCAGTGAATCTCAGTTGGGTGGAGACCTTCTGTCTATGTGCTCAGTGAATCTCAGTTGGGTGGAGACCTTCTGTCTATGTGCTCAGTGAATCTCAGTTGGGTGGAGACCTTCTGTCTATGTGCTCAGTGAATCTCAGTTGGGTGGAGACCTTCTGTCTATGTGCTCAGTGAATCTCAGTTGGGTGGAGACCTTCTGTCTATGTGCTCAGGAAATCTCAGTTGGGTGGAGACCTTCTGTCTATGTGCTCAGTGAATCTCAGTTGGGTGGAGACCTTCTGTCTATGTGCTCAGTGAATCTCAGTTGGGTGGGAACCTTCTGTCTATGTGCTCAGTGAATCTCAGTTGGGTGGAGACCTTCTGTCTATGTGCTCAGTGAATCTCAGTTGGGTGGAGACCTTCTGTATGTGCTCAGTGAATCTCAGTTGGGTGGAGACCTTCTGTCTATGTGCTCAGTGAATCTCAGTTGGGTGGAGACCTTCTGTCTATGTGCTCAGTGAATCTCAGTTGGGTGGAGACCTTCTGTCTATGTGCTCAGTGAATCTCAGTTGGGTGGAGACCTTCTGTCTATGTGCTCAGTGAATCTCAGTTGGGTGGAGACCTTCTGTCTATGTGCTCAGTGAATCTCAGTTGGGTGGGAACCTTCTGTCTATGTGCTCAGTGAATCTCAGTTGGGTGGGAACCTTCTGTCTATGTGCTCAGTGAATCTCAGTTGGGTGGAGACCTTCTGTCTATGTGCTCAGTGAATCTCAGTTGGGTGGAGACCTTCTGTCTATGTGCTCAGTGAATCTCAGTTGGGTGGGAACCTTCTGTCTATGTGCTCAGTGAATCTCAGTTGGGTGGGAACCTTCTGTCTATGTGCTCAGTGAATCTCAGTTGGGTGGGAACCTTCTGTCTATGTGCTCAGTGAATCTCAGTTGGGTGGGAACCTTCTGTCTATGTGCTCAGTGAATCTCAGTTGGGTGGGAACCTTCTGTCTATGTGCTCAGTGAATCTCAGTTGGGTGGGAACCTTCTGTCTATGTGCTCAGTGAATCTCAGTTGGGTGGGAACCTTCTGTCTATGTGCTCAGTGAATCTCAGTTGGGTGGGAACCTTCTGTCTATGTGCTCAGTGAATCTCAGTTGGGTGGGAACCTTCTGTCTATGTGCTCAGTGAATCTCAGTTGGGTGGAGACCTTCTGTCTATGTGCTCAGTGAATCTCAGTTGGGTGGAGACCTTCTGTCTATGTGCTCAGTGAATCTCAGTTGGGTGGAGACCTTCTGTCTATGTGCTCAGTGAATCTCAGTTGGGTGGGAACCTTCTGTCTATGTGCTCAGTGAATCTCAGTTGGGTGGGAACCTTCTGTCTATGTGCTCAGTGAATCTCAGTTGGGTGGGAACCTTCTGTCTATGTGCTCAGTGAATCTCAGTTGGGTGGGAACCTTCTGTCTATGTGCTCAGTGAATCTCAGTTGGGTGGAGACCTTCTGTCTATGTGCTCAGCGAATCTCAGTTGGGTGGAGACCTTCTGTATGTGCTCAGTGAATCTCAGTTGGGTGGGAACCTTCTGTCTATGTGCTCAGTGAATCTCAGTTGGGTGGGAACCTTCTGTCTATGTGCTCAGTGAATCTCAGTTGGGTGGAGACCTTCTGTCTATGTGCTCAGTGAATCTCAGTTGGGTGGGAACCTTCTGTCTATGTGCTCAGTGAATCTCAGTTGGGTGGAGACCTTCTGTCTATGTGCTCAGTGAATCTCAGTTGGGTGGAGACCTTCTGTCTATGTGCTCAGTGAATCTCAGTTGGGTGGAGACCTTCTGTCTATGTGCTCAGTGAATCTCAGTTGGGTGGAGACCTTCTGTCTATGTGCTCAGTGAATCTCAGTTGGGTGGGAACCTTCTGTCTATGTGCTCAGTGAATCTCAGTTGGGTGGAGACCTTCTGTCTATGTGCTCAGTGAATCTCAGTTGGGTGGGACCTTCTGTCTATGTGCTCAGTGAATCTCAGTTGGGTGGAGACCTTCTGTCTATGTGCTCAGTGAATCTCAGTTGGGTGGGAACCTTCTGTCTATGTGCTCAGTGAATCTCAGTTGGGTGGAGACCTTCTGTCTATGTGCTCAGTGAATCTCAGTTGGGTGGAGACCTTCTGTCTATGTGCTCAGTGAATCTCAGTTGGGTGGGAACCTTCTGTCTATGTGCTCAGTGAATCTCAGTTGGGTGGGAACCTTCTGTCTATGTGCTCAGTGAATCTCAGTTGGGTGGGAACCTTCTGTCTATGTGCTCAGTGAATCTCAGTTGGGTGGAGACCTTCTGTCTATGTGCTCAGTGAATCTCAGTTGGGTGGAGACCTTCTGTCTATGTGCTCAGTGAATCTCAGTTGGGTGGAGACCTTCTGTCTATGTGCTCAGGGAATCTCAGTTGGGTGGGAACCTTCTGTCTATGTGCTCAGTGAATCTCAGTTGGGTGGAGACCTTCTGTCTATGTGCTCAGTGAATCTCAGTTGGGTGGAGACCTTCTGTCTATGTGCTCAGTGAATCTCAGTTGGGTGGAGACCTTCTGTCTATGTGCTCAGTGAATCTCAGTTGGGTGGGAACCTTCTGTCTATGTGCTCAGTGAATCTCAGTTGGGTGGAGACCTTCTGTCTATGTGCTCAGTGAATCTCAGTTGGGTGGAGACCTTCTGTCTATGTGCTCAGGGAATCTCAGTTGGGTGGAGACCTTCTGTCTATGTGCTCAGTGAATCTCAGTTGGGTGGGAACCTTCTGTCTATGTGCTCAGTGAATCTCAGTTGGGTGGAGACCTTCTGTCTATGTGCTCAGTGAATCTCAGTTGGGTGGAGACCTTCTGTCTATGTGCTCAGTGAATCTCAGTTGGGTGGAGACCTTCTGTCTATGTGCTCAGTGAATCTCAGTTGGGTGGGAACATTCTGTCTATGTGCTCAGTGAATCTCAGTTGGGTGGAGACCTTCTGTCTATGTGCTCGGGGAATCTCAGTTGGGTGGAGACCTTCTGTCTATGTGCTCAGTGAATCTCAGTTGGGTGGGAACCTTCTGTCTATGTGCTCAGTGAATCTCAGTTGGGTGGGAACCTTCTGTCTATGTGCTCAGGGAATCTCAGTTGGGTGGAGACCTTCTGTCTATGTGCTCAGTGAATCTCAGTTGGGTGGAGACCTTCTGTCTATGTGCTCAGTGAATCTCAGTTGGGTGGAGACCTTCTGTCTATGTGCTCAGTGAATCTCAGTTGGGTGGGAACCTTCTGTCTATGTGCTCAGTGAATCTCAGTTGGGTGGGAACCTTCTGTCTATGTGCTCAGTGAATCTCAGTTGGGTGGGAACCTTCTGTCTATGTGCTCAGTGAATCTCAGTTGGGTGGGAACCTTCTGTCTATGTGCTCAGTGAATCTCAGTTGGGTGGGAACCTTCTGTCTATGTGCTCAGTGAATCTCAGTTGGGTGGAGACCTTCTGTCTATGTGCTCAGGGAATCTCAGTTGGGTGGAGACCTTCTGTCTATGTGCTCAGTGAATCTCAGTTGGGTGGGAACCTTCTGTCTATGTGCTCAGTGAATCTCAGTTGGGTGGAGACCTTCTGTCTATGTGCTCAGTGAATCTCAGTTGGGTGGAGACCTTCTGTCTATGTGCTCAGTGAATCTCAGTTGGGTGGGAACCTTCTGTCTATGTGCTCAGTGAATCTCAGTTGGGTGGGAACCTTCTGTCTATGTGCTCAGTGAATCTCAGTTGGGTGGGAACCTGTCTATGTGCTCAGTGAATCTCAGTTGGGTGGAGACCTTCTGTCTATGTGCTCAGTGAATCTCAGTTGGGTGGGAACCTTCTGTCTATGTGCTCAGTGAATCTCAGTTGGGTGGAGACCTTCTGTCTATGTGCTCAGTGAATCTCAGTTGGGTGGGAACCTTCTGTCTATGTGCTCAGTGAATCTCAGTTGGGTGGGAACCTTCTGTCTATGTGCTCAGTGAATCTCAGTTGGGTGGGAACCTCCTGTCTATGTGCTCAGGGAATCTCAGTTGGGTGGGAACCTTCTGTCTATGTGCTCAGTGAATCTCAGTTGGGTGGAGACCTTCTGTCTATGTGCTCAGGAAATCTCAGTTGGGTGGGAACCTTCTGTCTATGTGCTCAGTGAATCTCAGTTGGGTGGAGACCTTCTGTCTATGTGCTCAGTGAATCTCAGTTGGGTGGAGACCTTCTGTCTATGTGCTCAGTGAATCTCAGTTGGGTGGAGACCTTCTGTCTATGTGCTCAGTGAATCTCAGTTGGGTGGGAACCTTCTGTCTATGTGCTCAGTGAATCTCAGTTGGGTGGAGACCTTCTGTCTATGTGCTCAGTGAATCTCAGTTGGGTGGGAACCTTCTGTCTATGTGCTCAGGGAATCTCAGTTGGGTGGAGACCTTCTGTCTATGTGCTCAGTGAATCTCAGTTGGGTGGGAACCTGTCTATGTGCTCAGTGAATCTCAGTTGGGTGGGAACCTTCTGTCTATGTGCTCAGTGAATCTCAGTTGGGTGGGAACCTTCTGTCTATGTGCTCAGTGAATCTCAGTTGGGTGGGAACCTTCTGTCTATGTGCTCAGTGAATCTCAGTTGGGTGGAGACCTTCTGTCTATGTGCTCAGGGAATCTCAGTTGGGTGGAGACCTTCTGTCTATGTGCTCAGTGAATCTCAGTTGGGTGGGAACCTTCTGTCTATGTGCTCAGTGAATCTCAGTTGGGTGGAGACCTTCTGTCTATGTGCTCAGTGAATCTCAGTTGGGTGGAGACCTTCTGTCTATGTGCTCAGTGAATCTCAGTTGGGTGGGAACCTTCTGTCTATGTGCTCAGTGAATCTCAGTTGGGTGGGAACCTTCTGTCTATGTGCTCAGTGAATCTCAGTTGGGTGGGAACCTGTCTATGTGCTCAGTGAATCTCAGTTGGGTGGAGACCTTCTGTCTATGTGCTCAGTGAATCTCAGTTGGGTGGGAACCTTCTGTCTATGTGCTCAGTGAATCTCAGTTGGGTGGAGACCTTCTGTCTATGTGCTCAGTGAATCTCAGTTGGGTGGGAACCTTCTGTCTATGTGCTCAGGGAATCTCAGTTGGGTGGGAACCTTCTGTCTATGTGCTCAGTGAATCTCAGTTGGGTGGAGACCTTCTGTCTATGTGCTCAGGAAATCTCAGTTGGGTGGGAACCTTCTGTCTATGTGCTCAGTGAATCTCAGTTGGGTGGAGACCTTCTGTCTATGTGCTCAGTGAATCTCAGTTGGGTGGAGACCTTCTGTCTATGTGCTCAGTGAATCTCAGTTGGGTGGAGACCTTCTGTCTATGTGCTCAGTGAATCTCAGTTGGGTGGGAACCTTCTGTCTATGTGCTCAGTGAATCTCAGTTGGGTGGAGACCTTCTGTCTATGTGCTCAGTGAATCTCAGTTGGGTGGGAACCTTCTGTCTATGTGCTCAGGGAATCTCAGTTGGGTGGAGACCTTCTGTCTATGTGCTCAGTGAATCTCAGTTGGGTGGGAACCTGTCTATGTGCTCAGTGAATCTCAGTTGGGTGGAGACCTTCTGTCTATGTGCTCAGTGAATCTCAGTTGGGTGGGAACCTTCTGTCTATGTGCTCAGTGAATCTCAGTTGGGTGGAGACCTTCTGTCTATGTGCTCAGTGAATCTCAGTTGGGTGGAGACCTTCTGTCTATGTGCTCAGTGAATCTCAGTTGGGTGGAGACCTTCTGTCTATGTGCTCAGGGAATCTCAGTTGGGTGGAGACCTTCTGTCTATGTGCTCAGTGAATCTCAGTTGGGTGGGAACCTTCTGTCTATGTGCTCAGTGAATCTCAGTTGGGTGGAGACCTTCTGTCTATGTGCTCAGTGAATCTCAGTTGGGTGGAGACCTTCTGTCTATGTGCTCAGTGAATCTCAGTTGGGTGGAGACCTTCTGTCTATGTGCTCAGTGAATCTCAGTTGGGTGGAGACCTTCTGTCTATGTGCTCAGTGAATCTCAGTTGGGTGGGAACCTTCTGTCTATGTGCTCAGTGAATCTCAGTTGGGTGGGAACCTTCTGTCTATGTGCTCAGTGAATCTCAGTTGGGTGGAGACCTTCTGTCTATGTGCTCAGTGAATCTCAGTTGGGTGGAGACCTTCTGTCTATGTGCTCAGGGAATCTCAGTTGGGTGGAGACCTTCTGTCTATGTGCTCAGTGAATCTCAGTTGGGTGGGAACCTTCTGTCTATGTGCTCAGTGAATCTCAGTTGGGTGGGAACCTTCTGTCTATGTGCTCAGTGAATCTCAGTTGGGTGGAGACCTTCTGTCTATGTGCTCAGTGAATCTCAGTTGGGTGGAGACCTTCTGTCTATGTGCTCAGTGAATCTCAGTTGGGTGGAGACCTTCTGTCTATGTGCTCAGGGAATCTCAGTTGGGTGGAGACCTTCTGTCTATGTGCTCAGTGAATCTCAGTTGGGTGGGAACCTTCTGTCTATGTGCTCAGTGAATCTCAGTTGGGTGGAGACCTTCTGTCTATGTGCTCAGTGAATCTCAGTTGGGTGGGAACCTTCTGTCTATGTGCTCAGTGAATCTCAGTTGGGTGGAGACCTTCTGTCTATGTGCTCAGTGAATCTCAGTTGGGTGGAGACCTTCTGTCTATGTGCTCAGTGAATCTCAGTTGGGTGGAGACCTTCTGTCTATGTGCTCAGTGAATCTCAGTTGGGTGGAGACCTTCTGTCTATGTGCTCAGTGAATCTCAGTTGGGTGGAGACCTTCTGTCTATGTGCTCAGTGAATCTCAGTTGGGTGGGAACCTTCTGTCTATGTGCTCAGTGAATCTCAGTTGGGTGGGAACCTTCTGTCTATGTGCTCAGTGAATCTCAGTTGGGTGGAGACCTTCTGTCTATGTGCTCAGTGAATCTCAGTTGGGTGGAGACCTTCTGTCTATGTGCTCAGTGAATCTCAGTTGGGTGGAGACCTTCTGTCTATGTGCTCAGGGAATCTCAGTTGGGTGGAGACCTTCTGTCTATGTGCTCAGTGAATCTCAGTTGGGTGGGAACCTTCTGTCTATGTGCTCAGTGAATCTCAGTTGGGTGGAGACCTTCTGTCTATGTGCTCAGTGAATCTCAGTTGGGTGGAGACCTTCTGTCTATGTGCTCAGTGAATCTCAGTTGGGTGGAGACCTTCTGTCTATGTGCTCAGTGAATCTCAGTTGGGTGGAGACCTTCTGTCTATGTGCTCAGTGAATCTCAGTTGGGTGGGAACCTTCTGTCTATGTGCTCAGTGAATCTCAGTTGGGTGGAGACCTTCTGTCTATGTGCTCAGGGAATCTCAGTTGGGTGGAGACCTTCTGTCTATGTGCTCAGTGAATCTCAGTTGGGTGGGAACCTTCTGTCTATGTGCTCAGTGAATCTCAGTTGGGTGGAGACCTTCTGTCTATGTGCTCAGTGAATCTCAGTTGGGTGGGAACCTTCTGTCTATGTGCTCAGTGAATCTCAGTTGGGTGGAGACCTTCTGTCTATGTGCTCAGTGAATCTCAGTTGGGTGGGAACCTTCTGTCTATGTGCTCAGTGAATCTCAGTTGGGTGGGAACCTTCTGTCTATGTGCTCAGTGAATCTCAGTTGGGTGGAGACCTTCTGTCTATGTGCTCAGTGAATCTCAGTTGGGTGGAGACCTTCTGTCTATGTGCTCAGTGAATCTCAGTTGGGTGGAGACCTTCTGTATGTGCTCAGTGAATCTCAGTTGGGTGGGAACCTTCTGTCTATGTGCTCAGTGAATCTCAGTTGGGTGGAGACCTTCTGTATGTGCTCAGTGAATCTCAGTTGGGTGGAGACCTTCTGTCTATGTGCTCAGTGAATCTCAGTTGGGTGGAGACCTTCTGTCTATGTGCTCAGGAAATCTCAGTTGGGTGGGAACCTTCTGTCTATGTGCTCAGTGAATCTCAGTTGGGTGGAGACCTTCTGTCTATGTGCTCAGTGAATCTCAGTTGGGTGGAGACCTTCTTTATGTGCTCAGTGAATCTCAGTTGGGTGGAGACCTTCTGTCTATGTGCTCAGTGAATCTCAGTTGGGTGGAGACCTTCTGTCTATGTGCTCAGTGAATCTCAGTTGGGTGGAGACCTTCTGTCTATGTGCTCAGTGAATCTCAGTTGGGTGGAGACCTTCTGTCTATGTGCTCAGTGAATCTCAGTTGGGTGGAGACCTTCTGTCTATGTGCTCAGTGAATCTCAGTTGGGTGGGAACCTTCTGTCTATGTGCTCAGTGAATCTCAGTTGGGTGGGAACCTTCTGTCTATGTGCTCAGTGAATCTCAGTTGGGTGGAGACCTTCTGTCTATGTGCTCAGTGAATCTCAGTTGGGTGGAGACCTTCTGTCTATGTGCTCAGTGAATCTCAGTTGGGTGGGAACCTTCTGTCTATGTGCTCAGTGAATCTCAGTTGGGTGGGAACCTTCTGTCTATGTGCTCAGTGAATCTCAGTTGGGTGGGAACCTTCTGTCTATGTGCTCAGTGAATCTCAGTTGGGTGGAGACCTTCTGTCTATGTGCTCAGTGAATCTCAGTTGGGTGGAGACCTTCTGTATGTGCTCAGTGAATCTCAGTTGGGTGGAGACCTTCTGTCTATGTGCTCAGTGAATCTCAGTTGGGTGGAGACCTTCTGTCTATGTGCTCAGTGAATCTCAGTTGGGTGGAGACCTTCTGTCTATGTGCTCAGTGAATCTCAGTTGGGTGGAGACCTTCTGTCTATGTGCTCAGTGAATCTCAGTTGGGTGGAGACCTTCTGTCTATGTGCTCAGTGAATCTCAGTTGGGTGGAGACCTTCTGTCTATGTGCTCAGGGAATCTCAGTTGGGTGGAGACCTTCTGTCTATGTGCTCAGTGAATCTCAGTTGGGTGGGAACCTTCTGTCTATGTGCTCAGTGAATCTCAGTTGGGTGGAGACCTTCTGTCTATGTGCTCAGTGAATCTCAGTTGGGTGGAGACCTTCTGTCTATGTGCTCAGTGAATCTCAGTTGGGTGGAGACCTTCTGTCTATGTGCTCAGGGAATCTCAGTTGGGTGGGAACCTTCTGTCTATGTGCTCAGTGAATCTCAGTTGGGTGGGAACCTTCTGTCTATGTGCTCAGTGAATCTCAGTTGGGTGGGAACCTTCTATGTGCTCAGTGAATCTCAGTTGGGTGGAGACCTTCTGTCTATGTGCTCAGTGAATCTCAGTTGGGTGGGAACCTTCTGTCTATGTGCTCAGTGAATCTCAGTTGGGTGGAGACCTTCTGTCTATGTGCTCAGTGAATCTCAGTTGGGTGGGAACCTTCTGTCTATGTGCTCAGTGAATCTCAGTTGGGTGGGAACCTTCTGTCTATGTGCTCAGTGAATCTCAGTTGGGTGGAGACCTTCTGTCTATGTGCTCAGTGAATCTCAGTTGGGTGGAGACCTTCTGTCTATGTGCTCAGTGAATCTCAGTTGGGTGGAGACCTTCTGTATGTGCTCAGTGAATCTCAGTTGGGTGGGAACCTTCTGTCTATGTGCTCAGTGAATCTCAGTTGGGTGGAGACCTTCTGTCTATGTGCTCAGTGAATCTCAGTTGGGTGGAGACCTTCTGTATGTGCTCAGTGAATCTCAGTTGGGTGGAGACCTTCTGTCTATGTGCTCAGTGAATCTCAGTTGGGTGGAGACCTTCTGTCTATGTGCTCAGGAAATCTCAGTTGGGTGGAGACCTTCTGTCTATGTGCTCAGTGAATCTCAGTTGGGTGGAGACCTTCTGTCTATGTGCTCAGTGAATCTCAGTTGGGTGGGAACCTTCTGTCTATGTGCTCAGTGAATCTCAGTTGGGTGGAGACCTTCTGTCTATGTGCTCAGTGAATCTCAGTTGGGTGGAGACCTTCTGTATGTGCTCAGTGAATCTCAGTTGGGTGGAGACCTTCTGTCTATGTGCTCAGTGAATCTCAGTTGGGTGGAGACCTTCTGTCTATGTGCTCAGTGAATCTCAGTTGGGTGGGAACCTTCTGTCTATGTGCTCAGTGAATCTCAGTTGGGTGGGAACCTTCTGTCTATGTGCTCAGTGAATTTCAGTTGGGTGGAGACCTTCTGTCTATGTGCTCAGTGAATCTCAGTTGGGTGGAGACCTTCTGTCTATGTGCTCAGTGAATCTCAGTTGGGTGGGAACCTTCTGTCTATGTGCTCAGTGAATCTCAGTTGGGTGGGAACCTTCTGTCTATGTGCTCAGTGAATCTCAGTTGGGTGGGAACCTTCTGTCTATGTGCTCAGTGAATCTCAGTTGGGTGGGAACCTTCTGTCTATGTGCTCAGTGAATCTCAGTTGGGTGGGAACCTTCTATGTGCTCAGTGAATCTCAGTTGGGTGGGAACCTTCTGTCTATGTGCTCAGTGAATCTCAGTTGGGTGGAGACCTTCTGTCTATGTGCTCAGTGAATCTCAGTTGGGTGGAGACCTTCTGTCTATGTGCTCAGTGAATCTCAGTTGGGTGGAGACCTTCTGTCTATGTGCTCAGTGAATCTCAGTTGGGTGGAGACCTTCTGTATGTGCTCAGTGAATCTCAGTTGGGTGGAGACCTTCTGTCTATGTGCTCAGTGAATCTCAGTTGGGTGGAGACCTTCTGTCTATGTGCTCAGTGAATCTCAGTTGGGTGGAGACCTTCTGTCTATGTGCTCAGTGAATCTCAGTTGGGTGGAGACCTTCTGTCTATGTGCTCAGTGAATCTCAGTTGGGTGGAGACCTTCTGTCTATGTGCTCAGTGAATCTCAGTTGGGTGGAGACCTTCTGTCTATGTGCTCAGGAAATCTCAGTTGGGTGGAGACCTTCTGTCTATGTGCTCAGTGAATCTCAGTTGGGTGGAGACCTTCTGTCTATGTGCTCAGTGAATCTCAGTTGGGTGGGAACCTTCTGTCTATGTGCTCAGTGAATCTCAGTTGGGTGGAGACCTTCTGTCTATGTGCTCAGTGAATCTCAGTTGGGTGGAGACCTTCTGTATGTGCTCAGTGAATCTCAGTTGGGTGGAGACCTTCTGTCTATGTGCTCAGTGAATCTCAGTTGGGTGGAGACCTTCTGTCTATGTGCTCAGTGAATCTCAGTTGGGTGGAGACCTTCTGTCTATGTGCTCAGTGAATCTCAGTTGGGTGGAGACCTTCTGTCTATGTGCTCAGTGAATCTCAGTTGGGTGGAGACCTTCTGTCTATGTGCTCAGTGAATCTCAGTTGGGTGGGAACCTTCTGTCTATGTGCTCAGTGAATCTCAGTTGGGTGGGAACCTTCTGTCTATGTGCTCAGTGAATCTCAGTTGGGTGGAGACCTTCTGTCTATGTGCTCAGTGAATCTCAGTTGGGTGGAGACCTTCTGTCTATGTGCTCAGTGAATCTCAGTTGGGTGGGAACCTTCTGTCTATGTGCTCAGTGAATCTCAGTTGGGTGGGAACCTTCTGTCTATGTGCTCAGTGAATCTCAGTTGGGTGGGAACCTTCTGTCTATGTGCTCAGTGAATCTCAGTTGGGTGGGAACCTTCTGTCTATGTGCTCAGTGAATCTCAGTTGGGTGGGAACCTTCTGTCTATGTGCTCAGTGAATCTCAGTTGGGTGGGAACCTTCTGTCTATGTGCTCAGTGAATCTCAGTTGGGTGGGAACCTTCTGTCTATGTGCTCAGTGAATCTCAGTTGGGTGGGAACCTTCTGTCTATGTGCTCAGTGAATCTCAGTTGGGTGGGAACCTTCTGTCTATGTGCTCAGTGAATCTCAGTTGGGTGGAGACCTTCTGTCTATGTGCTCAGTGAATCTCAGTTGGGTGGAGACCTTCTGTCTATGTGCTCAGTGAATCTCAGTTGGGTGGAGACCTTCTGTCTATGTGCTCAGTGAATCTCAGTTGGGTGGGAACCTTCTGTCTATGTGCTCAGTGAATCTCAGTTGGGTGGGAACCTTCTGTCTATGTGCTCAGTGAATCTCAGTTGGGTGGGAACCTTCTGTCTATGTGCTCAGTGAATCTCAGTTGGGTGGGAACCTTCTGTCTATGTGCTCAGTGAATCTCAGTTGGGTGGAGACCTTCTGTCTATGTGCTCAGCGAATCTCAGTTGGGTGGAGACCTTCTGTATGTGCTCAGTGAATCTCAGTTGGGTGGGAACCTTCTGTCTATGTGCTCAGTGAATCTCAGTTGGGTGGGAACCTTCTGTCTATGTGCTCAGTGAATCTCAGTTGGGTGGAGACCTTCTGTCTATGTGCTCAGTGAATCTCAGTTGGGTGGGAACCTTCTGTCTATGTGCTCAGTGAATCTCAGTTGGGTGGAGACCTTCTGTCTATGTGCTCAGTGAATCTCAGTTGGGTGGAGACCTTCTGTCTATGTGCTCAGTGAATCTCAGTTGGGTGGAGACCTTCTGTCTATGTGCTCAGTGAATCTCAGTTGGGTGGAGACCTTCTGTCTATGTGCTCAGTGAATCTCAGTTGGGTGGGAACCTTCTGTCTATGTGCTCAGTGAATCTCAGTTGGGTGGAGACCTTCTGTCTATGTGCTCAGGGAATCTCAGTTGGGTGGAGACCTTCTGTCTATGTGCTCAGTGAATCTCAGTTGGGTGGGAACCTTCTGTCTATGTGCTCAGTGAATCTCAGTTGGGTGGGAACCTTCTGTCTATGTGCTCAGTGAATCTCAGTTGGGTGGAGACCTTCTGTCTATGTGCTCAGTGAATCTCAGTTGGGTGGAGACCTTCTGTCTATGTGCTCAGGGAATCTCAGTTGGGTGGGAACCTTCTGTCTATGTGCTCAGTGAATCTCAGTTGGGTGGGAACCTTCTGTCTATGTGCTCAGTGAATCTCAGTTGGGTGGGAACCTTCTGTCTATGTGCTCAGTGAATCTCAGTTGGGTGGGAACCTGTCTATGTGCTCAGTGAATCTCAGTTGGGTGGAGACCTTCTGTCTATGTGCTCAGTGAATCTCAGTTGGGTGGAGACCTTCTGTCTATGTGCTCAGGGAATCTCAGTTGGGTGGGAACCTTCTGTCTATGTGCTCAGTGAATCTCAGTTGGGTGGGAACCTTCTGTCTATGTGCTCAGTGAATCTCAGTTGGGTGGAGACCTTCTGTCTATGTGCTCAGTGAATCTCAGTTGGGTGGAGACCTTCTGTCTATGTGCTCAGGGAATCTCAGTTGGGTGGAGACCTTCTGTCTATGTGCTCAGTGAATCTCAGTTGGGTGGGAACCTTCTGTCTATGTGCTCAGTGAATCTCAGTTGGGTGGAGACCTTCTGTCTATGTGCTCAGTGAATCTCAGTTGGGTGGAGACCTTCTGTCTATGTGCTCAGTGAATCTCAGTTGGGTGGAGACCTTCTGTCTATGTGCTCAGTGAATCTCAGTTGGGTGGGACCTTCTGTCTATGTGCTCAGTGAATCTCAGTTGGGTGGAGACCTTCTGTCTATGTGCTCAGTGAATCTCAGTTGGGTGGGAACCTTCTGTCTATGTGCTCAGTGAATCTCAGTTGGGTGGAGACCTTCTGTCTATGTGCTCAGTGAATCTCAGTTGGGTGGAGACCTTCTGTCTATGTGCTCAGTGAATCTCAGTTGGGTGGGAACCTTCTGTCTATGTGCTCAGTGAATCTCAGTTGGGTGGGAACCTTCTGTCTATGTGCTCAGTGAATCTCAGTTGGGTGGGAACCTTCTGTCTATGTGCTCAGTGAATCTCAGTTGGGTGGAGACCTTCTGTCTATGTGCTCAGTGAATCTCAGTTGGGTGGAGACCTTCTGTCTATGTGCTCAGTGAATCTCAGTTGGGTGGGACCTTCTGTCTATGTGCTCAGTGAATCTCAGTTGGGTGGAGACCTTCTGTCTATGTGCTCAGTGAATCTCAGTTGGGTGGGAACCTTCTGTCTATGTGCTCAGTGAATCTCAGTTGGGTGGAGACCTTCTGTCTATGTGCTCAGTGAATCTCAGTTGGGTGGAGACCTTCTGTCTATGTGCTCAGTGAATCTCAGTTGGGTGGGAACCTTCTGTCTATGTGCTCAGTGAATCTCAGTTGGGTGGGAACCTTCTGTCTATGTGCTCAGTGAATCTCAGTTGGGTGGGAACCTTCTGTCTATGTGCTCAGTGAATCTCAGTTGGGTGGAGACCTTCTGTCTATGTGCTCAGTGAATCTCAGTTGGGTGGAGACCTTCTGTCTATGTGCTCAGTGAATCTCAGTTGGGTGGAGACCTTCTGTCTATGTGCTCAGGGAATCTCAGTTGGGTGGGAACCTTCTGTCTATGTGCTCAGTGAATCTCAGTTGGGTGGGAACCTTCTGTCTATGTGCTCAGTGAATCTCAGTTGGGTGGAGACCTTCTGTCTATGTGCTCAGTGAATCTCAGTTGGGTGGAGACCTTCTGTCTATGTGCTCAGTGAATCTCAGTTGGGTGGAGACCTTCTGTCTATGTGCTCAGTGAATCTCAGTTGGGTGGGAACCTTCTGTCTATGTGCTCAGTGAATCTCAGTTGGGTGGAGACCTTCTGTCTATGTGCTCAGTGAATCTCAGTTGGGTGGAGACCTTCTGTCTATGTGCTCAGGGAATCTCAGTTGGGTGGAGACCTTCTGTCTATGTGCTCAGTGAATCTCAGTTGGGTGGGAACCTTCTGTCTATGTGCTCAGTGAATCTCAGTTGGGTGGAGACCTTCTGTCTATGTGCTCAGTGAATCTCAGTTGGGTGGAGACCTTCTGTCTATGTGCTCAGTGAATCTCAGTTGGGTGGAGACCTTCTGTCTATGTGCTCAGTGAATCTCAGTTGGGTGGGAACATTCTGTCTATGTGCTCAGTGAATCTCAGTTGGGTGGAGACCTTCTGTCTATGTGCTCAGGGAATCTCAGTTGGGTGGAGACCTTCTGTCTATGTGCTCAGTGAATCTCAGTTGGGTGGGAACCTTCTGTCTATGTGCTCAGTGAATCTCAGTTGGGTGGGAACCTTCTGTCTATGTGCTCAGGGAATCTCAGTTGGGTGGAGACCTTCTGTCTATGTGCTCAGTGAATCTCAGTTGGGTGGAGACCTTCTGTCTATGTGCTCAGTGAATCTCAGTTGGGTGGAGACCTTCTGTCTATGTGCTCAGTGAATCTCAGTTGGGTGGGAACCTTCTGTCTATGTGCTCAGTGAATCTCAGTTGGGTGGGAACCTTCTGTCTATGTGCTCAGTGAATCTCAGTTGGGTGGGAACCTTCTGTCTATGTGCTCAGTGAATCTCAGTTGGGTGGAGACCTTCTGTCTATGTGCTCAGGGAATCTCAGTTGGGTGGAGACCTTCTGTCTATGTGCTCAGTGAATCTCAGTTGGGTGGGAACCTTCTGTCTATGTGCTCAGTGAATCTCAGTTGGGTGGAGACCTTCTGTCTATGTGCTCAGTGAATCTCAGTTGGGTGGAGACCTTCTGTCTATGTGCTCAGTGAATCTCAGTTGGGTGGGAACCTTCTGTCTATGTGCTCAGTGAATCTCAGTTGGGTGGGAACCTTCTGTCTATGTGCTCAGTGAATCTCAGTTGGGTGGGAACCTGTCTATGTGCTCAGTGAATCTCAGTTGGGTGGAGACCTTCTGTCTATGTGCTCAGTGAATCTCAGTTGGGTGGGAACCTTCTGTCTATGTGCTCAGTGAATCTCAGTTGGGTGGAGACCTTCTGTCTATGTGCTCAGTGAATCTCAGTTGGGTGGGAACCTTCTGTCTATGTGCTCAGTGAATCTCAGTTGGGTGGGAACCTTCTGTCTATGTGCTCAGTGAATCTCAGTTGGGTGGGAACCTCCTGTCTATGTGCTCAGGGAATCTCAGTTGGGTGGGAACCTTCTGTCTATGTGCTCAGTGAATCTCAGTTGGGTGGAGACCTTCTGTCTATGTGCTCAGGAAATCTCAGTTGGGTGGGAACCTTCTGTCTATGTGCTCAGTGAATCTCAGTTGGGTGGAGACCTTCTGTCTATGTGCTCAGTGAATCTCAGTTGGGTGGAGACCTTCTGTCTATGTGCTCAGTGAATCTCAGTTGGGTGGAGACCTTCTGTCTATGTGCTCAGTGAATCTCAGTTGGGTGGGAACCTTCTGTCTATGTGCTCAGTGAATCTCAGTTGGGTGGAGACCTTCTGTCTATGTGCTCAGTGAATCTCAGTTGGGTGGGAACCTTCTGTCTATGTGCTCAGGGAATCTCAGTTGGGTGGAGACCTTCTGTCTATGTGCTCAGTGAATCTCAGTTGGGTGGGAACCTGTCTATGTGCTCAGTGAATCTCAGTTGGGTGGGAACCTTCTGTCTATGTGCTCAGTGAATCTCAGTTGGGTGGGAACCTTCTGTCTATGTGCTCAGTGAATCTCAGTTGGGTGGGAACCTTCTGTCTATGTGCTCAGTGAATCTCAGTTGGGTGGAGACCTTCTGTCTATGTGCTCAGGGAATCTCAGTTGGGTGGAGACCTTCTGTCTATGTGCTCAGTGAATCTCAGTTGGGTGGGAACCTTCTGTCTATGTGCTCAGTGAATCTCAGTTGGGTGGAGACCTTCTGTCTATGTGCTCAGTGAATCTCAGTTGGGTGGAGACCTTCTGTCTATGTGCTCAGTGAATCTCAGTTGGGTGGGAACCTTCTGTCTATGTGCTCAGTGAATCTCAGTTGGGTGGGAACCTTCTGTCTATGTGCTCAGTGAATCTCAGTTGGGTGGGAACCTGTCTATGTGCTCAGTGAATCTCAGTTGGGTGGAGACCTTCTGTCTATGTGCTCAGTGAATCTCAGTTGGGTGGGAACCTTCTGTCTATGTGCTCAGTGAATCTCAGTTGGGTGGAGACCTTCTGTCTATGTGCTCAGTGAATCTCAGTTGGGTGGGAACCTTCTGTCTATGTGCTCAGTGAATCTCAGTTGGGTGGGAACCTTCTGTCTATGTGCTCAGTGAATCTCAGTTGGGTGGGAACCTCCTGTCTATGTGCTCAGGGAATCTCAGTTGGGTGGGAACCTTCTGTCTATGTGCTCAGTGAATCTCAGTTGGGTGGAGACCTTCTGTCTATGTGCTCAGGAAATCTCAGTTGGGTGGGAACCTTCTGTCTATGTGCTCAGTGAATCTCAGTTGGGTGGAGACCTTCTGTCTATGTGCTCAGTGAATCTCAGTTGGGTGGAGACCTTCTGTCTATGTGCTCAGTGAATCTCAGTTGGGTGGAGACCTTCTGTCTATGTGCTCAGTGAATCTCAGTTGGGTGGGAACCTTCTGTCTATGTGCTCAGTGAATCTCAGTTGGGTGGAGACCTTCTGTCTATGTGCTCAGTGAATCTCAGTTGGGTGGGAACCTTCTGTCTATGTGCTCAGGGAATCTCAGTTGGGTGGAGACCTTCTGTCTATGTGCTCAGTGAATCTCAGTTGGGTGGGAACCTGTCTATGTGCTCAGTGAATCTCAGTTGGGTGGAGACCTTCTGTCTATGTGCTCAGTGAATCTCAGTTGGGTGGGAACCTTCTGTCTATGTGCTCAGTGAATCTCAGTTGGGTGGAGACCTTCTGTCTATGTGCTCAGTGAATCTCAGTTGGGTGGAGACCTTCTGTCTATGTGCTCAGTGAATCTCAGTTGGGTGGAGACCTTCTGTCTATGTGCTCAGGGAATCTCAGTTGGGTGGAGACCTTCTGTCTATGTGCTCAGTGAATCTCAGTTGGGTGGGAACCTTCTGTCTATGTGCTCAGTGAATCTCAGTTGGGTGGGAACCTTCTGTCTATGTGCTCAGTGAATCTCAGTTGGGTGGAGACCTTCTGTCTATGTGCTCAGTGAATCTCAGTTGGGTGGAGACCTTCTGTCTATGTGCTCAGTGAATCTCAGTTGGGTGGAGACCTTCTGTCTATGTGCTCAGTGAATCTCAGTTGGGTGGAGACCTTCTGTCTATGTGCTCAGTGAATCTCAGTTGGGTGGGAACCTTCTGTCTATGTGCTCAGTGAATCTCAGTTGGGTGGAGACCTTCTGTCTATGTGCTCAGTGAATCTCAGTTGGGTGGGAACCTTCTGTCTATGTGCTCAGTGAATCTCAGTTGGGTGGAGACCTTCTGTCTATGTGCTCAGTGAATCTCAGTTGGGTGGAGACCTTCTGTCTATGTGCTCAGTGAATCTCAGTTGGGTGGAGACCTTCTGTCTATGTGCTCAGTGAATCTCAGTTGGGTGGAGACCTTCTGTCTATGTGCTCAGTGAATCTCAGTTGGGTGGAGACCTTCTGTCTATGTGCTCAGTGAATCTCAGTTGGGTGGAGACCTTCTGTCTATGTGCTCAGTGAATCTCAGTTGGGTGGGAACCTTCTGTCTATGTGCTCAGTGAATCTCAGTTGGGTGGGAACCTTCTGTCTATGTGCTCAGTGAATCTCAGTTGGGTGGAGACCTTCTGTCTATGTGCTCAGTGAATCTCAGTTGGGTGGAGACCTTCTGTCTATGTGCTCAGTGAATCTCAGTTGGGTGGAGACCTTCTGTCTATGTGCTCAGTGAATCTCAGTTGGGTGGAGACCTTCTGTCTATGTGCTCAGGGAATCTCAGTTGGGTGGAGACCTTCTGTCTATGTGCTCAGTGAATCTCAGTTGGGTGGGAACCTTCTGTCTATGTGCTCAGTGAATCTCAGTTGGGTGGAGACCTTCTGTCTATGTGCTCAGGGAATCTCAGTTGGGTGGAGACCTTCTGTCTATGTGCTCAGTGAATCTCAGTTGGGTGGAGACCTTCTGTCTATGTGCTCAGTGAATCTCAGTTGGGTGGAGACCTTCTGTCTATGTGCTCAGTGAATCTCAGTTGGGTGGGAACCTTCTGTCTATGTGCTCAGTGAATCTCAGTTGGGTGGAGACCTTCTGTCTATGTGCTCAGGGAATCTCAGTTGGGTGGGAACCTTCTGTCTATGTGCTCAGTGAATCTCAGTTGGGTGGGAACCTTCTGTCTATGTGCTCAGTGAATCTCAGTTGGGTGGGAACCTTCTATGTGCTCAGTGAATCTCAGTTGGGTGGAGACCTTCTGTCTATGTGCTCAGTGAATCTCAGTTGGGTGGGAACCTTCTGTCTATGTGCTCAGTGAATCTCAGTTGGGTGGAGACCTTCTGTCTATGTGCTCAGTGAATCTCAGTTGGGTGGGAACCTTCTGTCTATGTGCTCAGTGAATCTCAGTTGGGTGGAGACCTTCTGTCTATGTGCTCAGTGAATCTCAGTTGGGTGGGAACCTTCTGTCTATGTGCTCAGTGAATCTCAGTTGGGTGGAGACCTTCTGTCTATGTGCTCAGTGAATCTCAGTTGGGTGGGAACCTTCTGTCTATGTGCTCAGTGAATCTCAGTTGGGTGGGAACCTTCTGTCTATGTGCTCAGTGAATCTCAGTTGGGTGGGAACCTGTCTATGTGCTCAGTGAATCTCAGTTGGGTGGAGACCTTCTGTCTATGTGCTCAGGGAATCTCAGCTGGGTGGGAACCTTCTGTCTATGTGCTCAGTGAATCTCAGTTGGGTGGAGACCTTCTGTCTATGTGCTCAGTGAATCTCAGTTGGGTGGGAACCTTCTGTCTATGTGCTCAGTGAATCTCAGTTGGGTGGAGACCTTCTGTCTATGTGCTCAGTGAATCTCAGTTGGGTGGGAACCTTCTGTCTATGTGCTCAGTGAATCTCAGTTGGGTGGAGACCTTCTGTCTATGTGCTCAGTGAATCTCAGTTGGGTGGGAACCTTCTGTCTATGTGCTCAGTGAATCTCAGTTGGGTGGGAACCTTCTGTCTATGTGCTCAGTGAATCTCAGTTGGGTGGGAACCTGTCTATGTGCTCAGTGAATCTCAGTTGGGTGGAGACCTTCTGTCTATGTGCTCAGGGAATCTCAGCTGGGTGGGAACCTTCTGTCTATGTGCTCAGTGAATCTCAGTTGGGTGGGAACCTTCTGTCTATGTGCTCAGTGAATCTCAGTTGGGTGGAGACCTTCTGTCTATGTGCTCAGTGAATCTCAGTTGGGTGGAGACCTTCTGTCTATGTGCTCAGGGAATCTCAGTTGGGTGGAGACCTTCTGTCTATGTGCTCAGTGAATCTCAGTTGGGTGGGAACCTTCTGTCTATGTGCTCAGTGAATCTCAGTTGGGTGGAGACCTTCTGTCTATGTGCTCAGTGAATCTCAGTTGGGTGGAGACCTTCTGTCTATGTGCTCAGTGAATCTCAGTTGGGTGGAGACCTTCTGTCTATGTGCTCAGTGAATCTCAGTTGGGTGGGACCTTCTGTCTATGTGCTCAGTGAATCTCAGTTGGGTGGAGACCTTCTGTCTATGTGCTCAGTGAATCTCAGTTGGGTGGGAACCTTCTGTCTATGTGCTCAGTGAATCTCAGTTGGGTGGAGACCTTCTGTCTATGTGCTCAGTGAATCTCAGTTGGGTGGAGACCTTCTGTCTATGTGCTCAGTGAATCTCAGTTGGGTGGGAACCTTCTGTCTATGTGCTCAGGGAATCTCAGTTGGGTGGAGACCTTCTGTCTATGTGCTCAGTGAATCTCAGTTGGGTGGGAACCTTCTGTCTATGTGCTCAGTGAATCTCAGTTGGGTGGAGACCTTCTGTCTATGTGCTCAGTGAATCTCAGTTGGGTGGAGACCTTCTGTCTATGTGCTCAGTGAATCTCAGTTGGGTGGAGACCTTCTGTCTATGTGCTCAGGGAATCTCAGTTGGGTGGAGACCTTCTGTCTATGTGCTCAGTGAATCTCAGTTGGGTGGGAACCTTCTGTCTATGTGCTCAGTGAATCTCAGTTGGGTGGAGACCTTCTGTCTATGTGCTCAGTGAATCTCAGTTGGGTGGAGACCTTCTGTCTATGTGCTCAGTGAATCTCAGTTGGGTGGAGACCTTCTATGTGCTCAGTGAATCTCAGTTGGGTGGAGACCTTCTGTCTATGTGCTCAGTGAATCTCAGTTGGGTGGGAACCTTCTGTCTATGTGCTCAGTGAATCTCAGTTGGGTGGAGACCTTCTGTCTATGTGCTCAGTGAATCTCAGTTGGGTGGAGACCTTCTGTCTATGTGCTCAGTGAATCTCAGTTGGGTGGAGACCTTCTGTCTATGTGCTCAGTGAATCTCAGTTGGGTGGGACCTTCTGTCTATGTGCTCAGTGAATCTCAGTTGGGTGGAGACCTTCTGTCTATGTGCTCAGTGAATCTCAGTTGGGTGGGAACCTTCTGTCTATGTGCTCAGTGAATCTCAGTTGGGTGGAGACCTTCTGTCTATGTGCTCAGTGAATCTCAGTTGGGTGGAGACCTTCTGTCTATGTGCTCAGTGAATCTCAGTTGGGTGGGAACCTTCTGTCTATGTGCTCAGGGAATCTCAGTTGGGTGGAGACCTTCTGTCTATGTGCTCAGTGAATCTCAGTTGGGTGGGAACCTTCTGTCTATGTGCTCAGTGAATCTCAGTTGGGTGGAGACCTTCTGTCTATGTGCTCAGTGAATCTCAGTTGGGTGGAGACCTTCTGTCTATGTGCTCAGTGAATCTCAGTTGGGTGGAGACCTTCTGTCTATGTGCTCAGGGAATCTCAGTTGGGTGGAGACCTTCTGTCTATGTGCTCAGTGAATCTCAGTTGGGTGGGAACCTTCTGTCTATGTGCTCAGTGAATCTCAGTTGGGTGGAGACCTTCTGTCTATGTGCTCAGTGAATCTCAGTTGGGTGGAGACCTTCTGTCTATGTGCTCAGTGAATCTCAGTTGGGTGGAGACCTTCTGTCTATGTGCTCAGTGAATCTCAGTTGGGTGGAGACCTTCTGTCTATGTGCTCAGTGAATCTCAGTTGGGTGGGAACATTCTGTCTATGTGCTCAGTGAATCTCAGTTGGGTGGAGACCTTCTGTCTATGTGCTCAGGGAATCTCAGTTGGGTGGAGACCTTCTGTCTATGTGCTCAGTGAATCTCAGTTGGGTGGGAACCTTCTGTCTATGTGCTCAGTGAATCTCAGTTGGGTGGGAACCTTCTGTCTATGTGCTCAGGGAATCTCAGTTGGGTGGAGACCTTCTGTCTATGTGCTCAGTGAATCTCAGTTGGGTGGGAACCTTCTGTCTATGTGCTCAGTGAATCTCAGTTGGGTGGGAACCTTCTGTCTATGTGCTCAGTGAATCTCAGTTGGGTGGGAACCTTCTGTCTATGTGCTCAGTGAATCTCAGTTGGGTGGGAACCTTCTGTCTATGTGCTCAGTGAATCTCAGTTGGGTGGAGACCTTCTGTCTATGTGCTCAGGGAATCTCAGTTGGGTGGAGACCTTCTGTCTATGTGCTCAGTGAATCTCAGTTGGGTGGGAACCTTCTGTCTATGTGCTCAGTGAATCTCAGTTGGGTGGAGACCTTCTGTCTATGTGCTCAGTGAATCTCAGTTGGGTGGAGACCTTCTGTCTATGTGCTCAGTGAATCTCAGTTGGGTGGGAACCTTCTGTCTATGTGCTCAGTGAATCTCAGTTGGGTGGAGACCTTCTGTCTATGTGCTCAGGGAATCTCAGTTGGGTGGAGACCTTCTGTCTATGTGCTCAGTGAATCTCAGTTGGGTGGGAACCTTCTGTCTATGTGCTCAGTGAATCTCAGTTGGGTGGGAACCTTCTGTCTATGTGCTCAGGGAATCTCAGTTGGGTGGAGACCTTCTGTCTATGTGCTCAGTGAATCTCAGTTGGGTGGAGACCTTCTGTCTATGTGCTCAGTGAATCTCAGTTGGGTGGGAACCTTCTGTCTATGTGCTCAGTGAATCTCAGTTGGGTGGGAACCTTCTGTCTATGTGCTCAGTGAATCTCAGTTGGGTGGGAACCTTCTGTCTATGTGCTCAGTGAATCTCAGTTGGGTGGGAACCTTCTGTCTATGTGCTCAGTGAATCTCAGTTGGGTGGAGACCTTCTGTCTATGTGCTCAGTGAATCTCAGTTGGGTGGGAACCTTCTGTCTATGTGCTCAGTGAATCTCAGTTGGGTGGGAACCTGTCTATGTGCTCAGTGAATCTCAGTTGGGTGGGAACCTTCTGTCTATGTGCTCAGTGAATCTCAGTTGGGTGGGAACCTTCTGTCTATGTGCTCAGTGAATCTCAGTTGGGTGGGAACCTTCTGTCTATGTGCTCAGGGAATCTCAGTTGGGTGGGAACCTTCTGTCTATGTGCTCAGTGAATCTCAGTTGGGTGGGAACCTTCTGTCTATGTGCTCAGTGAATCTCAGTTGGGTGGAGACCTTCTGTCTATGTGCTCAGTGAATCTCAGTTGGGTGGAGACCTTCTGTCTATGTACTCAGTGAATCTCAGTTGGGTGGAGACCTTCTGTCTATGTGCTCAGTGAATCTCAGTTGGGTGGAGACCTTCTGTCTATGTGCTCAGTGAATCTCAGTTGGGTGGAGACCTTCTGTCTATGTGCTCAGTGAATCTCAGTTGGGTGGGAACCTTCTGTCTATGTGCTCAGTGAATCTCAGTTGGGTGGAGACCTTCTGTCTATGTGCTCAGTGAATCTCAGTTGGGTGGGAACCTTCTGTCTATGTGCTCAGTGAATCTCAGTTGGGTGGGAACCTTCTGTCTATGTGCTCAGTGAATCTCAGTTGGGTGGAGACCTTCTGTATGTGCTCAGTGAATCTCAGTTGGGTGGAGACCTTCTGTCTATGTGCTCAGTGAATCTCAGTTGGGTGGAGACCTTCTGTCTATGTGCTCAGTGAATCTCAGTTGGGTGGAGACCTTCTGTATGTGCTCAGTGAATCTCAGTTGGGTGGGAACCTTCTGTCTATGTGCTCAGTGAATCTCAGTTGGGTGGAGACCTTCTGTCTATGTGCTCAGTGAATCTCAGTTGGGTGGAGACCTTCTGTATGTGCTCAGTGAATCTCAGTTGGGTGGAGACCTTCTGTCTATGTGCTCAGTGAATCTCAGTTGGGTGGAGACCTTCTGTCTATGTGCTCAGTGAATCTCAGTTGGGTGGAGACCTTCTGTCTATGTGCTCAGTGAATCTCAGTTGGGTGGGAACCTTCTGTCTATGTGCTCAGTGAATCTCAGTTGGGTGGGAACCTTCTGTCTATGTGCTCAGTGAATCTCAGTTGGGTGGGAACCTTCTGTCTATGTGCTCAGTGAATCTCAGTTGGGTGGAGACCTTCTGTCTATGTGCTCAGTGAATCTCAGTTGGGTGGAGACCTTCTGTCTATGTGCTCAGTGAATCTCAGTTGGGTGGAGACCTTCTGTCTATGTGCTCAGTGAATCTCAGTTGGGTGGGAACCTTCTGTCTATGTGCTCAGTGAATCTCAGTTGGGTGGGAACCTTCTGTCTATGTGCTCAGGGAATCTCAGTTGGGTGGGAACCTTCTGTCTATGTGCTCAGTAAAACTCAGTTGGGTGGGAACCTTCTGTCTATGTGCTCAGTGAATCTCAGTTGGGTGGAGACCTTCTGTCTATGTGCTCAGTGAATCTCAGTTGGGTGGAGACCTTCTGTCTATGTGCTCAGTGAATCTCAGTTGGGTGGGAACCTTCTGTCTATGTGCTCAGTGAATCTCAGTTGGGTGGAGACCTTCTGTCTATGTGCTCAGTGAATCTCAGTTGGGTGGGAACCTTCTGTCTATGTGCTCAGTGAATCTCAGTTGGGTGGGAACCTTCTATGTGCTCAGTGAATCTCAGTTGGGTGGGAACCTTCTGTCTATGTGCTCAGGGAATCTCAGTTGGGTGGAGACCTTCTGTCTATGTGCTCAGTGAATCTCAGTTGGGTGGGAACCTTCTGTCTATGTGCTCAGTGAATCTCAGTTGGGTGGGAACCTGTCTATGTGCTCAGTGAATCTCAGTTGGGTGGAGACCTTCTGTCTATGTGCTCAGTGAATCTCAGTTGGGTGGAGACCTTCTGTCTATGTGCTCAGTGAATCTCAGTTGGGTGGGAACCTTCTGTCTATGTGCTCAGTGAATCTCAGTTGGGTGGGAACCTGTCTATGTGCTCAGTGAATCTCAGTTGGGTGGAGACCTTCTGTCTATGTGCTCAGTGAATCTCAGTTGGGTGGAGACCTTCTGTCTATGTGCTCAGTGAATCTCAGTTGGGTGGAGACCTTCTGTCTATGTGCTCAGTGAATCTCAGTTGGGTGGGAACCTTCTGTCTATGTGCTCAGTGAATCTCAGTTGGGTGGGAACCTTCTGTCTATGTGCTCAGTGAATCTCAGTTGGGTGGAGACCTTCTGTCTATGTGCTCAGTGAATCTCAGTTGGGTGGAGACCTTCTGTCTATGTGCTCAGTGAATCTCAGTTGGGTGGAGACCTTCTGTCTATGTGCTCAGTGAATCTCAGTTGGGTGGAGACCTTCTGTCTATGTGCTCAGTGAATCTCAGTTGGGTGGGAACCTTCTGTCTATGTGCTCAGTGAATCTCAGTTGGGTGGGAACCTTCTGTCTATGTGCTCAGTGAATCTCAGTTGGGTGGAGACCTTCTGTCTATGTGCTCAGTGAATCTCAGTTGGGTGGAGACCTTCTGTCTATGTGCTCAGTGAATCTCAGTTGGGTGGAGACCTTCTGTCTATGTGCTCAGTGAATCTCAGTTGGGTGGAGACCTTCTGTCTATGTGCTCAGGGAATCTCAGTTGGGTGGGAACCTTCTGTCTATGTGCTCAGTGAATCTCAGTTGGGTGGGAACCTTCTGTCTATGTGCTCAGTGAATCTCAGTTGGGTGGGAACCTTCTGTCTATGTGCTCAGTGAATCTCAGTTGGGTGGAGACCTTCTGTCTATGTGCTCAGTGAATCTCAGTTGGGTGGGAACCTTCTGTCTATGTGCTCAGTGAATCTCAGTTGGGTGGGAACCTTCTGTCTATGTGCTCAGGGAATCTCAGTTGGGTGGGAACCTTCTGTCTATGTGCTCAGTGAATCTCAGTTGGGTGGGAACCTTCTGTCTATGTGCTCAGTGAATCTCAGTTGGGTGGAGACCTTCTGTCTATGTGCTCAGTGAATCTCAGTTGGGTGGGAACCTTCTGTCTATGTGCTCAGTGAATCTCAGTTGGGTGGAGACCTTCTGTATGTGCTCAGTGAATCTCAGTTGGGTGGAGACCTTCTGTCTATGTGCTCAGTGAATCTCAGTTGGGTGGAGACCTTCTGTCTATGTGCTCAGGAAATCTCAGTTGGGTGGGAACCTTCTGTCTATGTGCTCAGTGAATCTCAGTTGGGTGGGAACCTTCTGTCTATGTGCTCAGTGAATCTCAGTTGGGTGGGAACCTTCTGTCTATGTGCTCAGTGAATCTCAGTTGGGTGGGAACCTTCTGTCTATGTGCTCAGTGAATCTCAGTTGGGTGGAGACCTTCTGTCTATGTGCTCAGTGAATCTCAGTTGGGTGGGAACCTGTCTATGTGCTCAGTGAATCTCAGTTGGGTGGAGACCTTCTGTCTATGTGCTCAGTGAATCTCAGTTGGGTGGAGACCTTCTGTATGTGCTCAGTGAATCTCAGTTGGGTGGGAACCTTCTGTCTATGTGCTCAGTGAATCTCAGTTGGGTGGAGACCTTCTGTCTATGTGCTCAGTGAATCTCAGTTGGGTGGAGACCTTCTGTATGTGCTCAGTGAATCTCAGTTGGGTGGAGACCTTCTGTCTATGTGCTCAGTGAATCTCAGTTGGGTGGAGACCTTCTGTCTATGTGCTCAGTGAATCTCAGTTGGGTGGAGACCTTCTGTCTATGTGCTCAGTGAATCTCAGTTGGGTGGAGACCTTCTGTCTATGTGCTCAGGGAATCTCAGTTGGGTGGAGACCTTCTGTCTATGTGCTCAGTGAATCTCAGTTGGGTGGGAACCTTCTGTCTATGTGCTCAGTGAATCTCAGTTGGGTGGGAACCTTCTGTCTATGTGCTCAGGGAATCTCAGTTGGGTGGAGACCTTCTGTCTATGTGCTCAGTGAATCTCAGCTGGGTGGAGACCTTCTGTCTATGTGCTCAGTGAATCTCAGTTGGGTGGGAACCTTCTTTCTATGTGCTCAGTGAATCTCAGTTGGGTGGGAACCTTCTGTCTATGTGCTCAGTGAATCTCAGTTGGGTGGGAACCTTCTGTCTATGTGCTCAGTGAATCTCAGTTGGGTGGGAACCTTCTGTCTATGTGCTCAGTGAATCTCAGTTGGGTGGGAACCTTCTGTCTATGTGCTCAGTGAATCTCAGTTGGGTGGAGACCTTCTGTCTATGTGCTCAGGGAATCTCAGTTGGGTGGAGACCTTCTGTCTATGTGCTCAGTGAATCTCAGTTGGGTGGGAACCTTCTGTCTATGTGCTCAGTGAATCTCAGTTGGGTGGGAACCTTCTGTCTATGTGCTCAGTGAATCTCAGTTGGGTGGGAACCTTCTGTCTATGTGCTCAGTGAATCTCAGTTGGGTGGAGACCTTCTGTCTATGTGCTCAGTGAATCTCAGTTGGGTGGAGACCTTCTGTCTATGTGCTCAGTGAATCTCAGTTGGGTGGAGACCTTCTGTCTATGTGCTCAGTGAATCTCAGTTGGGTGGGAATCTTCTGTCTATGTGCTCAGGGAATCTCAGTTGGGTGGGAACCTTCTGTCTATGTGCTCAGTGAATCTCAGTTGGGTGGAGACCTTCTGTCTATGTGCTCAGTGAATCTCAGTTGGGTGGGAACCTTCTGTCTATGTGCTCAGTGAATCTCAGTTGGGTGGAGACCTTCTGTATGTGCTCAGTGAATCTCAGTTGGGTGGGAACCTTCTGTCTATGTGCTCAGTGAATCTCAGTTGGGTGGGAACCTTCTGTCTATGTGCTCAGTGAATCTCAGTTGGGTGGGAACCTTCTGTCTATGTGCTCAGTGAATCTCAGTTGGGTGGGAACCTTCTGTCTATGTGCTCAGTGAATCTCAGTTGGGTGGAGACCTTCTGTCTATGTGCTCAGTGAATCTCAGTTGGGTGGGAACCTTCTGTCTATGTGCTCAGTGAATCTCAGTTGGGTGGGAACCTTCTGTCTATGTGCTCAGTGAATCTCAGTTGGGTGGAGACCTTCTGTCTATGTGCTCAGTGAATCTCAGTTGGGTGGGAACCTTCTGTCTATGTGCTCAGTGAATCTCAGTTGGGTGGGAACCTTCTGTCTATGTGCTCAGTGAATCTCAGTTGGGTGGGAACCTTCTGTCTATGTGCTCAGTGAATCTCAGTTGGGTGGAGACCTTCTGTCTATGTGCTCAGTGAATCTCAGTTGGGTGGAGACCTTCTGTCTATGTGCTCAGTGAATCTCAGTTGGGTGGGAACCTTCTGTCTATGTGCTCAGTGAATCTCAGTTGGGTGGGAACCTTCTGTCTATGTGCTCAGTGAATCTCAGTTGGGTGGGAACCTTCTGTCTATGTGCTCAGTGAATCTCAGTTGGGTGGGAACCTTCTGTCTATGTGCTCAGTGAATCTCAGTTGGGTGGAGACCTTCTGTCTATGTGCTCAGTGAATCTCAGTTGGGTGGGAACCTTCTGTCTATGTGCTCAGTGAATCTCAGTTGGGTGGGAACCTTCTGTCTATGTGCTCAGTGAATCTCAGTTGGGTGGAGACCTTCTGTCTATGTGCTCAGTGAATCTCAGTTGGGTGGGAACCTTCTGTCTATGTGCTCAGTGAATCTCAGTTGGGTGGGAACCTTCTGTCTATGTGCTCAGTGAATCTCAGTTGGGTGGGAACCTTCTGTCTATGTGCTCAGTGAATCTCAGTTGGGTGGAGACCTTCTGTCTATGTGCTCAGTGAATCTCAGTTGGGTGAAGACCTTCTGTCTATGTGCTCAGTGAATCTCAGTTGGGTGGGAACCTTCTGTCTATGTGCTCAGTGAATCTCAGTTGGGTGGGAACCTTCTGTCTATGTGCTCAGTGAATCTCAGTTGGGTGGGAACCTTCTGTCTATGTGCTCAGTGAATCTCAGTTGGGTGGGAACCTTCTGTCTATGTGCTCAGTGAATCTCAGTTGGGTGGGAACCTTCTGTCTATGTGCTCAGTGAATCTCAGTTGGGTGGAGACCTTCTGTCTATGTGCTCAGTGAATCTCAGTTGGGTGGGAACCTTCTGTCTATGTGCTCAGTGAATCTCAGTTGGGTGGGAACCTTCTGTCTATGTGCTCAGTGAATCTCAGTTGGGTGGGAACCTTCTGTCTATGTGCTCAGTGAATCTCAGTTGGGTGGAGACCTTCTGTCTATGTGCTCAGTGAATCTCAGTTGGGTGGGAACCTTCTGTCTATGTGCTCAGGAAATCTCAGTTGGGTGGGAACCTTCTGTCTATGTGCTCAGTGAATCTCAGTTGGGTGGGAACCTTCTGTCTATGTGCTCAGTGAAGCTCAGTTGGGTGGGAACCTTCTGTCTATGTGCTCAGTGAATCTCAGTTGGGTGGGAACCTTCTGTCTATGTGCTCAGTGAATCTCAGTTGGGTGGAGACCTTCTGTCTATGTGCTCAGTGAATCTCAGTTGGGTGGGAACCTGTCTATGTGCTCAGTGAATCTCAGTTGGGTGGAGACCTTCTGTCTATGTGCTCAGTGAATCTCAGTTGGGTGGAGACCTTCTGTATGTGCTCAGTGAATCTCAGTTGGGTGGGAACCTTCTGTCTATGTGCTCAGTGAATCTCAGTTGGGTGGAGACCTTCTGTCTATGTGCTCAGTGAATCTCAGTTGGGTGGAGACCTTCTGTATGTGCTCAGTGAATCTCAGTTGGGTGGAGACCTTCTGTCTATGTGCTCAGTGAATCTCAGTTGGGTGGAGACCTTCTGTCTATGTGCTCAGTGAATCTCAGTTGGGTGGAGACCTTCTGTCTATGTGCTCAGTGAATCTCAGTTGGGTGGAGACCTTCTGTCTATGTGCTCAGTGAATCTCAGTTGGGTGGAGACCTTCTGTCTATGTGCTCAGTGAATCTCAGTTGGGTGGGAACCTTCTGTCTATGTGCTCAGTGAATCTCAGTTGGGTGGGAACCTTCTGTCTATGTGCTCAGTGAATCTCAGTTGGGTGGGAACCTTCTGTCTATGTGCTCAGTGAATCTCAGTTGGGTGGGAACCTTCTGTCTATGTGCTCAGTGAATCTCAGTTGGGTGGGAACCTTCTGTCTATGTGCTCAGTGAATCTCAGTTGGGTGGGAACCTTCTGTCTATGTGCTCAGTGAATCTCAGTTGGGTGGAGACCTTCTGTCTATGTGCTCAGTGAATCTCAGTTGGGTGGAGACCTTCTGTCTATGTGCTCAGTGAATCTCAGTTGGGTGGGAACCTTCTGTCCATGTGCTCAGTGAATCTCAGTTGGGTGGGAACCTTCTGTCTATGTGCTCAGTGAATCTCAGTTGGGTGGGAACCTTCTGTCTATGTGCTCAGTGAATCTCAGTTGGGTGGGAACCTTCTGTCTATGTGCTCAGTGAATCTCAGTTGGGTGGGAACCTTCTGTCTATGTGCTCAGTGAATCTCAGTTGGGTGGGAACCTTCTGTCTATGTGCTCAGTGAATCTCAGTTGGGTGGAGACCTTCTGTCTATGTGCTCAGTGAATCTCAGTTGGGTGGAGACCTTCTGTCTATGTGCTCAGTGAATCTCAGTTGGGTGGGAACCTTCTGTCTATGTGCTCAGTGAATCTCAGTTGGGTGGAGACCTTCTGTCTATGTGCTCAGTGAATCTCAGTTGGGTGGGAACCTTCTGTCTATGTGCTCAGTGAATCTCAGTTGGGTGGGAACCTTCTATGTGCTCAGTGAATCTCAGTTGGGTGGAGACCTTCTGTCTATGTGCTCAGTGAATCTCAGTTGGGTGGAGACCTTCTGTCTATGTGCTCAGTGAATCTCAGTTGGGTGGGAACCTTCTGTCTATGTGCTCAGTGAATCTCAGTTGGGTGGAGACCTTCTGTCTATGTGCTCAGTGAATCTCAGTTGGGTGGGAACCTTCTGTCTATGTGCTCAGTGAATCTCAGTTGGGTGGGAACCTTCTGTCTATGTGCTCAGTGAATCTCAGTTGGGTGGAGACCTTCTGTCTATGTGCTCAGGGAATCTCAGTTGGGTGGAGACCTTCTGTCTATGTGCTCAGTGAATCTCAGTTGGGTGGGAACCTTCTGTCTATGTGCTCAGTGAATCTCAGTTGGGTGGAGACCTTCTGTCTATGTGCTCAGTGAATCTCAGTTGGGTGGAGACCTTCTGTCTATGTGCTCAGTGAATCTCAGTTGGGTGGAGACCTTCTGTCTATGTGCTCAGTGAATCTCAGTTGGGTGGAGACCTTCTGTCTATGTGCTCAGTGAATCTCAGTTGGGTGGGAACCTTCTGTCTATGTGCTCAGTGAATCTCAGTTGGGTGGAGACCTTCTGTCTATGTGCTCAGGGAATCTCAGTTGGGTGGAGACCTTCTGTCTATGTGCTCAGTGAATCTCAGTTGGGTGGGAACCTTCTGTCTATGTGCTCAGTGAATCTCAGTTGGGTGGGAACCTTCTGTCTATGTGCTCAGGGAATCTCAGTTGGGTGGAGACCTTCTGTCTATGTGCTCAGTGAATCTCAGCTGGGTGGAGACCTTCTGTCTATGTGCTCAGTGAATCTCAGTTGGGTGGGAACCTTCTTTCTATGTGCTCAGTGAATCTCAGTTGGGTGGGAACCTTCTGTCTATGTGCTCAGTGAATCTCAGTTGGGTGGAGACCTTCTGTCTATGTGCTCAGTGAATCTCAGTTGGGTGGAGACCTTCTGTCTATGTGCTCAGTGAATCTCAGTTGGGTGGGAACCTTCTGTCTATGTGCTCAGTGAATCTCAGTTGGGTGGGAACCTTCTGTCTATGTGCTCAGTGAATCTCAGTTGGGTGGGAACCTTCTGTCTATGTGCTCAGTGAATCTCAGTTGGGTGGGAACCTTCTGTCTATGTGCTCAGTGAATCTCAGTTGGGTGGAGACCTTCTGTCTATGTGCTCAGTGAATCTCAGTTGGGTGGGAACCTTCTGTCTATGTGCTCAGTGAATCTCAGTTGGGTGGGAACCTTCTGTCTATGTGCTCAGTGAATCTCAGTTGGGTGGAGACCTTCTGTCTATGTGCTCAGTGAATCTCAGTTGGGTGGGAACCTTCTGTCTATGTGCTCAGTGAATCTCAGTTGGGTGGGAACCTTCTGTCTATGTGCTCAGTGAATCTCAGTTGGGTGGGAACCTTCTGTCTATGTGCTCAGTGAATCTCAGTTGGGTGGAGACCTTCTGTCTATGTGCTCAGTGAATCTCAGTTGGGTGAAGACCTTCTGTCTATGTGCTCAGTGAATCTCAGTTGGGTGGGAACCTTCTGTCTATGTGCTCAGTGAATCTCAGTTGGGTGGGAACCTTCTGTCTATGTGCTCAGTGAATCTCAGTTGGGTGGAGACCTTCTGTCTATGTGCTCAGTGAATCTCAGTTGGGTGGGAACCTTCTGTCTATGTGCTCAGTGAATCTCAGTTGGGTGGAGACCTTCTGTCTATGTGCTCAGTGAATCTCAGTTGGGTGGGAACCTTCTGTCTATGTGCTCAGTGAATCTCAGTTGGGTGGAGACCTTCTGTCTATGTGCTCAGTGAATCTCAGTTGGGTGGGAACCTTCTGTCTATGTGCTCAGTGAATCTCAGTTGGGTGGGAACCTTCTGTCTATGTGCTCAGTGAATCTCAGTTGGGTGGAGACCTTCTGTCTATGTGCTCAGTGAATCTCAGTTGGGTGGGAACCTTCTGTCTATGTGCTCAGTGAATCTCAGTTGGGTGGGAACCTTCTGTCTATGTGCTCAGTGAATCTCAGTTGGGTGGAGACCTTCTGTCTATGTGCTCAGTGAATCTCAGTTGGGTGGGAACCTTCTGTCTATGTGCTCAGTGAATCTCAGTTGGGTGGGAACCTTCTGTCTATGTGCTCAGTGAATCTCAGTTGGGTGGGAACCTTCTGTCTATGTGCTCAGTGAATCTCAGTTGGGTGGAGACCTTCTGTCTATGTGCTCAGTGAATCTCAGTTGGGTGAAGACCTTCTGTCTATGTGCTCAGTGAATCTCAGTTGGGTGGGAACCTTCTGTCTATGTGCTCAGTGAATCTCAGTTGGGTGGGAACCTTCTGTCTATGTGCTCAGTGAATCTCAGTTGGGTGGGAACCTTCTGTCTATGTGCTCAGTGAATCTCAGTTGGGTGGGAACCTTCTGTCTATGTGCTCAGTGAATCTCAGTTGGGTGGGAACCTTCTGTCTATGTGCTCAGTGAATCTCAGTTGGGTGGGAACCTTCTGTCTATGTGCTCAGTGAATCTCAGTTGGGTGGAGACCTTCTGTCTATGTGCTCAGTGAATCTCAGTTGGGTGGGAACCTTCTGTCTATGTGCTCAGTGAATCTCAGTTGGGTGGGAACCTTCTGTCTATGTGCTCAGTGAATCTCAGTTGGGTGGAGACCTTCTGTCTATGTGCTCAGTGAATCTCAGTTGGGTGGGAACCTTCTGTCTATGTGCTCAGTGAATCTCAGTTGGGTGGAGACCTTCTGTCTATGTGCTCAGTGAATCTCAGTTGGGTGGGAACCTTCTGTCTATGTGCTCAGTGAATCTCAGTTGGGTGGAGACCTTCTGTCTATGTGCTCAGTGAATCTCAGTTGGATGGGAACCTTCTGTCTATGTGCTCAGTGAATCTCAGTTGGGTGGAGACCTTCTGTCTATGTGCTCAGTGAATCTCAGTTGGGTGGAGACCTTCTGTCTATGTGCTCAGTGAATCTCAGTTGGGTGGAGACCTTCTGTCTATGTGCTCAGTGAATCTCAGTTGGGTGGGAACCTTCTGTCTATGTGCTCAGTGAATCTCAGTTGGGTGGGAACCTTCTGTCTATGTGCTCAGTGAATCTCAGTTGGGTGGAGACCTTCTGTCTATGTGCTCAGTGAATCTCAGTTGGGTGGGAACCTTCTGTCTATGTGCTCAGTGAATCTCAGTTGGGTGGAGACCTTCTGTCTATGTGCTCAGTGAATCTCAGTTGGGTGGGAACCTTCTGTCTATGTGCTCAGTGAATCTCAGTTGGGTGGGAACCTTCTGTCTATGTGCTCAGTGAATCTCAGTTGGGTGGGAACCTTCTGTCTATGTGCTCAGTGAATCTCAGTTGGGTGGAGACCTTCTGTCTATGTGCTCAGTGAATCTCAGTTGGGTGGGAACCTTCTGTCTATGTGCTCAGTGAATCTCAGTTGGGTGGAGACCTTCTGTCTATGTGCTCAGTGAATCTCAGTTGGGTGGAGACCTTCTGTCTATGTGCTCAGTGAATCTCAGTTGGGTGGAGACCTTCTGTCTATGTGCTCAGTGAATCTCAGTTGGGTGGGAACCTTCTGTCTATGTGCTCAGTGAATCTCAGTTGGGTGGAGACCTTCTGTCTATGTGCTCAGTGAATCTCAGTTGGGTGGGAACCTTCTGTCTATGTGCTCAGTGAATCTCAGTTGGGTGGGAACCTTCTGTCTATGTGCTCAGTGAATCTCAGTTGGGTGGGAACCTTCTGTCTATGTTATTTCTATTCATGTTCCAGTCATTGAAGGCGGGGGGATGGGTCTCATCCACTGTCTGGCTAGAATTCTTCTCACATGTAGGAATGTTTTAGGCCGGTTTCACACTGGGGCGGTGGGGGCGGTGGCGGCATAGCGGCGCTATTTTTAGCGGCGCTATACCGTCGGAATTGTGGAGGTATTCGGCCGCTAGCGGTGCGGTTTTAACCCCCCGCTAGCGGCCGGAAAAGGGTTAATACCGCCCGCAAGCCACGGTTTGCGGGCGGTATTACCGCGGTGTCCCATTCATTTTAATGGGAAGGAGCGGTATACACACCGCTCATTCGCCGCTCCAAAGATGTGACTTGCAGGAGATTTTTTTTCTCCTCCCGCCAGCGCATCGCCCTCAGGCTATCGCATCGAACATACTGGGGCAGGAGTTTTTCAGGCGTTTTTCAGGCGTTATTTACGCGCTATTTTTAGTGCAAAACGCCTGAAAAACTCCTCAGTGTGAAAGGGGCCTTAGTGAATTTGTCTATCTCAGAATCAGGGAATATCCCCAGTAGACATTGTTTTGGGGTCAATGGGGATCCCATGTCATCATGGAGGAAGTCCACAATCTGCTTCCATAGACTCTGAAGGACCGGCCACGCCCGAATTAGATGGGGGGGGGGGGGGAGGGGGAATGTGCCCGTGGCCTGTGTACACATTGTGCACGAGGGAGAAGACTGTTGCCTAAAGCGGGCTACTCTCAGGGGGGTAAGATATGCTCGGTGCACAATATACTGGGTCCGCCTGTCAGAGAGTTTGGGGGATACAGTCTTGCATGAGTCAAGCGCTTCCCTCCTCATCCTCCAGCGGACCCACCTCTCTTCCCCATCTTGGTTTATGGTTCTAGGCTAGCATGGTGGATGATGGGGTTAGGAGCATGACCTAGAAATCTGCCTCTGTGGATCCTCACCCTTTACTACTGCCATAGTGACATTGGGAGCAGACTGTGGCAAGGGGTGGGGTGAACTGAGCTGCGTGGTGTACCTGAAAGAATCTAAAGAGTAGTGAATTGGGTGGTAGGAACTCGTTTTGGAGTCTCTCAAAGTTTTTAAGTGTGCCATGTGAGAGTATGTGGTGCAAGTAATATAATCCATGTCCGCCCCACTATCTCTGTGTCAGGGATCGAGAGAGACTCTGGGAGTCATTTATTGTGCCATAGAGGGGTATAATCCTTGTGCCTAGGGGTCTCCAACATTTTGGTGGCAATGTCCCATATGTTCCTATATAATGGCAGAGGAGGGACCTCCGGTCTCTTTTGGAGTTCTTCCCACTGCGATTGCAGTAAGTGGATCTGTGGTTAGTTGCGCCCACTGTGGGCAAAGGAGCGCGAGGAATCGGAGTCGGCCGGTTTGGTCAATGTGGTATAGCTGAGGCAGTTGGGATGCGAGGTAATAAAGATTCAGGCCAGCTTGTGTCTGTTGGTGCCCCAGATAAATGTCCTGAGTACGGCCTCCATTCATATAAAACGTTTTAAGGGCAAGTATTCGGGCGCATGCCGCAGTATATACAATATTTTGGGAAGTATCATTTTAATGATATTAATGCGTCCCCCGTACACCGAGGGGCCGCCTCGCCCACCCCTGAGGTTTTAGACTCGATGAGGATGAAAAGGGTCTCTATGTTCAGGGATATATAGTCAGCCCCTGTCCTATTCACCAAGATATCAGTGTTTACTCGTTCAGTTCTTCCTGTAGCTTGGGGGAGGGGAAACTGTCCATGGGCAGTATTTGGGATTTTTACATTGATCAGTGCGCAGGATGAACTATTGTCTTTATTCTCTATACCTACTATGTAACTGCAGCTCCACCAGCCAGATGATACTTTCCCCCCCCCCATTACCATGTGATTTTTATTTTTTATTTTTCTTTTTTTTCTTTTACCAAAAACATTTAGAAGAATACATATCGGCCTAAGGGCTCTTTCACACGGAGGTCCATTCAGGTCCGCCTGTCAGTTTTTTAGGCGGACCTGAAACGGATCCTCTGCACCCCTATGGAGGCACGGATGTCAGCGGAGACATGTCCGCTGACATCCGCTCCGCCAAAGTGTGACGGAGGAAAACCCTATTTTTCCTTCCGTCGGCGGAGCGGATCGGATGACAACGGACTCTACGGTCCGTCATCATCCGATTCCCCATAGGGGAGAGCGGCGCTCTGACAGGGCGGTCCCTGCACAGTGTGCGGGGACCGCCCAGTCATCCGTCGGCTCAGCGGGGATCAACGGAGCGATCCCCGCTGAGCAAGCGGAGCTTCACGGGGCATATCTTCACGGATCCGCCCCGTGTGAAAGGGGCCTAAACTGATGAAGACTTTTTTTTTTTACCCACTACAGATCCGAGACTATTTCTAAGATTTGGTGTTTACAAGTTAAAAAAAAAAAAAGTTATTTTTTTTTTTCAAAACAAGACATACAATAGACAGCAAACAGACACACGTGGAGCGAACATCGCCCAATCCAGTACAGTGCAGGAAATGTCTTTTAGAAAGCTGGTACACAATTGGCATCTATCAGGAAGACAATATTCAGTCACATTTTTAAGGAGCAGGAGACACAGCCTCTTCAATCTTGACAAGTGGGTTTATGTCCCTGCTCATAGGAGAAGACTAGGCAAAATGTTAGATGTTTTAACATACATTACATTACCAGAGCTGAACAGCCCCGCCTAGGGGGCGGTCCCTCCGGACATAACCCTCCTCCCTGCAGCCAGCAGCCTCAGTTTTTTTTTAGCAGAGGAGAGGATGTGGCTCTGTTCTGAGCCAGTCTCCTGAAGATTTTTTTTTTTATTATTCTTTTTGAATTATTTGTTATTTTATTTTTGAGATTCTCTATCAACAGTTGGCTGGACAACAGGTTGGGTAGTTCGCTATCCTCCGTAGTCTTTCCGGTCCGACCATCGAGCGTGCTGATCCTCGCTCTGCGTGAGATCAGTCCACAACATGCTCCAGGGGTGGCCGGTGAGCTTTTGCTCCGAGGTCCGCATATGCTTGAACAGCTCGGCTGTATCTTTTACAGTGGACCGGGCCGATAGCTACTCGGTACCGCCCTTTGATAGGTCTGTCAGGTACACACCAGTGGGTCCTTCATGGACGGGTAAGTAGTTTCTCCTGCCTCCGCAGGTGAGTACATGCTGTGTGTTCCTATGTTATGGGGGGTTTCCCTGTCCCCCCCCCTTGTTTTTTTGCTACTCTCTGTCACCTACTCTGGCGATGCGCTGACTGGGGGTTCCTGGGGGGTCACTCTGTCCCAGTGGGGGTCTGCATGGACATGTGGGATGTGTTTTGTGTCATTTTGGGCCTTGTGCGCCGTTTGGCAGCATGTTTTGATTAACATTGAGAACCGCATTGGCGGCCATCTTTCCGTAGCTACGCTATGGCGCACTTGTATTGCGGCGGCCATTTTCTTGAAGCCACGCGCACTTTTGTGCTAGTTTGGCCCTTAATCGCTGCCTGGAACAGCGCGATTCTCCTCACTGTCACGCGCTGGGAGAGCAGCACAGGCTGCGGAACCGAGCGGTCCTTACCGGAGGGTGGGCTTTTTTTTCCACTTATATTGGCAAAAGGTCTCAGAGAGTGGGTGGTGTTGTGGAGTCAGTGTCTCCTGTTTCCCCCTTCATGTCAGAGGCAACAGGCAGTGCTCCTGCGGTCCCTATGGACCAATTTTCGGCAGTCCTGGAATCATTTGTTGTCAGGATGGAAGCGGCGTGCGAGAGCAAGGGGGCTGTTGAGCGCCCTCTCCCCCCACCATCTCCAGGGGAGTGCTCTGATTCAGATATGGGCAATGCTGCAGCACAGGACCCTAGCTCTGAATTTTTGGATATTTTTGACCAGCACATTCCTTGTGAGAGAGACTCCTTATCTGGGTCAGTACATGACGGGACACTTGTTAGTGAACTCATTGATGCTGTGAGGGACACTCTCAAGCTGGAGGCTACGGCTGAGGAACCTCTGGTGGAGTCAGTCTCCTTTTGGTTCATTTAAAGCGCATCCTTCTAAAAAGTTTTTTCCTTACACACCTTTCTTTGACAAATTCATAGACCAGATATGGGACAAACCGCAGAAGACTTTCGCGGTCTCGCAGTGTCTGTCTGTTAGGTACCCTTTTGAGGACAGCCTGCTTAAAAAATGGACCTCTCCTCCGGTGGTCCACCCCCCGGTCGCACGGTTGAATAAAGCCACGACTCTCCCGGTTGAGGGGACCCCTGCCTTTAAGGACCCCACTGATAGGAGGTCGGAAGTGGTGAGCAGAGCCATGTTCACCATGCTGGGATCCGCGATACGTCCCATTGTAGCGGCGACCCTTGTGTCTCAGACACTCACGGAATGGGCAAAGATTTTGCACCAGACTGTGCAGGAGCATAAGACCCCAAAACACCCCCCCCCCCCCGAGAAATGCAAACACAGCAATCACCGCAGTCAAAATCAAAATAGTTTTTTACTCTCCACTCAAATTTCTCCCTCTTCAGCTTCCAACCGGCAAAATGTGGCAAAAAGCGTTTATACAGCGAGTTTACTCCACGCCAGAAGTACTTTTCAGGGCTTTTCCTGCCCACTTTTATTTTAAAAGAAAGCAAAAATATATATCTTCCCACGCAGGGGGTCTCCCCATCAATACAACAAAACCAGATTGAAGCCTCCTGGCCCTCTATCGGCCCTCATGTCTTGGGCTTGCAGACCATCTAGCACCGGTCTCCAGGGCTGGTACACAAACGCTGTACTTCTTCTTCCAGCTCCTCCGTCTCTCATTGACTTTCTCCGTCTCTCATTGACTTTCTCAGACTCTGGCCTCTAGTTGGGGGCACCTCTGACCCCAGGTGAGACCCTCTCTCAGCTTCTGGGCCTGTCCCATCCTGGACACAGACCCCATACACACTATTAGATTTTCTGCAGATTTAACTAAACCATGTAGTAGAAGGGCTGGTGTTCTGATGAGAAATGCCCCCTGTTGTATAATGCCCGCCCTGTACTGCGCATGCGCAGCGCTTGCGTAGTACGGAACATTGGAAAACGATCCTGATGCTCGTGCAAGGGGCGGACTTGTTCATGATGGGAGCGTGTGAGGGGCAGATGGCAACAGAATGGGGCATTTTCAGTAATGATGGGCAGTGCTGTTAAGGGGGGGGGGGGGGGGGAATTTGTCACGAAACTCAAACACATCTCCTAAACAAATATATCTCTGCTATTCTTCCTACATGAGTTAAGGGCGACACGTGTAGGTAGAATAGCAGAGATATATTTGTTTAGGAGATGTTTGAGTTTCGTGAAAAATTCCGCCCCTCTTAACTGCACTGCCCATCACAAAATACGCCCCCTTCTGTTGCCATCCGCCCCTCACACGCTCCTATCATGAATGCATCCGCCCCCTGCAGAGCATCGGGAGCGTGTGACGCAATGCCGTCTTTTGTGCGCAGGCGCCGTGAACAGCTGAGCCTGAATTATGATGTTCGGACGCCTTCGGCTCCTCCGTACTGCGCTGCGCCTGCGCGGTACAGGGTGGGCATTATTTGACGGGGGCATTTCTCGTCACAACACCGGCCTGATTGCATACAAATTGAAACTCTTAAGGTTTGACCTCCATGTTATATGGTTTTGGTAAATCTGAAGACAACAATCTGCAGAAAATCTAAGTGTGTATGGGGCCTTACAATCACTGCTTCCTTTAGGAGGGTAAGGCACTGACCTTTCATCCTGATGCTGCTAAATGAACCTGTGCCATTAGTGGGCCTGTTTTCTCCAAAGCCTGGCCCAGACTGCCTCATCACACAGTGGCACGGCCTTGTCCTGCCACAGTGGTTGGCACTGGCTCCTTAGTTTTAGTCCCAACCATGACACACTATCTGCATGGAGTTTGCATGTCCAGGTCCTCCTTGTGCTTGCATGTCTTTCCTCTGGGTACTCCAGTCCCACCCACTCTATAGCCATGCCAACAATTTACCTGGACCCTGTCTAGTATGTATGTGACAAGAAATAGGATGAATATGTGGACAGCCGCACTCCAAAAAAAAACCCCGTTAAGGTAGCCTTTATTTAAAAGTTGCAAAGCACTACAAGTCACAGCAGACAAAAAGGGAGTACAACTGACATGTTTCGCACTGGGAACTAGTGCTTAGTCATAGCTGATCACCTCAGCTATGACTAAGCACTAGTTCCCAGTGCGAAACATGTCAGTTGTACCCCCTTTTTGTCTGCTGTGACTTGTAGTTTATTATCTCCATTGTGTCGTTTCAAATTTTTCTGAGGAATGACACTGAATGCACTCCATCCTGAACCATACCAGGCCACTTCCCCCCTCAAAGCACCTTGTCCCCATGTTGATGGGGACAAGGGCCTCATCTCCACAACCCTGGCCTGGTGGTTGTGGGGGTCTGCGGGTGGGGGGCCTTACTTATAAGGATCTAACATTTAACAAGGGGGTCATCAGATCCAAACCCCCCCCCCCCAATTGTGAATGGGTAGAAACAGCCCGCAGCAAAATTGCATTTTTAAAAGGAAAAATGTAATTTAAACTTGCTTGTGGCTGTAATGTATTGCCGGCTCAAGTGTGTGTGTGTGTGTGTGTGTATGTATATGTGCATACATACATACGGTACGGAAAGTATTCAGACCCCCTTACATGTTTCACTCTTTGTTATATTGCAGCCTTTTGCTAAAATCATTCGTTAATTTTTTCCCTCAATGTACACACAGCCCCCCATAGTGTACACACAGCCCCCCCATAATGTACACACAGCCCCCCATAGTGTACACACAGCCCCCCATAATGTACACACAGCCCCCCATAATGTACACACAGCCCCCCATAATGGACACACAGCTCCCCATAATGTACACACAGCTCCCCATACTGTACACACAGCCCCCCATAATGTACACACAGCCCCCCCATAATGTACACACAGCCCCCCATAGTGTACACACAGCCCCCCATAGTGTACACACAGCTCCCCATAATGTACACACAGCCCCCATAAAGTACACACAGCACCCCATAATGTACACACAGCCCCCCATAATGTACACACAGCCCCCATAAAGTACACACAGCACCCCATAGTGTACACACAGCACCCCATAATGTACACACAGCTCCCCATAATGTACACACAGCCCCCCATAGTGTACACACAGCCCCCCATAATGGACACACAGCTCCCCATAATGTACACACAGCTCCCCATAGTGTACACACAGCTCCCCATAGTGTACACACAGCACCCCATAATGTACACACAATACCCCATAATGTACACACAGCTCCCCATAATGTACACACAGCACCCCCATAGTGTACACACAGCACCCCATAATGTACACACAGCCCACCATAATGTACACACAGCTCCCCATAATGTACACACAGCTCCCCATAATGTACACACAGCACCCCCATAGTGTACACACAGCACCCCATAATGTACACACAGCTCCCCATAATGTACACACAGCTCCCCATAATGTACACACAGCTCCCCATAATGTACACACAGCTCCCCATAGTGTACACACAGCCCCCCATAGTGTACACACAGCACCCCATAATGTACACACAGCACCCCCATAGTGTACACACAGCACCCCATAATGTACACACAGCACCCCATAATGTACACACAATACCCCATAATGTACACACAGCTCCCCATAATGTACACACAGCACCCCCATAGTGTACACACAGCACCCCATAATGTACACACAGCTCCCCATAATGTACACACAGCTCCCCATAATGTACACACAGCTCCCCATAATGTACACACAGCTCCCCATAGTGTACACACAGCCCCCCATAGTGTACACACAGCACCCCATAATGTACACACAGCTCCCCATAGTGTACACACAGCCCCCCATAGTGTACACACAGCCCCCCATAATGGACACATAGCTCCCCATAATGTACACACAGCTCCCCATAGTGTACACACAGCACCCCATAATGTACACACAATACCCCATAATGTACACACAGCTCCCCATAATGTACACACAGCACCCCCATAGTGTACACACAGCTCCCCATAATGTACACACAGCTCCCCATAATGTACACACAGCTCCCCATAGTGTACACACAGCCCCCCATAGTGTACACACAGCACCCCATAATGTACACACAGCTCCCCATAATGTACACACAGCTCCCCATAGTGTACACACAGCCCCCCATAGTGTACACACAGCCCCCCATAATGGACACATAGCTCCCCATAATGTACACACAGCTCCCCATAATGTACACACAGCTCCCCATAGTGTACACACAGCCCCCCATAATGTACACACAGCCCACCATAATGTACACACAGCTCCCCATAATGTACACACAGCTCCCCATAGTGTACACACAGCCCCCCATAATGTACACACAGCCCACCATAATGTACACACAGCTCCCCATAGTGTACACACAGCTCCCCATAGTGTACACACAGCCCCCCATAGTGTACACACAGCTCCCCATAGTGTACACACAACACCCCATAGTGACAGAAAAACACAGAATTGGTGACATTTTTGCAGATTTATTAAAAAACAAAAAGTGAAATCTCACATGCTCCTAAGTATTCAGACCCCTTGCTCAGTATTTAGTATTTGCACCCTTTTGATGAGTCTTTTTGGGAAAGATACAAGTTTCTCACACCTGGATTTGGGGATCCTCTGCCATTCCTCCTTGCAGATCCTCTCCAGTTCTGTCAGGTTGGATGGTAAACGTTGGTGGACGGACATTTTTAGGTCTCTCCAGAGAGGCTCCATTGGGTGTAAGTCGGGGCTCTGGCTGGGCCATTCAAGAACAGTCACGGAGTTGTTGTGAAGCCGCTCCTTCATTATTTTAGCTGTGTGCTTAGGGTCATTGTCTTGTTGGAAGGTAAACCTTCGGCCCAGTCTGAGGTCCTGAGCACTCTGGAGAAGGTTTTCCTCCAGGATATCCCTGTACTTGGCCGCATTCATCTTTCCCTCGATTGCAACCAGTCGTCCTGTCCCTGCAGCTGAAAAACACCCCCACAGCATGATGCTGCCACCACCATGCTTCACAGTTGGGACTGTATTGGACAGGTGATGAGCAGTGCCTGGTTTTCTCCACACATACCGCTTAGAATTAAGGCCAAAAAGTTCTATCTTGGTCTCATCAGACCAGAGAATCTTATTTCTCACCACCTTGGAGTCCTTCAGGTGTTTTTTAGCAAACTCCATGCGGCTTTCATGTGTCTTGCACTGAGGAGAGGCTTCCGTCGGCCCCTCTGCCATAAAGCCCCGACTGGTGGAGGGCTGCAGTGATGGGTGACTTTCTACAACTTTCTCCCGACTGCATCTCTGGAGCTCAGCCACAGTGATCTTTTGGGTTCTTCTTTACCTCTCTCACCAAGGCTCTCCTCCCCCGATAGCTCAGATTGGCCAGACGGCCAGCTCTAGGAAGGGTTCTGGCCGTCCCAAACGCCTTCCATTTAAGGATTATGGAGGCCACTGTGCTCTTAGGAACCTTAAGTGCAGTAACCTTGGCCAGATCTGTGCCTTGCCACAATTCTGTCTCTGAGCTCTTCAGGCAGTTCCTTTGACCTCATGATTCTCATTTGCTCTGACATGCACTGTGAGCTGTAAGGTCTTCTATAGACAGGTGTGTGGCTTTCCTAATCAAGTCCAATCAGTAGAATCAAACACAGCTGGACTCCAATGAAGGTGTAGAACCATCTCAAGGAGGATCAGAAGAAATGGACAGCACCTGAGTTATATATATATATATATATATATATATATATATATGAGTGTCACAGCAAAGGGTCTGAATACTTAGGAGCATGTGAGATTTCACTTTTTCTTTTTTTAATCTGCAAAAATACATTATGGGGGGCTGTGTGTACATTATGGGGGGCTGTGTACACTATGGGGGGCTGTGTGTACATTATGGGGGGCTGTGTGTACATTATGGGGGGGCTGTGTGTACACTATGGGGGGCTTTGTGTACATTATGGGGTGCTGTGTGTACATTATGGGGTGCTGTGTGTACGTTATGGGGTGCTGTGTGTACATTATGGGGAGCTGTGTGTACATTATGGGGAGCTGTGTGTACATTATGGGGGGGCTGTGTGTACATTAATGAGGAAAAAATGAACTTGAATGATTTTAGTAAATGGCTGCAATATAACAAATAGTGACAATTTTAAGGGGGTCTGAATACTTTCCGTACCCACTGTGTGTATGCATGTGTGTGTGTGTATATATGTATGTGTGTATATATTGTGAGGGGGTTAGCTCGGCAGCGGGTGTGTGTGACCCCCGGGATGGGCTCCCCACACAAAAACAGGCCCAGCAAACGGAGGTTGTGGTTTTCAAAATCAAAAAGGTGCGGTTTATTTTCTATTTACAGTGACAAAACACAGCAAAGCAAAAGAAACATAAACAAAATAAATCCTGGTCAACTTGACCTCTGACTAAACATACAGGTTTCCTAACTAACAACTGGGATCAGCCTAGTGCTGTCCTAGTCCCTAAGTCCCTGGTTTTAAATGTCCAAGTAAATAGCCACACAGGCTTTGTCTCACCGCACTGGGGTTCACTCTCCCTAGACAGTCCACACAGGTCTGGGTCCAGGCATGAGCTAACATCTAATGAAGCTGGGAGTTCTTATAGAGGCCTAAATGAGCTGACAAGCTTCAGCTGGTCTCATCAACTCCCTGTCTGCACGACGCCCCACACTCTCCCTAGAGGTATGAGTCATCCATGAGCCCACTAGCCTTAGCTGGGCTTATACAACTCTCCACCTAGTTGTATAAGTCGGCGTAAAGCCTGAATCTGGGCGAAATATATCTACCCCCCTGGATGCAACCAGGTGACTTTACCTTCCTGCTGTCACATACCCCCCCCTCTTGTTTTAACCTCGGGGTTGGAACACCAGCAATCAGGCATTCATGTACTCGAGACAAAGCATCCACATTCCCCATTTGAACGCCAGGGCGATGCTTTACTGTGAAGTTGAATTCCTGGAGGGCCAGGAACCACCTATTCACTCTTCTATTTGTTTCCTTGTTTTGAGCCAACCACTTTAACGGAGCGTGATCCGTAACCATGTCAAAGTGCCTACCTAGCAGGTAGTACCGAAGGGAATCTAGAGCCCACTTCACCGCTAAACACTCCTTTTCAACGGTGGCGTAATTTACCTCATGGGACTTCAACTTCCTGCTGAGGTAAATGACTGGGTGCTCTTCCCCATTCCAGACCTGGGACAATACTGCTCCTAACCCCACATCTGACGCATCACTTTGTACGACAAAGTCTTTAGAGAAGTCGGGTGAGTACAACACTGGCTGGCTACATAAGGCTTGTTTCAAGAATTGGAATGCTGCCTCAGCCTCGGGGGTCCATTTAATCATGACCGACCCTTTCCCCTTCGTCAGGTTGGTTAGGGGCACAGCCTTAGAAGCAAAGTGGGGAATGAATCGCCGATAATACCCAGCGATTCCCAGAAAGGCTCGTACCTGCTTCTTGCTGTTGGGACGTGGCCAACTCTGGATGGCCTCGACTTTGTTGAGTTGGGGTTTTATTACTCCCCTCCCAATGGTGTACCCAAGATATTTGGCCTCCTCCTGCCCAATGGTACACTTCTTGGGGTTAGCCGTAAACCCCGCTTCCCGAACAGAGTCCAGGACTGCTTGCACTTTTGGCAGATGTGAGGCCCAATCTGTGCTATGGACAATTATGTCATCCAGGTAAGCCGCGGCATACTTCTGATGGGGCCTCAGTATCTGGTCCATTTTCCGCTGGAATGTGGCCGGCGCATTCTGTAACCCGAACGGCATTCTTTTATATTGGAACGCCCCGTCTGGGGTTACAAATGCGGTTTTCTCTTTGGCCGACTTGGCCAGGGGGATTTGCCAATACCCTTTTGTGAGGTCAAGAGTCGTCATGTATCGGGCTGTTCCCAGCCGGTCGATCAACTCATCTATACGTGGCATGGGGTAGGTGTCAAATTTTGTAACTTTGTTCAACTGACGAAAATCGTTACAAAATCGCCAGCTCCCATCCGGTTTAGGCACCAACACAATGGGACTAGACCAATCACTTTGGGACTCCTCTATCACCCCTAAGTTCAGCATTTTCTGTACTTCCTTCCATATTGCCTCCCGTCGGGCCTCTGGGATCCGATAGGGTTTTAACTTCACCCTTTCACCGGGCGGGGTAATGATGTCATGCTCTACCCCAGATGTTTGTCCCGGCAGCTCAGAGAACACCTCCTTGTTGCGAAGCACAAACTCCTTAACCTCCTGTTGTTGGGGTTGTGACAAGGTGGCTGCTATTCCAACCTCAGGAATCACGCAACCAGTTTGAGCTGGTGACCAAGTTTCTGCGACTAGGGACTCTCTATCCCTCCAGGCTTTCAACAGATTAACGTGATAGATCTGTTCGGGCTTTCGCCTTCCTGGTTGTCTGACCTTGTAATTCACTTCGCTCACTTTTTCCATTATCTCATAGGGGCCTTGCCATTTGGCAAGGAATTTACTTTCAACCGTAGGGACAAGTACCAGTATCCTATACCCCGGGAAAAAGGTACGGGTCTTGGCTCCACGGTTGTACACTCTCTGCTGTGCTAACTGCGCTTGGGCCAAATGTTCCTTCACGATGGGCATTACCTGTGCAATTCGGTCTTGCATCAGGGCGACATGCTCAATCACACTCCTGTGGGGAGAACTCTCACTTTCCCAAGTTTCCTTGGCAATATCCAACAGCCCTCTTGGGTGTCTCCCATACAGTAACTCAAAGGGGGAGAATCCCGTAGAGGATTGGGGCACCTCCCTAATAGCAAACATCAGATAAGGAAGTAGACATTCCCAATCCTTTCCATCTCTATCCACCACTTTCTTCAACATTTGTTTTAGGGTTTTGTTGAATCTTTCAACCAGCCCATCGGTTTGGGGGTGATACACAGATGTATGTAATTGCGTCACTTTGAACAATTTACACAGCTCCTTCATAACCCGGGACATAAAGGGTGTACCTTGGTCCGTAAGCAGTTCTTTACAAATACCCACCCGGCTAAACACAAGAGATAGCTCTTTGGCTATGGTTTTGGCCGAGGTGTTTCGGAGAGGGATCGCTTCTGGATAACGGGTGGCATAGTCCATTATAACTAATATGTACTGGTGCCCCCTAGCGGACTTGATTATAGGACCTACCAAATCCATTGCGATCCTCTCAAACGGGACCTCAATGATGGGTAGAGGGACCAGCGGGCTACGGAAATGTGGCATCGGGGCCGACCTCTGACACACAGGGCAGGAGGAACAATAATTTTCTATGTCCTTCATCACCCCCGGCCAATAGAATCTCTGTAATACCCTCTCTCGGGTTTTCTCTGTCCCCAGATGACCTCCAAGAATGTGCCCATGGGCCAACTCCAACACCAACTTCCTGTAAGGTTTGGGCACCACAAGCTGCTCAACGGTTTCTTCTGCCCTTTTTGCCACCCGATACAGTAGGTCCTTCTCTACGCTGAAGTATGGGTAAGTGCAGGTATTATCTGGGTTCACTAACTCGCCATCTATTTTCACTACGTTTTCCCGTGCCTTTATTAGGGCGGGGTCTTTCAACTGTTCTGTGGCAAAGTTTTCCCTGTGAACCTCAAGATCAGAAAACTCCACAGACGGTAGGTTTTCGTCTGAGGAGGTGGGCTCCTCTCCAGTTTCTTGAGTCTCGCCTGCCAATACTGACAAGGGAAATTCCGGAGAGTCCTCACCACTCTCAGGGGAGTTCTGGCTATCACATTCCTGGTACATAGGGGCACCAGTGGGGGGCTCAGGATCATCCCACAGTTCCCAGAACTTCGGAAAATCCCTTCCCACAATGGCGTCATGCGGTAACTGAGATACTAAGCCCACTGGATGAGAGAGGGTACCTTTGGGGGTCTCGAAACACACTGTAGTCACTGGATACTCTCGGGTGTCCCCATGCACACAAATAACAGCTACCTTGCTATTCCCAGAGACCTCTGTTTTAACTAACTCAGCCTTTATCAGGGTCACAAGGCTACCTGAATCCAGCAATACCACAACATTTCTACCATTAACACACATTTTGCATAAATGTTTCTCAGTTCCTCGAATGGCAGTGCATGCGACTGTCGCACACAGCGACTGGCGTCTGCCCGTCAGAAAGTCACACTGCATGGGTTCCTCCACAACCGGGCAATTGGCTGCAATATGTCCCGCTTGCCGGCAGCGGTAGCAAACGATCCTTCTTGCCGCCTCTTGAGCCGCTGATTTCCCAGGCTGTTCTCGCCAAACTTGGGGTAGAGCTCCCACCCTCTCACTCTCTCCACCCTCACCCCTTGGAATCCTCTTATCCGCCCCTGGGGATGGTCTGGTCTTAGGGTGGAAAGTCCGAGTGTCTCTGGAAGAGGCCGTCAGGTTCTCTGTAGCCAAGTATTTCTCCACACGATCCACAAGACCATCGGCCGTCTCTGGGTCTCCATGGCTTACCCACTTTTGGATGGCAGTAGGAAGAGCTCTCAAAAACCGATCCATTACAACACGTTCCACAATCTTTGGTGCGGACAAAGTCTCTGGCTGTAGCCACTTTCTGCTCAGGTGAATGAGATCATACATTTGAGACCTGGGGGGTTTTCCAAGCTGGAAAGTCCAGTTATGCACACGCTGAGCCCGGACAGCCTGGGTGACACCCAGCCTTGCCAAAATTTCAGCTTTTAGTATCACATAGTCTTTTGCTTGGTTAGGCTCTAGGTCATAGTAAGCTTTCTGCGATTCACCAGTTAACAGAGGAGCCACCAGTCCAGCCCACTGCTCCTCAGGCCACTTTTCTCTTTCAGCGGTCCTTTCAAATGTGGTCAAAAATACCTCTGGATCATCCTCTCCAGTCATTTTTGTCAATAAACGACTCACCCCAAAGGACGCGGTATTAGTGGGACGGCTTTCCTCACTGGTCTGCGGACGTTGCTGCATTACTGCTTCCATTTGTTGTAGTCTCTGCTCTTGCTTCTGTAACAGGTCTATGAAGCGGGCCTCAGATTGCTGCTGGGCTTGTTGCTGAGCCTCCAGACTCTGTTGCAAAGTTGCGTTTGTCTGCTGCTGGGCTGCAAGGCTCTGTTGATGAGCTTGCTGCTGGGCTGCGAAGTTCTGTTGTTGAGCTGCAAGGTTCTGTTGTTGAGCTGCAAGGCTCTTTTGCAAACCTGCATTTGTCTGCTGTTGATTGGCATTTGCTAGAGCCAGCTGCTTCAGTATCTCCTCCATGCTGGCTTAAAAAAAAACTGCCACTGGTTCTCCACCAACTGTGAGGGGGTTAGCTCGGCAGCGGGTGTGTGTGACCCCCGGGATGGGCTCCCCACACAAAAACAGGCCCAGCAAACGGAGGTTGTGGTTTTCAAAATCAAAAAAAGGTGCGGTTTATTTTCTATTTACAGTGACAAAACACAGCAAAGCAAAAGAAACATAAACAAAACAAATCCTGGTCAACTTGACCTCTGACTAAACATACAGGTTTCCTAACTAACAACTGGGATCAGCCTAGTGCTGTCCTAGTCCCTAAGTCCCTGGTTTTAAATGTCCAAGCAAATAGCCACACAGGCTTTGTCTCACCGCACAGGGGTTCACTCTCCCTAGACAGTCCACACAGGTCTGCTTCCAGGCATGAGCTAACATCTAATGAAGCTGGGAGTTCTTATAGAGGCCTAAATGAGCTGACAAGCTTCAGCTGGTCTCATCAACTCCCTGTCTGCACGACGCCCCACACTCTCCCTAGAGGTATGAGTCATCCATGAGCCCACTAGCCTCAGCTGGGCTTATACAACTCTCCACCTAGTTGTATAAGTCGGCGTAAAGCCTGAATCTGGGCGAAATATATCTACCCCCCTGGATGCAACCAGGTGACTTTACCTTCCTGCTGTCACAATATATATATATATATATATATATCTCACAATTAAAAATCAAGGTAATTAAAATGGTGTAGCATTAAGGGGAACTCCACGCCAATTTTTTTTTTGCATTGATACATATCCCTTGGGGCAGGACCCGGGTCCCCAAAAACTTGCATATAAGCCTTTTTAGAATTCGCACTTTTGCATTTTCATGTTCGCGTCCCATAGACTTTATGTTGCGTGTTCGCATGTTCTGGTGTGAACTGAAACGGGGGGTGTTTGGCTCATCTCTACTGGAGGGAGGGAAACTGGATTGGGTAGTTAAAGTGGATGTAAACCCTCTTCTATACCCATTGAAGTGAACAGCCTCAGATGATACAGACAAATCTCCCTACATAAGTTTACTTGTATATCTGTCTTCACTTTTCTACACTCTTTAAAAAGTGCAGATTGTGGTAAAAATCTTTCTTCCTCTTTCAGCAGCACATAGGGGTGGGTGGGGAGAAGGGGCTTACACTGTGTGAGAGCTGATTGGAGGAAAGGGACACATCCCCCCCCCTCCACATAGGCAGAGGATTGAAGAAATATGCAGAGCTTTGCTGTGAATAGACAAGCTCCCTGCTTATCTCCCTCCCAAAAACAAATTTTTAGCTACTGTTATCTCGTGTGTCGGCGTGACTGTGATGATAACAGAGGAACGAAGCACCAGAGAGAAACCACACTTAGATCTTTGAAGAGAGATAAGTAAACACTACAGATGTATGTGCTTAGCCCAACTTTTATAAATGGGGTTTACATCCACGTTAAGGTGGTGCAAAGCCAGTCATTGTTGTCCTGTATGTGGCCGGTATACATTGATTGGTGTGAGCAGCAATACCGACCAGACTGAACTCTGCTGACTCCAATCATTTCCTTTACAGGAGGAAGAAACTTTGGACTGATGGAGAAAATATAGTACAATGGGGGAGCCAAAAAGACATGAGCCAAACGTGCCGCAGGACTACGAGAGCTTGAAGGTACAAAACCTCCAGACTCCATCATTGTCTCTTCTTATAGTTCTGTTCATTAATATTAACCACTTCAGGCCCGGGCCAATTCTGACACTTCGCTCCTCCATGTAAAAATCATAATTTATTTGCAAGAAAATTACTTAGAACCCCCAAACACTATATATGTTTTTTTAGCAAAGACCCTAGAGAATACAATGGTGGTCATTGCAACTTTTTATCTCGCACGGTAATTGCGCAGCAATTTTTCAAAGGCGTTTTTTTGGGGGAAAAACCAGTTTCATGCTTTTTTTTTTTTTTTTTAAAAAACAGTAAAGTTAGCCCAATTTTTTTGCATAATGTGAAAGATGAAGTTACGCCGAGTAAATAGATACCTAACATGTCAAGCTTCAAATTTGCACACGCTCGTGGAATGGCGCCAAACTTCGGTACTTAAAAATCCCCATAGGCGACACTTGAAATTTTTTTACTGGCTACATTTTTTGAGTTAGACCACTTTCACACTGAGGCGCTTTTCAGGCACTTTCACACTAAAAAAAGCGCCTGAAAACTTATTTCCATTAAAATCAATGAACGCTTTCACACTGAGGCAGTGTGCTGAAAAAACGCCCCTCTCCATTGAAATGAATTGAAAGCGCCTGAAAAGCACTTCAAAAGCGCTCAGTGTTTTATTGGCAGTTTTTTAAGCGCCTCAGTGTGAAAGTGGCCTTACAGAGGAGGTCTAGGGCTAGAATTATTGCTCTCGCTCTGACGTTCGCGGCGACACCTCACATGTGTGGTTTGAACACCGTTTTCATATGTGGGCGGGACTTGCGTATGCGTTCGCTTCTGCATGCGAGCTCACGGGGACGGGGGCACTGTAAAAAAAAAAGTATTGTTAATTTTTACTTTTTTTTTTATTTTGATACTTTTATTCCTATTACAAGGAATGTAAACATCCCTTGTAATAGGAATATGACATTACAGGTCCTCTTTACAGTGAGATATGGGGTCAATAAGACCCCACATCTCACCTCTAGGCTTGGAAGCCTTAAAAAAAAAAACGATCACTGATTCAAAGCCGAAGCGGCGCCGTTTTTTTTTGAATGCAGAGGCCGGGCGTGACGTCATAACATCGCGCCCGGCCTCCGACGATCATAGGGATCAAAATCCCATCATAACGTGTCTTCATATTGGTGATCATTTCATGCTTTATTTTCTAGGTTGTCATCGTGAACAAGGCCGTGTATTGAAGGTCTACATACCTAATCTACCGGGAACTTCCCCCCCTCCCCCCATTCTCATGGAGCTGATCTCCCAGAGGCTGGAAACCGTTCTATTTATTAGATTTAATTTTCATATATATTTAGGTTAATTGTAATGTTTGTTGTGTTAGATTTATGGTTAGTCATTGTTATATATTTATGTTCAATATTTTATAGTTTTGTATGGTTGGGTTGTGTTTTGTATAGTTGGGTTGGGTTGTGTTTTGTATGGTTGGGTTGTGTTTTGTATAGTTGGGTTGTGTTTTGTATAGTTGGGTTGGGTTGTGTTTTGTATGGTTGGGTTGGGTTGTGTTTTGTATAGTTGGGTTGGGTTGTGTTTTGTATAGTTGGGTTGGGTTGTGTTTTGTATGGTTGGGTTGTGTTTTGTATGGTTGGGTTGTGTTTTGTATGGTTGGGTTGTGTTTTGTATGGTTGGGTTGTGTTTTGTATGGTTGGGTTGGGTTGTGTTTTGTATGGTTGGGTTGTGTTTTGTATAGTTGGGTTGGGTTGTGTTTTGTATAGTTGGGTTGGGTTGTGTTTTGTATAGTTGGGTTGTGTTTTGTATGGTTGGGTTGTGTTTTGTATGGTTGGGTTGTGTTTTGTATGGTTGGGTTGTGTTTTGTATGGTTGGGTTGTGTTTTGTATGGTTGGGTTGTGTTTTGTATAGTTGGGTTCGGTTGTGTTTTGTATGGTTGGGTTGTGTTTTGTATAGTTGGGTTGGGTTGTGTTTTGTATAGTTGGGTTGTGTTGTGTTTTGTATAGTTGGGTTGGGTTGTGTTTTGTATAGTTGGGTTGGGTTGGGTTGGGTTGGGTTGTGTTTTGTATGGTTGGGTTGTGTTTTGTATGGTTGGGTTGTGTTTTGTATGGTTGGGTTGTGTTTTGTATGGTTGGGTTGTGTTTTGTATGGTTGGATTGTGTTTTGTATGGTTGGGTTGTGTTTTGTATGGTTGGGTTGTGTTTTGTATGGTTGGGTTGTGTTTTGTATAGTTGGGTTCGGTTGTGTTTTGTATGGTTGGGTTGTGTTTTGTATAGTTGGGTTGGATTGTGTTTTGTATAGTTGGGTTGTGTTTTGTATAGTTGGGTTGGGTTGTGTTTTGTATAGTTGGGTTGTGTTTTGTATGGTTGGGTTGTGTTTTGTATGGTTGGGTTGTGTTTTGTATGGTTGGGTTGTGTTTTGTATGGTTGGGTTGTGTTTTGTATGGTTGGGTTGTGTTTTGTATAGTTGGGTTCGGTTGTGTTTTGTATGGTTGGGTTGTGTTTTGTATAGTTGGGTTGGGTTGTGTTTTGTATAGTTGGGTTGTGTTGTGTTTTGTATAGTTGGGTTGGGTTGTGTTTTGTATAGTTGGGTTGGGTTGGGTTGGGTTGGGTTGTGTTTTGTATGGTTGGGTTGTGTTTTGTATGGTTGGGTTGTGTTTTGTATGGTTGGGTTGTGTTTTGTATGGTTGGGTTGTGTTTTGTATGGTTGGATTGTGTTTTGTATGGTTGGGTTGTGTTTTGTATGGTTGGGTTGTGTTTTGTATGGTTGGGTTGTGTTTTGTATAGTTGGGTTCGGTTGTGTTTTGTATGGTTGGGTTGTGTTTTGTATAGTTGGGTTGGATTGTGTTTTGTATGGTTGGGTTGTGTTTTGTATGGTTGGGTTGTGTTTTGTATGGTTGGATTGTGTTTTGTATGGTTGGGTTGTGTTGTGTTGTGTTTTGTGTTGTGTTTTGTATGGTTGGGTTGTGTTTTGTATGGTTGTGTTGTGTTTTGTATGGTTGGGTTGTGTTTTGTATGGTTGGGTTGTGTTTTGTATAGTTGGGTTGTGTTTTGTATAGTTGGGTTCGGTTGTGTTTTGTATGGTTGGGTTGTGTTTTGTATAGTTGGGTTGGATTGTGTTTTGTATGGTTGGGTTGTGTTTTGTATGGTTGGATTGTGTTTTGTATGGTTGGGTTGTGTTTTGTATGGTTGGGTTGTGTTTTGTATGGTTGGGTTGTGTTTTGTATGGTTGGGTTGTGTTTTGTATGGTTGGATTGTGTTTTGTATGGTTGGATTGTGTTTTGTATGGTTGGGTTGTGTTTTGTATGGTTGGGTTGGGTTGTGTTTTGTATGGTTGGGTTGTGTTTTGTATGGTTGGGTTGTGTTTTGTATAGTTGGGTTGGGTTGTGTTTTGTATAGTTGGGTTGGGTTGTGTTTTGTATGGTTGGGTTGTGTTTTGTATGGTTGGGTTGTGTTTTGTATGGTTGGATTGTGTTTTGTATGGTTGGGTTGTGTTTTGTATGGTTGGGTTGTGTTTTGTATGGTTGGATTGTGTTTTGTATGGTTGGGTTGTGTTTTGTATGGTTGGGTTGTGTTTTGTATGGTTGGATTGTGTTTTGTATGGTTGGGTTGTGTTTTGTATGGTTGGGTTGTGTTTTGTATGGTTGGGTTGTGTTTTGTATGGTTGGATTGTGTTTTGTATGGTTGGGTTGTGTTTTGTATGGTTGGGTTGTGTTTTGTATGGTTGGGTTGTGTTTTGTATGGTTGGGTTGTGTTTTGTATGGTTGGGTTGGATTGTGTTTTGTATGGTTGGGTTGTGTTTTGTATGGTTGGATTGTGTTTTGTATGGTTGGGTTGTGTTTTGTATGGTTGGGTTGTGTTTTGTATGGTTGGGTTGTGTTTTGTATGGTTGGGTTGTGTTTTGTATGGTATGGTTGGGTTGTGTTTTGTATGGTTGGGTTGGGTTGTGTTTTGTATGGTTGGGTTGTGTTTTGTATGGTTGGGTTGTGTTTTGTATGGTTGGGTTGTGTTTTGTATGGTTGGGTTGTGTTTTGTATGGTTGGGTTGTGTTTTGTATGGTTGGGTTGTGTTTTGTATGGTTGGGTTGGGTTGTGTTTTGTATGGTTGGGTTGTGTTTTGTATGGTTGGGTTGTGTTTTGTATGGTTGGGTTGTGTTTTGTATGGTTGGGTTGTGTTTTGTATGGTTGGGTTGTGTTTTGTATGGTTGGGTTGGGTTGTGTTTTGTATGGTTGGGTTGTGTTTTGTATGGTTGGGTTGTGTTTTGTATGGTTGGATTGTGTTTTGTATGGTTGGGTTGTGTTTTGTATGGTTGGGTTGTGTTTTGTATGGTTGGGTTGTGTTTTGTATGGTTGGGTTGTGTTTTGTATGGTTGGGTTGGGTTGTGTTTTGTATGGTTGGGTTGTGTTTTGTATGGTTGGGTTGTGTTTTGTATGGTTGGATTGTGTTTTGTATGGTTGGATTGTGTTTTGTATGGTTGGATTGTGTTTTGTATGGTTGGGTTGTGTTTTGTATGGTTGGGTTGGGTTGTGTTTTGTATGGTTGGGTTGTGTTTTGTATGGTTGGATTGTGTTTTGTATGGTTGGATTGTGTTTTGTATGGTTGGGTTGTGTTTTGTATGGTTGGGTTGGGTTGTGTTTTGTATGGTTGGGTTGTGTTTTGTATGGTTGGGTTGTGTTTTGTATGGTTGGGTTGTGTTTTGTATGGTTGGGTTGGGTTGTGTTTTGTATGGTTGGGTTGTGTTTTGTATGGTTGGGTTGTGTTTTGTATGGTTGGGTTGTGTTTTGTATGGTTGGATTGTGTTTTGTATGGTTGGATTGTGTTTTGTATGGTTGGGTTGTGTTTTGTATGGTTGGGTTGGGTTGTGTTTTGTATGGTTGGGTTGTGTTTTGTATGGTTGGGTTGTGTTTTGTATGGTTGGGTTGTGTTTTGTATGGTTGGGTTGTGTTTTGTATGGTTGGGTTGGGTTGTGTTTTGTATGGTTGGGTTGTGTTTTGTATGGTTGGGTTGTGTTTTGTATGGTTGGATTGTGTTTTGTATGGTTGGGTTGTGTTTTGTATGGTTGGGTTGTGTTGTGTTGTGTTTTGTGTTGTGTTTTGTATGGTTGGATTGTGTTTTGTATGGTTGGGTTGTGTTTTGTATGGTTGGGTTGTGTTTTGTATGGTTGGGTTGTGTTTTGTATGGTTGGATTGTGTTTTGTATGGTTGGGTTGTGTTTTGTATGGTTGGGTTGTGTTTTGTATGGTTGGGTTGTGTTTTGTATGGTTGGGTTGGGTTGTGTTTTGTATGGTTGGGTTGGGTTGTGTTTTGTATGGTTGGGTTGTGTTTTGTATGGTTCGATTGTGTTTTGTATGGTTGGATTGTGTTTTGTATGGTTGGGTTGTGTTTTGTATGGTTGGGTTGGGTTGTGTTTTGTATGGTTGGGTTGTGTTTTGTATGGTTGGGTTGTGTTTTGTATGGTTGGGTTGGGTTTTGTATGGTTGGGTTGTGTTTTGTATGGTTGGGTTGTGTTTTGTATGGTTGGGTTGGGTTGTGTTTTGTATGGTTGGGTTGTGTTTTGTATGGTTGGATTGTGTTTTGTATGGTTGGGTTGTGTTTTGTATGGTTGGGTTGTGTTGTGTTGTGTTTTGTGTTGTGTTTTGTATGGTTGGGTTGTGTTTTGTATGGTTGGGTTGTGTTGTGTTGTGTTTTGTGTTGTGTTTTGTATGGTTGGATTGTGTTTTGTATGGTTGGGTTGTGTTTTGTATGGTTGGGTTGTGTTTTGTATGGTTGGGTTGGGTTGTGTTTTGTATGGTTGGGTTGTGTTTTGTATGGTTGGGTTGTGTTTTGTATGGTTGGGTTGTGTTTTGTATGGTTGGGTTGTGTTTTGTATGGTTGGATTGTGTTTTGTATGGTTGGGTTGTGTTTTGTATGGTTGGATTGTGTTTTGTATGGTTGGGTTGTGTTTTGTATGGTTGGGTTGTGTTTTGTATGGTTTGGTTGTGTTTTGTATGGTTGGATTGTGTTTTGTATGGTTGGGTTGTGTTTTGTATGGTTGGGTTGTGTTTTGTATGGTTGGGTTGTGTTTTGTATGGTTGGATTGTGTTTTGTATGGTTGGGTTGTGTTTTGTATGGTTGGGTTGTGTTTTGTATGGTTGGGTTGGGTTGTGTTTTGTATGGTTGGGTTGTGTTTTGTATGGTTGGGTTGTGTTTTGTATGGTTGGGTTGTGTTTTGTATGGTTGGATTGTGTTTTGTATGGTTGGGTTGTGTTTTGTATGGTTGGGTTGTGTTTTGTATGGTTGGGTTGGGTTGTTTTTTGTATGGTTGGGTTGTGTTTTGTATGGTTGGGTTGTGTTTTGTATGGTTGGATTGTGTTTTGTATGGTTGGGTTGTGTTTTGTATGGTTGGGTTGTGTTTTGTATGGTTGGGTTGTGTTTTGTATAGTTGGGTTGTGTTGTGTTGTGTTTTGTGTTGTGTTTTGTATGGTTGGGTTGTGTTTTGTATGGTTGGGTTGTGTTGTGTTGTGTTTTGTGTTGTGTTTTGTATGGTTGGGTTGTGTTTTGTATGGTTGGATTGTGTTTTGTATGGTTGGGTTGTGTTTTGTATGGTTGGGTTGTGTTTTGTATGGTTGGGTTGTGTTTTGTATGGTTGGGTTGTGTTTTGTATGGTTGGATTGTGTTTTGTATGGTTGGATTGTGTTTTGTATGGTTGGGTTGTGTTTTGTATGGTTGGGTTGTGTTTTGTATAGTTGGGTTGTGTTGTGTTGTGTTTTGTGTTGTGTTTTGTATGGTTGGGTTGTGTTTTGTATGGTTGGGTTGTGTTTTGTATGGTTGGGTTGTGTTTTGTATGGTTGGATTGTGTTTTGTATGGTTGGATTGTGTTTTGTATGGTTGGGTTGTGTTTTGTATGGTTGGGTTGTGTTTTGTATAGTTGGGTTGTGTTGTGTTGTGTTTTGTGTTGTGTTTTGTATGGTTGGGTTGTGTTTTGTATGGTTGGGTTGTGTTTTGTATAGTTGGGTTGTGTTTTGTATGGTTGGGTTGTGTTTTGTATGGTTGGGTTGGGTTTTGTATGGTTGGGTTGTGTTTTGTATAGTTGGGTTGGGTTGTGTTTTGTATAGTTGGGTTGGGTTGTGTTTTGTATGGTTGGGTTGTGTTTTGTATGGTTGGGTTGTGTTTTGTATGGTTGGATTGTGTTTTGTATGGTTGGATTGTGTTTTGTATGGTTGGGTTGTGTTGTGTTGTGTTGTGTTTTGTATGGTTGGGTTGTGTTTTGTATGGTTGGGTTGTGTTTTGTATGGTTGGGTTGTGTTTTGTATAGTTGGGTTGTGTTTTGTATGGTTGGGTTGTGTTTTGTATGGTTGGGTTGGGTTTTGTATAGTTGGGTTGGGTTGTGTTTTGTATAGTTGGGTTGGGTTGTGTTTTGTATGGTTGGGTTGTGTTTTGTATGGTTGGGTTGGGTTTTGTATGGTTGGGTTGTGTTTTGTATAGTTGGGTTGGGTTGTGTTTTGTATAGTTGGGTTGGGTTGTGTTTTGTATGGTTGGATTGTGTTTTGTATGGTTGGGTTGTGTTTTGTATGGTTGGGTTGTGTTTTGTATGGTTGGGTTGTGTTTTGTATGGTTGGGTTGGGTTGTGTTTTGTATGGTTGGGTTGTGTTTTGTATGGTTGGGTTGTGTTTTGTATGGTTGGATTGTGTTTTGTATGGTTGGATTGTGTTTTGTATGGTTGGGTTGTGTTTTGTATGGTTGGGTTGTGTTTTGTATAGTTGGGTTGTGTTGTGTTGTGTTTTGTGTTGTGTTTTGTATGGTTTGGTTGTGTTTTGTATGGTTGGGTTGTGTTTTGTATAGTTGGGTTGGGTTGTGTTTTGTATAGTTGGGTTGGATTGTGTTTTGTATGGTTGGGTTGTGTTTTGTATGGTTGGGTTGTGTTTTGTATGGTTGGATTGTGTTTTGTATGGTTGGGTTGTGTTTTGTATGGTTGGGTTGTGTTTTGTATGGTTGGGTTGTGTTTTGTATGGTTGGATTGTGTTTTGTATGGTTGGATTGTGTTTTGTATGGTTGGGTTGTGTTTTGTATGGTTGGGTTGGGTTGTGTTTTGTACGGTTGGGTTGTGTTTTGTATAGTTGGGTTGGGTTGTGTTTTGTATGGTTGGGTTGTGTTTTGTATGGTTGGGTTGTGTTTTGTATGGTTGGATTGTGTTTTGTATGGTTGGGTTGTGTTTTGTATGGTTGGGTTGTGTTTTGTATAGTTGGGTTGTGTTGTGTTGTGTTTTGTGTTGTGTTTTGTATGGTTGGGTTGTGTTTTGTATGGTTGGGTTGTGTTTTGTATGGTTGGGTTGGGTTGTGTTTTGTATGGTTGGGTTGTGTTTTGTATAGTTGGGTTGGGTTGTGTTTTGTATGGTTGGGTTGTGTTTTGTATGGTTGGGTTGTGTTTTGTATGGTTGGGTTGTGTTTTGTATAGTTGGGTTGTGTTTTGTATGGTTGGGTTGTGTTTTGTATAGTTGGGTTCGGTTGTGTTTTGTATGGTTGGGTTGTGTTTTGTATAGTTGGGTTGGGTTGTGTTTTGTATAGTTGGGTTGGGTTGTGTTTTGTATAGTTGGGTTGGGTTGTGTTTTGTATGGTTGGATTGTGTTTTGTATGGTTGGATTGTGTTTTGTATGGTTGGGTTGTGTTTTGTATGGTTGGGTTGGATTTTGTATGGTTGGGTTGGGTTTTGTATGGTTGGGTTGGGTTTTGTATGGTTGGGTTGTGTTTTGTATAGTTGGGTTGGGTTGTGTTTTGTTTTGTATAGTTGGGTTGGGTTGTGTTTTGTATAGTTGGGTTGGGTTGTGTTTTGTATGGTTGGATTGTGTTTTGTATGGTTGGGTTGTGTTTTGTATGGTTGGGTTGGATTTTGTATGGTTGGGTTGGGTTTTGTATAGTTGGGTTGGGTTGTGTTTTGTATAGTTGGGTTGGGTTGTGTTTTGTATGGTTGGGTTGTGTTTTGTATGGTTGGATTGTGTTTTGTATGGTTGGGTTGTGTTTTGTATGGTTGGGTTGGGTTGTGTTTTGTATGGTTGGGTTGTGTTTTGTATGGTTGGGTTGGGTTGTGTTTTGTATGGTTGGGTTGTGTTTTGTATAGTTGGGTTGGGTTGTGTTTTGTATGGTTGGGTTGTGTTTTGTATGGTTGGGTTGTGTTTTGTATGGTTGGGTTGTGTTTTGTATAGTTGGGTTGTGTTTTGTATGGTTGGGTTGTGTTTTGTATAGTTGGGTTCGGTTGTGTTTTGTATGGTTGGGTTGTGTTTTGTATAGTTGGGTTGGGTTGTGTTTTGTATAGTTGGGTTGGGTTGTGTTTTGTATAGTTGGGTTGGGTTGTGTTTTGTATGGTTGGATTGTGTTTTGTATGGTTGGGTTGTGTTTTGTATGGTTGGGTTGTGTTTTGTATGGTTGGGTTGTGTTTTGTATGGTTGGGTTGGGTTTTGTATGGTTGGGTTGTGTTTTGTATAGTTGGGTTGGGTTGTGTTTTGTATAGTTGGGTTGGGTTGTGTTTTGTATAGTTGGGTTGGGTTGTGTTTTGTATAGTTGGGTTGGGTTGTGTTTTGTATAGTTGGGTTGGGTTGTGTTTTGTATGGTTGGATTGTGTTTTGTATGGTTGGGTTGTGTTTTGTATGGTTGGGTTGGATTTTGTATGGTTGGGTTGGGTTTTGTATAGTTGGGTTGGGTTGTGTTTTGTATAGTTGGGTTGGGTTGTGTTTTGTATGGTTGGGTTGTGTTTTGTATGGTTGGATTGTGTTTTGTATGGTTGGATTGTGTTTTGTATGGTTGGGTTGTGTTTTGTATGGTTGGGTTGGGTTGTGTTTTGTATGGTTGGGTTGTGTTTTGTATGGTTGGGTTGTGTTTTGTATAGTTGGGTTGTGTTTTGTATAGTTGGGTTCGGTTGTGTTTTGTATGGTTGGGTTGTGTTTTGTATAGTTGGGTTGGGTTGTGTTTTGTATAGTTGGGTTGGGTTGTGTTTTGTATAGTTGGGTTGGATTGTGTTTTGTATGGTTGGGTTGTGTTTTGTATAGTTGGGTTGGGTTGTGTTTTGTATGGTTGGGTTGTGTTTTGTATGGTTGGGTTGTGTTTTGTATGGTTGGGTTGTGTTTTGTATGGTTGGATTGTGTTTTGTATGGTTGGATTGTGTTTTGTATGGTTGGGTTGTGTTTTGTATGGTTGGGTTGTGTTTTGTATGGTTGGGTTGTGTTTTGTATGGTTGGGTTGTGTTTTGTATGGTTGGATTGTGTTTTGTATGGTTGGGTTGTGTTTTGTATGGTTGGGTTGTGTTTTGTATAGTTGGGTTGTGTTGTGTTGTGTTTTGTGTTGTGTTTTGTATGGTTGGGTTGTGTTTTGTATGGTTGGGTTGGGTTGTGTTTTGTACGGTTGGGTTGTGTTTTGTATGGTTGGGTTGTGTTTTGTATAGTTGGGTTGGGTTGTGTTTTGTATGGTTGGGTTGTGTTTTGTATGGTTGGGTTGTGTTTTGTATGGTTGGATTGTGTTTTGTATAGTTGGGTTGTGTTTTGTATGGTTGGGTTGTGTTTTGTATGGTTGGGTTGTGTTTTGTATAGTTGGGTTGTGTTTTGTATGGTTGGGTTGTGTTTTGTATGGTTGGATTGTGTTTTGTATGGTTGGATTGTGTTTTGTATGGTTGGGTTGTGTTTTGTATGGTTGGGTTGGGTTGTGTTTTGTACGGTTGGGTTGTGTTTTGTACGGTTGGGTTGTGTTTTGTATGGTTGGGTTGTGTTTTGTATGGTTGGATTGTGTTTTGTATGGTTGGGTTGTGTTTTGTATGGTTGGGTTGTGTTTTGTATGGTTGGGTTGTGTTTTGTATGGTTGGATTGTGTTTTGTATGGTTGGATTGTGTTTTGTATGGTTGGGTTGTGTTTTGTATGGTTGGGTTGTGTTTTGTATAGTTGGGTTGTGTTGTGTTGTGTTTTGTGTTGTGTTTTGTATGGTTGGGTTGTGTTTTGTATAGTTGGGTTGTGTTTTGTATGGTTGGGTTGTGTTTTGTATGGTTGGGTTGTGTTTTGTATGGTTGGGTTGGATTGTGTTTTGTATGGTTGGGTTGTGTTTTGTATGGTTGGGTTGTGTTTTGTATGGTTGGGTTGGGTTTTGTATGGTTGGGTTGTGTTTTGTATAGTTGGGTTGGGTTGTGTTTTGTATAGTTGGGTTGGGTTGTGTTTTGTATAGTTGGGTTGGGTTGTGTTTTGTATGGTTGGATTGTGTTTTGTATGGTTGGGTTGTGTTTTGTATGGTTGGGTTGGGTTTTGTATAGTTGGGTTGGGTTGTGTTTTGTATGGTTGGGTTGTGTTTTGTATGGTTGGGTTGTGTTTTGTATGGTTGGATTGTGTTTTGTATGGTTGGATTGTGTTTTGTATGGTTGGGTTGTGTTTTGTATGGTTGGGTTGGGTTGTGTTTTGTATGGTTGGGTTGTGTTTTGTATAGTTGGGTTGGGTTGTGTTTTGTATAGTTGGGTTGGGTTGTGTTTTGTATGGTTGGGTTGTGTTTTGTATGGTTGGGTTGTGTTTTGTATGGTTGGGTTGTGTTTTGTATGGTTGGGTTGGGTTGTGTTTTGTATGGTTGGGTTGTGTTTTGTATGGTTGGGTTGTGTTTTGTATGGTTGGGTTGTGTTTTGTATGGTTGGATTGTGTTTTGTATGGTTGGATTGTGTTTTGTATGGTTGGGTTGTGTTTTGTATGGTTGGGTTGTGTTTTGTATGGTTGGGTTGGGTTGTGTTTTGTATGGTTGGGTTGTGTTTTGTATGGTTGGGTTGGGTTGTGTTTTGTATGGTTGGATTGTGTTTTGTATGGTTGGGTTGTGTTTTGTACGGTTGGGTTGTGTTTTGTATGGTTGGGTTGTGTTTTGTATAGTTGGGTTGGGTTGTGTTTTGTATGGTTGGGTTGTGTTTTGTATGGTTGGGTTGTGTTTTGTATGGTTGGATTGTGTTTTGTATGGTTGGGTTGTGTTTTGTATGGTTGGGTTGTGTTTTGTATGGTTGGGTTGTGTTTTGTATGGTTGGGTTGTGTTTTGTATGGTTGGGTTGTGTTTTGTATGGTTGGGTTGTGTTTTGTATGGTTGGGTTGGGTTGTGTTTTGTATGGTTGGGTTGTGTTTTGTATGGTTGGGTTGGGTTGTGTTTTGTATGGTTGGATTGTGTTTTGTATGGTTGGGTTGTGTTTTGTATGGTTGGATTGTGTTTTGTATGGTTGGGTTGTGTTTTGTATGGTTGGGTTGTGTTTTGTATGGTTGGATTGTGTTTTGTATGGTTGGGTTGTGTTTTGTATGGTTGGATTGTGTTTTGTATGGTTGGGTTGTGTTTTGTATGGTTGGGTTGGGTTGTGTTTTGTACGGTTGGGTTGTGTTTTGTATGGTTGGGTTGTGTTTTGTATAGTTGGGTTGGGTTGTGTTTTGTATGGTTGGGTTGTGTTTTGTATGGTTGGATTGTGTTTTGTATGGTTGGGTTGTGTTTTGTATGGTTGGGTTGTGTTTTGTATGGTTGGGTTGTGTTTTGTATGGTTGGGTTGTGTTTTGTATGGTTGGGTTGTGTTTTGTATGGTTGGGTTGGGTTGTGTTTTGTATGGTTGGGTTGTGTTTTGTATGGTTGGATTGTGTTTTGTATGGTTGGATTGTGTTTTGTATGGTTGGGTTGTGTTTTGTATGGTTGGGTTGTGTTTTGTATAGTTGGGTTGTGTTGTGTTGTGTTTTGTGTTGTGTTTTGTATGGTTGGGTTGTGTTTTGTATAGTTGGGTTGTGTTTTGTATGGTTGGGTTGTGTTTTGTATGGTTGGGTTGTGTTTTGTATGGTTGGGTTGTGTTTTGTATGGTTGGGTTGGGTTGTGTTTTGTATGGTTGGGTTGTGTTTTGTATAGTTGGGTTGGGTTGTGTTTTGTATGGTTGGGTTGTGTTTTGTATGGTTGGGTTGTGTTTTGTATAGTTGGGTTGTGTTTTGTATGGTTGGGTTGTGTTTTGTATAGTTGGGTTCGGTTGTGTTTTGTATGGTTGGGTTGTGTTTTGTATAGTTGGGTTGTGTTTTGTATGGTTGGATTGTGTTTTGTATGGTTGGATTGTGTTTTGTATGGTTGGGTTGTGTTTTGTATGGTTGGGTTGGGTTGTGTTTTGTACGGTTGGGTTGTGTTTTGTATGGTTGGGTTGTGTTTTGTATAGTTGGGTTGGGTTGTGTTTTGTATGGTTGGGTTGTGTTTTGTATGGTTGGATTGTGTTTTGTATGGTTGGGTTGTGTTTTGTATGGTTGGGTTGTGTTTTGTATGGTTGGGTTGTGTTTTGTATGGTTGGGTTGTGTTTTGTATGGTTGGGTTGTGTTTTGTATGGTTGGGTTGGGTTGTGTTTTGTATGGTTGGGTTGTGTTTTGTATGGTTGGATTGTGTTTTGTATGGTTGGATTGTGTTTTGTATGGTTGGGTTGTGTTTTGTATGGTTGGGTTGTGTTTTGTATAGTTGGGTTGTGTTGTGTTGTGTTTTGTGTTGTGTTTTGTATGGTTGGGTTGTGTTTTGTATAGTTGGGTTGTGTTTTGTATGGTTGGGTTGTGTTTTGTATGGTTGGGTTGTGTTTTGTATGGTTGGGTTGGGTTGTGTTTTGTATGGTTGGGTTGTGTTTTGTATAGTTGGGTTGGGTTGTGTTTTGTATGGTTGGGTTGTGTTTTGTATGGTTGGGTTGTGTTTTGTATAGTTGGGTTGTGTTTTGTATAGTTGGGTTGTGTTTTGTATGGTTGGGTTGTGTTTTGTATGGTTGGGTTGGGTTTTGTATAGTTGGGTTGGGTTGTGTTTTGTATGGTTGGGTTGTGTTTTGTATGGTTGGGTTGGGTTGTGTTTTGTATGGTTGGGTTGTGTTTTGTATAGTTGGGTTGGGTTGTGTTTTGTATGGTTGGGTTGTGTTTTGTATGGTTGGGTTGTGTTTTGTATGGTTGGGTTGTGTTTTGTATGGTTGGGTTGGGTTTTGTATGGTTGGGTTGTGTTTTGTATAGTTGGGTTGGGTTGTGTTTTGTATGGTTGGATTGTGTTTTGTATGGTTGGGTTGTGTTTTGTATGGTTGGGTTGGGTTTTGTATAGTTGGGTTGGGTTGTGTTTTGTATGGTTGGGTTGTGTTTTGTATGGTTGGGTTGTGTTTTGTATGGTTGGGTTGTGTTTTGTATGGTTGGATTGTGTTTTGTATGGTTGGATTGTGTTTTGTATGGTTGGATTGTGTTTTGTATGGTTGGGTTGTGTTTTGTATGGTTGGGTTGGGTTGTGTTTTGTATGGTTGGGTTGTGTTTTGTATGGTTGGGTTGTGTTTTGTATAGTTGGGTTGGGTTGTGTTTTGTATAGTTGGGTTGGGTTGTGTTTTGTATGGTTGGGTTGTGTTTTGTATGGTTGGGTTGTGTTTTGTATGGTTGGGTTGTGTTTTGTATGGTTGGGTTGGGTTGTGTTTTGTATGGTTGGGTTGGGTTGTGTTTTGTATGGTTGGGTTGTGTTTTGTATGGTTGGATTGTGTTTTGTATGGTTGGATTGTGTTTTGTATGGTTGGGTTGTGTTTTGTATGGTTGGGTTGTGTTTTGTATAGTTGGGTTGTGTTTTGTATAGTTGGGTTGGGTTGTGTTTTGTATGGTTGGGTTGGGTTGTGTTTTGTATGGTTGGGTTGTGTTTTGTATGGTTGGGTTGTGTTTTGTATGGTTGGGTTGGGTTGTGTTTTGTATGGTTGGGTTGGGTTGTGTTTTGTATAGTTGGGTTGGGTTGTGTTTTGTATGGTTGGGTTGGGTTGTGTTTTGTATGGTTGGGTTGTGTTTTGTATGGTTGGGTTGTGTTTTGTATGGTTGTGTTTTGTATGGTTGGGTTGTGTTTTGTATGGTTGGGTTGGGTTGTGTTTTGTATGGTTGGGTTGGGTTGTGTTTTGTATAGTTGGGTTGGGTTGTGTTTTGTATGGTTGGGTTGGGTTGTGTTTTGTATGGTTGGGTTGTGTTTTGTATGGTTGGGTTGTGTTGTGTTTTGTATGGTTGGGTTGGGTTGGGTTGTGTTTTGTATGGTTGGGTTGTGTTTTGTATGGTTGGGTTGGGTTGTGTTTTGTATGGTTGGGTTGTGTTTTGTATGGTTGGGTTGTGTTTTGTATGGTTGGGTTGTGTTTTGTATGGTTGGATTGTGTTTTGTATGGTTGGATTGTGTTTTGTATGGTTGGGTTGTGTTTTGTATAGTTGGGTTGTGTTGTGTTGTGTTTTGTGTTGTGTTTTGTATGGTTGGGTTGTGTTTTGTATAGTTGGGTTGTGTTTTGTATGGTTGGGTTGTGTTTTGTATGGTTGGGTTGTGTTTTGTATAGTTGGGTTGTGTTTTGTATGGTTGGGTTGTGTTTTGTATGGTTGGGTTGTGTTTTGTATGGTTGGGTTGTGTTTTGTATGGTTGGGTTGGGTTGTGTTTTGTATGGTTGGGTTGTGTTTTGTATAGTTGGGTTGGGTTGTGTTTTGTATGGTTGGGTTGTGTTTTGTATGGTTGGGTTGTGTTTTGTATAGTTGGGTTGTGTTTTGTATGGTTGGGTTGTGTTTTGTATAGTTGGGTTCGGTTGTGTTTTGTATGGTTGGGTTGTGTTTTGTATAGTTGGGTTGTGTTTTGTATGGTTGGATTGTGTTTTGTATGGTTGGATTGTGTTTTGTATGGTTGGGTTGTGTTTTGTATGGTTGGGTTGGGTTGTGTTTTGTACGGTTGGGTTGTGTTTTGTATGGTTGGGTTGTGTTTTGTATAGTTGGGTTGGGTTGTGTTTTGTATGGTTGGGTTGTGTTTTGTATGGTTGGATTGTGTTTTGTATGGTTGGGTTGTGTTTTGTATGGTTGGGTTGTGTTTTGTATGGTTGGGTTGTGTTTTGTATGGTTGGGTTGTGTTTTGTATGGTTGGGTTGGGTTGTGTTTTGTATGGTTGGGTTGTGTTTTGTATGGTTGGATTGTGTTTTGTATGGTTGGATTGTGTTTTGTATGGTTCGGTTGTGTTTTGTATGGTTGGGTTGTGTTTTGTATAGTTGGGTTGGGTTGTGTTTTGTATGGTTGGGTTGTGTTTTGTATGGTTGGGTTGTGTTTTGTATAGTTGGGTTGTGTTTTGTATAGTTGGGTTGTGTTTTGTATGGTTGGGTTGTGTTTTGTATAGTTGGGTTGTGTTTTGTATGGTTGGATTGTGTTTTGTATAGTTGGGTTCGGTTGTGTTTTGTATGGTTGGGTTGTGTTTTGTATAGTTGGGTTGGGTTGTGTTTTGTATAGTTGGGTTGGGTTGTGTTTTGTATAGTTGGGTTGGATTGTGTTTTGTATGGTTGGGTTGGGTTGTGTTTTGTATGGTTGGGTTGGGTTGTGTTTTGTATGGTTGGGTTGTGTTTTGTATAGTTGGGTTGGGTTGTGTTTTGTATGGTTGGGTTGTGTTTTGTATGGTTGGGTTGTGTTTTGTATGGTTGGGTTGGGTTGTGTTTTGTATGGTTGGGTTGTGTTTTGTATAGTTGGGTTGGGTTGTGTTTTGTATGGTTGGGTTGTGTTTTGTATGGTTGGGTTGTGTTTTGTATAGTTGGGTTGTGTTTTGTATGGTTGGGTTGTGTTTTGTATAGTTGGGTTGTGTTTTGTATGGTTGGATTGTGTTTTGTATAGTTGGGTTGGGTTGTGTTTTGTATGGTTGGGTTGTGTTTTGTATGGTTGGATTGTGTTTTGTATGGTTGGATTGTGTTTTGTATGGTTGGGTTGTGTTTTGTATAGTTGGGTTGTGTTTTGTATAGTTGGGTTGGGTTGTGTTTTGTATGGTTGGGTTGGGTTGTGTTTTGTATGGTTGGGTTGTGTTTTGTATGGTTGGGTTGTGTTTTGTATGGTTGGGTTGGGTTGTGTTTTGTATGGTTGGGTTGGGTTGTGTTTTGTATAGTTGGGTTGGGTTGTGTTTTGTATGGTTGGGTTGTGTTTTGTATGGTTGGGTTGTGTTGTGTTTTGTATGGTTGGGTTGGGTTGGGTTGTGTTTTGTATGGTTGGGTTGTGTTTTGTATAGTTGGGTTGGGTTGTGTTTTGTATGGTTGGGTTGTGTTTTGTATGGTTGTGTTTTGTATGGTTGGGTTGTGTTTTGTATGGTTGGGTTGGGTTGTGTTTTGTATGGTTGGGTTGGGTTGTGTTTTGTATAGTTGGGTTGGGTTGTGTTTTGTATGGTTGGGTTGGGTTGTGTTTTGTATGGTTGGGTTGTGTTTTGTATGGTTGGGTTGTGTTGTGTTTTGTATGGTTGGGTTGGGTTGGGTTGTGTTTTGTATGGTTGGGTTGGGTTGTGTTTTGTATGGTTGGGTTGTGTTTTGTATGGTTGGGTTGTGTTTTGTATGGTTGGGTTGTGTTTTGTATGGTTGGATTGTGTTTTGTATGGTTGGATTGTGTTTTGTATGGTTGGGTTGTGTTTTGTATAGTTGGGTTGTGTTGTGTTGTGTTTTGTGTTGTGTTTTGTATGGTTGGGTTGTGTTTTGTATAGTTGGGTTGTGTTTTGTATGGTTGGGTTGTGTTTTGTATGGTTGGGTTGTGTTTTGTATGGTTGGGTTGGGTTGTGTTTTGTATGGTTGGGTTGGGTTGGGTTGTGTTTTGTATGGTTGGGTTGGGTTGTGTTTTGTATGGTTGGGTTGTGTTTTGTATAGTTGGGTTGGGTTGTGTTTTGTATGGTTGGGTTGTGTTTTGTATGGTTGGGTTGTGTTTTGTATAGTTGGGTTGTGTTTTGTATGGTTGGGTTGTGTTTTGTATAGTTGGGTTCGGTTGTGTTTTGTATGGTTGGGTTGTGTTTTGTATAGTTGGGTTGGGTTGTGTTTTGTATAGTTGGGTTGGGTTGTGTTTTGTATAGTTGGGTTGGATTGTGTTTTGTATGGTTGGGTTGTGTTTTGTATGGTTGGGTTGTGTTTTGTATGGTTGGGTTGGGTTTTGTATGGTTGGGTTGTGTTTTGTATAGTTGGGTTGGGTTGTGTTTTGTATAGTTGGGTTGGGTTGTGTTTTGTATAGTTGGGTTGGGTTGTGTTTTGTATGGTTGGATTGTGTTTTGTATGGTTGGGTTGTGTTTTGTATGGTTGGGTTGGGTTTTGTATAGTTGGGTTGGGTTGTGTTTTGTATGGTTGGGTTGTGTTTTGTATGGTTGGGTTGTGTTTTGTATGGTTGGGTTGTGTTTTGTATGGTTGGATTGTGTTTTGTATGGTTGGATTGTGTTTTGTATGGTTGGGTTGTGTTTTGTATGGTTGGGTTGGGTTGTGTTTTGTATGGTTGGGTTGTGTTTTGTATAGTTGGGTTGGGTTGTGTTTTGTATAGTTGGGTTGGGTTGTGTTTTGTATGGTTGGGTTGTGTTTTGTATGGTTGGGTTGTGTTTTGTATGGTTGGGTTGTGTTTTGTATGGTTGGGTTGGGTTTTGTATGGTTGGGTTGTGTTTTGTATGGTTGGGTTGGGTTGTGTTTTGTATGGTTGGGTTGGGTTGTGTTTTGTATGGTTGGGTTGTGTTTTGTATGGTTGGGTTGTGTTTTGTATGGTTGGGTTGTGTTTTGTATGGTTGGGTTGTGTTTTGTATGGTTGGATTGTGTTTTGTATGGTTGGGTTGTGTTTTGTATGGTTGGGTTGTGTTTTGTATGGTTGGGTTGGGTTGTGTTTTGTATGGTTGGGTTGTGTTTTGTATGGTTGGGTTGGGTTGTGTTTTGTATGGTTGGGTTGTGTTTTGTATGGTTGGATTGTGTTTTGTATGGTTGGGTTGTGTTTTGTATGGTTGGGTTGTGTTTTGTATGGTTGGGTTGTGTTTTGTATGGTTGGGTTGTGTTTTGTATGGTTGGGTTGTGTTTTGTATGGTTGGGTTGTGTTTTGTATGGTTGGGTTGTGTTTTGTATGGTTGGGTTGTGTTTTGTATGGTTGGGTTGGGTTGTGTTTTGTATGGTTGGGTTGTGTTTTGTATGGTTGGGTTGTGTTTTGTATGGTTGGGTTGGGTTGTGTTTTGTATGGTTGGGTTGTGTTTTGTATAGTTGGGTTGTGTTTTGTATGGTTGGGTTGTGTTTTGTATAGTTGGGTTCGGTTGTGTTTTGTATGGTTGGGTTGTGTTTTGTATAGTTGGGTTGGGTTGTGTTTTGTATAGTTGGGTTGGGTTGTGTTTTGTATAGTTGGGTTGGATTGTGTTTTGTATGGTTGGGTTGTGTTTTGTATGGTTGGGTTGTGTTTTGTATGGTTGGGTTGGGTTTTGTATGGTTGGGTTGTGTTTTGTATAGTTGGGTTGGGTTGTGTTTTGTATGGTTGGGTTGTGTTTTGTATAGTTGGGTTCGGTTGTGTTTTGTATGGTTGGATTGTGTTTTGTATGGTTGGGTTGTGTTTTGTATGGTTGGATTGTGTTTTGTATGGTTGGGTTGTGTTTTGTATAGTTGGGTTGTGTTTTGTATGGTTGGGTTGTGTTTTGTATGGTTGGGTTGTGTTTTGTATGGTTGGGTTGGGTTGTGTTTTGTATGGTTGGGTTGTGTTTTGTATAGTTGGGTTGGGTTGTGTTTTGTATGGTTGGGTTGTGTTTTGTATGGTTGGGTTGTGTTTTGTATAGTTGGGTTGTGTTTTGTATGGTTGGGTTGTGTTTTGTATAGTTGGGTTCGGTTGTGTTTTGTATGGTTGGATTGTGTTTTGTATGGTTGGGTTGTGTTTTGTATGGTTGGATTGTGTTTTGTATGGTTGGGTTGTGTTTTGTATGGTTGGGTTGTGTTTTGTATGGTTGGGTTGTGTTTTGTATGGTTGGATTGTGTTTTGTATGGTTGGGTTGTGTTTTGTATGGTTGGGTTGTGTTTTGTATGGTTGGGTTGTGTTTTGTATGGTTGGGTTGTGTTTTGTATGGTTGGGTTGTGTTTTGTATGGTTGGGTTGGGTTGTGTTTTGTATGGTTGGGTTGTGTTTTGTATGGTTGGGTTGGGTTGTGTTTTGTATGGTTGGATTGTGTTTTGTATGGTTGGGTTGTGTTTTGTATGGTTGGATTGTGTTTTGTATGGTTGGGTTGTGTTTTGTATGGTTGGGTTGTGTTTTGTATGGTTGGGTTGTGTTTTGTATGGTTGGGTTGTGTTTTGTATGGTTGGGTTGGGTTGTGTTTTGTATGGTTGGGTTGTGTTTTGTATGGTTGGGTTGTGTTTTGTATGGTTGGATTGTGTTTTGTATGGTTGGGTTGTGTTTTGTATGGTTGGATTGTGTTTTGTATGGTTGGGTTGTGTTTTGTATGGTTGGGTTGTGTTTTGTATGGTTGGATTGTGTTTTGTATGGTTGGGTTGTGTTTTGTATGGTTGGATTGTGTTTTGTATGGTTGGATTGTGTTTTGTATGGTTGGGTTGTGTTTTGTATGGTTGGGTTGGGTTGTGTTTTGTACGGTTGGGTTGTGTTTTGTATGGTTGGGTTGTGTTTTGTATAGTTGGGTTGGGTTGTGTTTTGTATGGTTGGGTTGTGTTTTGTATGGTTGGATTGTGTTTTGTATGGTTGGGTTGTGTTTTGTATGGTTGGGTTGTGTTTTGTATGGTTGGGTTGTGTTTTGTATGGTTGGGTTGTGTTTTGTATGGTTGGGTTGGGTTGTGTTTTGTATGGTTGGGTTGTGTTTTGTATGGTTGGATTGTGTTTTGTATGGTTGGATTGTGTTTTGTATGGTTGGGTTGTGTTTTGTATAGTTGGGTTGTGTTGTGTTGTGTTTTGTGTTGTGTTTTGTATGGTTGGGTTGTGTTTTGTATAGTTGGGTTGTGTTTTGTATGGTTGGATTGTGTTTTGTATGGTTGGGTTGTGTTTTGTATGGTTGGGTTGTGTTTTGTATGGTTGGGTTGTGTTTTGTATGGTTGGGTTGTGTTTTGTATAGTTGGGTTGTGTTTTGTATGGTTGGGTTGTGTTTTGTATGGTTGGGTTGTGTTTTGTATGGTTGGGTTGGGTTGTGTTTTGTATGGTTGGGTTGTGTTTTGTATAGTTGGGTTGGGTTGTGTTTTGTATGGTTGGGTTGTGTTTTGTATGGTTGGGTTGTGTTTTGTATAGTTGGGTTGTGTTTTGTATGGTTGGGTTGTGTTTTGTATAGTTGGGTTCGGTTGTGTTTTGTATGGTTGGGTTGTGTTTTGTATAGTTGGGTTGTGTTTTGTATGGTTGGATTGTGTTTTGTATGGTTGGATTGTGTTTTGTATGGTTGGGTTGTGTTTTGTATGGTTGGGTTGGGTTGTGTTTTGTATAGTTGGGTTGGGTTGTGTTTTGTATGGTTGGGTTGTGTTTTGTATGGTTGGATTGTGTTTTGTATGGTTGGGTTGTGTTTTGTATGGTTGGGTTGTGTTTTGTATGGTTGGGTTGTGTTTTGTATGGTTGGGTTGTGTTTTGTATGGTTGGGTTGTGTTTTGTATGGTTGGGTTGGGTTGTGTTTTGTATGGTTGGGTTGTGTTTTGTATGGTTGGATTGTGTTTTGTATGGTTGGATTGTGTTTTGTATGGTTGGGTTGTGTTTTGTATGGTTGGGTTGTGTTTTGTATAGTTGGGTTGTGTTGTGTTGTGTTTTGTGTTGTGTTTTGTATGGTTGGGTTGTGTTTTGTATAGTTGGGTTGTGTTTTGTATGGTTGGGTTGTGTTTTGTATGGTTGGGTTGTGTTTTGTATGGTTGGGTTGGGTTGTGTTTTGTATGGTTGGGTTGTGTTTTGTATAGTTGGGTTGGGTTGTGTTTTGTATGGTTGGGTTGTGTTTTGTATGGTTGGGTTGTGTTTTGTATAGTTGGGTTGTGTTTTGTATGGTTGGGTTGTGTTTTGTATAGTTGGGTTCGGTTGTGTTTTGTATGGTTGGGTTGTGTTTTGTATAGTTGGGTTGGGTTGTGTTTTGTATAGTTGGGTTGGGTTGTGTTTTGTATAGTTGGGTTGGGTTGTGTTTTGTATAGTTGGGTTGGATTGTGTTTTGTATGGTTGGGTTGTGTTTTGTATGGTTGGGTTGTGTTTTGTATGGTTGGGTTGTGTTTTGTATGGTTGGGTTGGGTTTTGTATGGTTGGGTTGTGTTTTGTATGGTTGGGTTGTGTTTTGTATAGTTGGGTTGGGTTGTGTTTTGTATGGTTGGATTGTGTTTTGTATGGTTGGGTTGTGTTTTGTATGGTTGGGTTGGGTTTTGTATAGTTGGGTTGGGTTGTGTTTTGTATGGTTGGGTTGTGTTTTGTATGGTTGGGTTGTGTTTTGTATGGTTGGATTGTGTTTTGTATGGTTGGATTGTGTTTTGTATGGTTGGGTTGTGTTTTGTATGGTTGGGTTGGGTTGTGTTTTGTATGGTTGGGTTGGGTTGTGTTTTGTATGGTTGGGTTGTGTTTTGTATAGTTGGGTTGGGTTGTGTTTTGTATAGTTGGGTTGGGTTGTGTTTTGTATGGTTGGGTTGTGTTTTGTATGGTTGGGTTGTGTTTTGTATGGTTGGGTTGTGTTTTGTATGGTTGGGTTGTGTTTTGTATGGTTGGGTTGTGTTTTGTATGGTTGGGTTGGGTTGTGTTTTGTATGGTTGGGTTGGGTTGTGTTTTGTATGGTTGGGTTGTGTTTTGTATGGTTGGATTGTGTTTTGTATGGTTGGATTGTGTTTTGTATGGTTGGGTTGTGTTTTGTATGGTTGGGTTGTGTTTTGTATAGTTGGGTTGTGTTTTGTATAGTTGGGTTGGGTTGTGTTTTGTATGGTTGGGTTGGGTTGTGTTTTGTATGGTTGGGTTGTGTTTTGTATGGTTGGGTTGTGTTTTGTATGGTTGGGTTGGGTTGTGTTTTGTATGGTTGGGTTGGGTTGTGTTTTGTATAGTTGGGTTGGGTTGTGTTTTGTATGGTTGGGTTGTGTTTTGTATGGTTGGGTTGTGTTGTGTTTTGTATGGTTGGGTTGGGTTGGGTTGTGTTTTGTATGGATGGGTTGTGTTTTGTATAGTTGGGTTGTGTTTTGTATGGTTGGGTTGTGTTTTGTATGGTTGTGTTTTGTATGGTTGGGTTGTGTTTTGTATGGTTGGGTTGGGTTGTGTTTTGTATGGTTGGGTTGGGTTGTGTTTTGTATAGTTGGGTTGGGTTGTGTTTTGTATGGTTGGGTTGGGTTGTGTTTTGTATGGTTGGGTTGTGTTTTGTATGGTTGGGTTGTGTTGTGTTTTGTATGGTTGGGTTGGGTTGGGTTGTGTTTTGTATGGTTGGATTGTGTTTTGTATGGTTGGGTTGTGTTTTGTATGGTTGGGTTGGGTTGTGTTTTGTATGGTTGGGTTGTGTTTTGTATGGTTGGGTTGTGTTTTGTATGGTTGGATTGTGTTTTGTATGGTTGGATTGTGTTTTGTATGGTTGGGTTGTGTTTTGTATGGTTGGGTTGTGTTTGTATAGTTGGGTTGTGTTGTGTTGTGTTTTGTGTTGTGTTTTGTATGGTTGGGTTGTGTTTTGTATGGTTGGGTTGTGTTGTGTTGTGTTTTGTGTTGTGTTTTGTATGGTTGGGTTGTGTTTTGTATGGTTGGATTGTGTTTTGTATGGTTGGGTTGTGTTTTGTATGGTTGGGTTGTGTTTTGTATGGTTGGGTTGTGTTTTGTATGGTTGGGTTGTGTTTTGTATGGTTGGGTTGGGTTGTGTTTTGTATGGTTGGGTTGTGTTTTGTATGGTTGGGTTGTGTTTTGTATGGTTGGGTTGGGTTGTGTTTTGTATGGTTGGGTTGTGTTTTGTATGGTTGGATTGTGTTTTGTATGGTTGGGTTGTGTTTTGTATAGTTGGGTTGTGTTGTGTTGTGTTTTGTGTTGTGTTTTGTATGGTTGGGTTGTGTTTTGTATGGTTGGGTTGTGTTTTGTATAGTTGGGTTGTGTTTTGTATGGTTGGGTTGTGTTTTGTATGGTTGGGTTGTGTTTTGTATAGTTGGGTTGGGTTGTGTTTTGTATAGTTGGGTTGGGTTGTGTTTTGTATGGTTGGGTTGTGTTTTGTATGGTTGGGTTGTGTTTTGTATGGTTGGGTTGTGTTTTGTATGGTTGGATTGTGTTTTGTATGGTTGGATTGTGTTTTGTATGGTTGGGTTGTGTTGTGTTGTGTTGTGTTTTGTATGGTTGGGTTGTGTTTTGTATGGTTGGGTTGTGTTTTGTATGGTTGGGTTGTGTTTTGTATGGTTGGGTTGGGTTTTGTATAGTTGGGTTGGGTTGTGTTTTGTATAGTTGGGTTGGGTTGTGTTTTGTATGGTTGGGTTGTGTTTTGTATGGTTGGGTTGGGTTTTGTATGGTTGGGTTGTGTTTTGTATGGTTGGGTTGTGTTTTGTATAGTTGGGTTGGGTTGTGTTTTGTATAGTTGGGTTGGGTTGTGTTTTGTATGGTTGGGTTGTGTTTTGTATGGTTGGATTGTGTTTTGTATGGTTGGGTTGTGTTTTGTATGGTTGGGTTGTGTTTTGTATGGTTGGGTTGTGTTTTGTATGGTTGGGTTGGGTTGTGTTTTGTATGGTTGGGTTGTGTTTTGTATGGTTGGATTGTGTTTTGTATGGTTGGATTGTGTTTTGTATGGTTGGGTTGTGTTTTGTATGGTTGGGTTGTGTTTTGTATAGTTGGGTTGTGTTGTGTTGTGTTTTGTGTTGTGTTTTGTATGGTTGGGTTGTGTTTTGTATGGTTGGGTTGTGTTTTGTATAGTTGGGTTGTGTTTTGTATAGTTGGGTTTGGTTGTGTTTTGTATGGTTGGGTTGTGTTTTGTATAGTTGGGTTGGGTTGTGTTTTGTATAGTTGGGTTGGGTTGTGTTTTGTATAGTTGGGTTGGGTTGTGTTTTGTATAGTTGGGTTGGATTGTGTTTTGTATGGTTGGGTTGTGTTTTGTATGGTTGGGTTGTGTTTTGTATGGTTGGGTTGTGTTTTGTATGGTTGGGTTGTGTTTTGTATGGTTGGATTGTGTTTTGTATGGTTGGATTGTGTTTTGTATGGTTGGGTTGTGTTTTGTATGGTTGGGTTGGGTTGTGTTTTGTACGGTTGGGTTGTGTTTTGTATAGTTGGGTTGGGTTGTGTTTTGTATAGTTGGGTTGGGTTGTGTTTTGTATGGTTGGGTTGTGTTTTGTATAGTTGGGTTGTGTTGTGTTGTGTTTTGTATGGTTGGGTTGTGTTTTGTATGGTTGGGTTGTGTTTTGTATGGTTGGGTTGTGTTTTGTATGGTTGGGTTGTGTTTTGTATAGTTGGGTTGGGTTGTGTTTTGTATGGTTGGGTTGTGTTTTGTATGGTTGGGTTGTGTTTTGTATAGTTGGGTTGTGTTTTGTATGGTTGGGTTGTGTTTTGTATAGTTGGGTTCGGTTGTGTTTTGTATGGTTGGGTTGTGTTTTGTATAGTTGGGTTGGGTTGTGTTTTGTATAGTTGGGTTGGGTTGTGTTTTGTATGGTTGGGTTGTGTTTTGTATGGTTGGGTTGTGTTTTGTATGGTTGGGTTGGGTTGTGTTTTGTATGGTTGGGTTGGGTTGTGTTTTGTATAGTTGGGTTGGGTTGTGTTTTGTATGGTTGGGTTGTGTTTTGTATGGTTGGGTTGTGTTGTGTTTTGTATGGTTGGGTTGGGTTGGATTGTGTTTTGTATGGTTGGGTTGTGTTTTGTATAGTTGGGTTGGGTTGTGTTTTGTATGGTTGGGTTGTGTTTTGTATGGTTGGATTGTGTTTTGTATGGTTGGATTGTGTTTTGTATGGTTGGATTGTGTTTTGTATGGTTGGGTTGTGTTTTGTATGGTTGGATTGTGTTTTGTATGGTTGGATTGTGTTTTGTATGGTTGGGTTGTGTTTTGTATAGTTGGGTTGTGTTGTGTTGTGTTTTGTGTTGTGTTTTGTATGGTTGGGTTGTGTTTTGTATAGTTGGGTTGTGTTTTGTATGGTTGGGTTGTGTTTTGTATGGTTGGGTTGTGTTTTGTATGGTTGGGTTGGATTGTGTTTTGTATGGTTGGGTTGTGTTTTGTATAGTTGGGTTGGGTTGTGTTTTGTATGGTTGGGTTGTGTTTTGTATGGTTGGGTTGTGTTTTGTATGGTTGGATTGTGTTTTGTATGGTTGGGTTGTGTTTTGTATGGTTGGGTTGTGTTTTGTATGGTTGGATTGTGTTTTGTATGGTTGGGTTGTGTTTTGTATGGTTGGGTTGTGTTTTGTATGGTTGGATTGTGTTTTGTATGGTTGGATTGTGTTTTGTATGGTTGGGTTGTGTTTTGTATAGTTGGGTTGTGTTGTGTTGTGTTTTGTGTTGTGTTTTGTATGGTTGGGTTGTGTTTTGTATAGTTGGGTTGTGTTTTGTATGGTTGGGTTGTGTTTTGTATGGTTGGGTTGTGTTTTGTATGGTTGGGTTGGGTTGTGTTTTGTATGGTTGGGTTGTGTTTTGTATAGTTGGGTTGGGTTGTGTTTTGTATGGTTGGGTTGTGTTTTGTATGGTTGGGTTGTGTTTTGTATAGTTGGGTTGTGTTTTGTATGGTTGGGTTGTGTTTTGTATAGTTGGGTTCGGTTGTGTTTTGTATGGTTGGGTTGTGTTTTGTATAGTTGGGTTGTGTTTTGTATGGTTGGATTGTGTTTTGTATGGTTGGATTGTGTTTTGTATGGTTGGGTTGTGTTTTGTATGGTTGGGTTGGGTTGTGTTTTGTACGGTTGGGTTGTGTTTTGTATGGTTGGGTTGTGTTTTGTATAGTTGGGTTGGGTTGTGTTTTGTATGGTTGGGTTGTGTTTTGTATGGTTGGATTGTGTTTTGTATGGTTGGGTTGTGTTTTGTATGGTTGGGTTGTGTTTTGTATGGTTGGGTTGTGTTTTGTATGGTTGGGTTGTGTTTTGTATGGTTGGATTGTGTTTTGTATGGTTGGATTGTGTTTTGTATGGTTGGGTTGTGTTTTGTATGGTTGGGTTGTGTTTTGTATAGTTGGGTTGTGTTGTGTTGTGTTTTGTGTTGTGTTTTGTATGGTTGGGTTGTGTTTTGTATGGTTGGGTTGTGTTTTGTATGGTTGGGTTGTGTTTTGTATGGTTGGGTTGGGTTGTGTTTTGTATGGTTGGGTTGTGTTTTGTATAGTTGGGTTGTGTTTTGTATGGTTGGGTTGTGTTTTGTATAGTTGGGTTCGGTTGTGTTTTGTATGGTTGGGTTGTGTTTTGTATAGTTGGGTTGGGTTGTGTTTTGTATAGTTGGGTTGGGTTGTGTTTTGTATAGTTGGGTTGGATTGTGTTTTGTATGGTTGGGTTGGGTTGTGTTTTGTATGGTTGGGTTGGGTTGTGTTTTGTATGGTTGGGTTGTGTTTTGTATAGTTGGGTTGTGTTTTGTATGGTTGGGTTGTGTTTTGTATGGTTGGGTTGTGTTTTGTATGGTTGGGTTGGGTTGTGTTTTGTATGGTTGGGTTGTGTTTTGTATAGTTGGGTTGGGTTGTGTTTTGTATGGTTGGGTTGTGTTTTGTATGGTTGGGTTGTGTTTTGTATAGTTGGGTTGTGTTTTGTATGGTTGGGTTGTGTTTTGTATAGTTGGGTTCGGTTGTGTTTTGTATGGTTGGGTTGTGTTTTGTATAGTTGGGTTGGGTTGTGTTTTGTATAGTTGGGTTGGGTTGTGTTTTGTATAGTTGGGTTGGGTTGTGTTTTGTATAGTTGGGTTGGGTTGTGTTTTGTATGGTTGGGTTGGGTTGTGTTTTGTATGGTTGGGTTGTGTTTTGTATAGTTGGGTTGGGTTGTGTTTTGTATGGTTGGGTTGTGTTTTGTATGGTTGGGTTGTGTTTTGTATGGTTGGGTTGTGTTTTGTATGGTTGGGTTGTGTTTTGTATGGTTGGGTTGGGTTTTGTATAGTTGGGTTGGGTTGTGTTTTGTATAGTTGGGTTGGGTTGTGTTTTGTATGGTTGGATTGTGTTTTGTATGGTTGGGTTGTGTTTTGTATGGTTGGGTTGGGTTTTGTATAGTTGGATTGGATTGTGTTTTGTATGGTTGGGTTGTGTTTTGTATGGTTGGGTTGTGTTTTGTATGGTTGGGTTGTGTTTTGTATGGTTGGGTTGTGTTTTGTATGGTTGGGTTGTGTTTTGTATGGTTGGGTTGGGTTGTGTTTTGTATGGTTGGGTTGGGTTGTGTTTTGTATGGTTGGGTTGTGTTTTGTATGGTTGGATTGTGTTTTGTATGGTTGGATTGTGTTTTGTATGGTTGGGTTGTGTTTTGTATGGTTGGGTTGTGTTTTGTATAGTTGGGTTGTGTTTTGTATAGTTGGGTTGGGTTGTGTTTTGTATGGTTGGGTTGGGTTGTGTTTTGTATGGTTGGGTTGTGTTTTGTATGGTTGGGTTGTGTTTTGTATGGTTGGGTTGGGTTGTGTTTTGTATGGTTGGGTTGGGTTGTGTTTTGTATAGTTGGGTTGGGTTGTGTTTTGTATGGTTGGGTTGTGTTTTGTATGGTTGGGTTGTGTTGTGTTTTGTATGGTTGGGTTGGGTTGGGTTGTGTTTTGTATGGTTGGGTTGTGTTTTGTATAGTTGGGTTGGGTTGTGTTTTGTATGGTTGGGTTGTGTTTTGTATGGTTGTGTTTTGTATGGTTGGGTTGTGTTTTGTATGGTTGGGTTGGGTTGTGTTTTGTATGGTTGGGTTGGGTTGTGTTTTGTATGGTTGGGTTGTGTTTTGTATGGTTGGGTTGTGTTGTGTTTTGTATGGTTGGGTTGGGTTGGGTTGTGTTTTGTATGGTTGGATTGTGTTTTGTATGGTTGGGTTGTGTTTTGTATGGTTGGGTTGTGTTTTGTATGGTTGGGTTGTGTTTTGTATGGTTGGATTGTGTTTTGTATGGTTGGATTGTGTTTTGTATGGTTGGGTTGTGTTTTGTATAGTTGGGTTGTGTTGTGTTGTGTTTTGTGTTGTGTTTTGTATGGTTGGGTTGTGTTTTGTATAGTTGGGTTGTGTTTTGTATGGTTGGGTTGTGTTTTGTATGGTTGGGTTGTGTTTTGTATGGTTGGGTTGGGTTGTGTTTTGTATGGTTGGGTTGTGTTTTGTATAGTTGGGTTGGGTTGTGTTTTGTATGGTTGGGTTGTGTTTTGTATGGTTGGGTTGTGTTTTGTATAGTTGGGTTGTGTTTTGTATGGTTGGGTTGTGTTTTGTATAGTTGGGTTCGGTTGTGTTTTGTATGGTTGGGTTGTGTTTTGTATAGTTGGGTTGGGTTGTGTTTTGTATAGTTGGGTTGGGTTGTGTTTTGTATAGTTGGGTTGGATTGTGTTTTGTATGGTTGGGTTGTGTTTTGTATGGTTGGGTTGGGTTTTGTATGGTTGGGTTGTGTTTTGTATAGTTGGGTTGGGTTGTGTTTTGTATAGTTGGGTTGGGTTGTGTTTTGTATAGTTGGGTTGGGTTGTGTTTTGTATGGTTGGATTGTGTTTTGTATGGTTGGGTTGTGTTTTGTATGGTTGGGTTGGGTTTTGTATAGTTGGGTTGGGTTGTGTTTTGTATGGTTGGGTTGTGTTTTGTATGGTTGGGTTGTGTTTTGTATGGTTGGGTTGTGTTTTGTATGGTTGGATTGTGTTTTGTATGGTTGGATTGTGTTTTGTATGGTTGGGTTGTGTTTTGTATGGTTGGGTTGGGTTGTGTTTTGTATGGTTGGGTTGTGTTTTGTATAGTTGGGTTGGGTTGTGTTTTGTATAGTTGGGTTGGGTTGTGTTTTGTATGGTTGGGTTGTGTTTTGTATGGTTGGGTTGTGTTTTGTATGGTTGGGTTGTGTTTTGTATGGTTGGGTTGGGTTGTGTTTTGTATGGTTGGGTTGGTTGTGTTTTGTATGGTTGGGTTGTGTTTTGTATGGTTGGGTTGTGTTTTGTATGGTTGGGTTGTGTTTTGTATGGTTGGGTTGTGTTTTTGTATGGTTGGATTGTGTTTTGTATGGTTGGGTTGTGTTTTGTATGGTTGGGTTGTGTTTTGTATGGTTGGTTGTGTTTTGTATGGTTGGATTGTGTTTTGTATGGTTGGGTTGTGTTTTGTATGGTTGGGTTGTGTTTTGTATGGTTGGGTTGTGTTTTGTATGGTTGGTTGTGTTTTGTATGGTTGGGTTGGGTTGTGTTTTGTATGGTTGGGTTGTGTTTTGTATGGTGGGTTGGGTTGTGTTTTGTATGGTTGGATTGTGTTTTGTATGGTTGGGTTGTGTTTTGTATGGTTGGATTGTGTTTTGTATGGTTGGGTTGTGTTTTGTATGGTTGGGTTGTGTTTTGTATGGTTGGGTTGGTTGTGTTTTGTATGGTTGGATTGTGTTTTGTATGGTTGGGTTGTGTTTTGTATGGTTGGATTGTGTTTTGTATGGTTGGGTTGTGTTTTGTATGGTTGGGTTGTGTTTTGTATGGTTGGGTTGTGTTTTGTATGGTTGGGTTGTGTTTTGTATGGTTGGGTTGGTTGTGTTTTGTATGGTGGGTTGTGTTTTGTATGGTTGGGTTGTGTTTTGTATGGTTGGGTTGTGTTTTGTATGGTTGGATTGTGTTTTGTATGGTTGGGTTGTGTTTTGTATGGTTGGGTTGTGTTTTGTATGGTTGGGTTGTGTTTTGTATGGTTGGGTTGTGTTTTGTATGGTTGGGTTGGGTTGTGTTTTGTATGGTGGTGTGTTTTGTATGGTTGGGTTGTGTTTTGTATGGTTGGGTTGTGTTTTGTATGGTTGGATTGTGTTTTGTATGGTTGGGTTGTGTTTTGTATGGTTGGGTTGTGTTTTGTATGGTTGGGTTGTGTTTTGTATGGTTGGGTTGTGTTTTGTATGGTTGGGTTGTGTTTTGTATGGTTGGGTTGGGTTGTGTTTTGTATGGTTGGATTGTGTTTTGTATGGTTGGGTTGTGTTTTGTATGGTTGGATTGTGTTTTGTATGGTTGGGTTGTGTTTTGTATGGTGGGTTGTGTTTTGTATGGTTGGGTTGTGTTTTGTATGGTTGGGTTGTGTTTTGTATGGTTGGGTTGTGTTTTGTATGGTTGGGTTGGGTTGTGTTTTGTATGGTTGGGTTGTGTTTTGTATGGTTGGGTTGGGTTGTGTTTTGTATGGTTGGATTGTGTTTTGTATGGTTGGGTTGTGTTTTGTATGGTTGGATTGTGTTTTGTATGGTTGGGTTGTGTTTTGTATGGTTGGGTTGTGTTTTGTATGGTTGGGTTGTGTTTTGTATGGTTGGGTTGGGTTGTGTTTTGTATGGTTGGGTTGGGTTGTGTTTTGTATGGTTGGGTTGTGTTTTGTATGGTTGGGTTGGGTTGTGTTTTGTATGGTTGGATTGTGTTTTGTATGGTTGGGTTGTGTTTTGTATGGTTGGATTGTGTTTTGTATGGTTGGGTTGTGTTTTGTATGGTTGGGTTGTGTTTTGTATGGTTGGGTTGTGTTTTGTATGGTTGGGTTGTGTTTTGTATGGTTGGGTTGTGTTTTGTATGGTTGGATTGTGTTTTGTATGGTTGGGTTGTGTTTTGTATGGTTGGATTGTGTTTTGTATGGTTGGGTTGTGTTTTGTATGGTTGGGTTGTGTTTTGTATGGTTGGGTTGTGTTTTGTATGGTTGGATTGTGTTTTGTATGGTTGGATTGTGTTTTGTATGGTTGGGTTGTGTTTTGTACGGTTGGGTTGTGTTTTGTATGGTTGGGTTGTGTTTTGTATAGTTGGGTTGGGTTGTGTTTTGTATGGTTGGGTTGTGTTTTGTATGGTTGGATTGTGTTTTGTATGGTTGGGTTGTGTTTTGTATGGTTGGGTTGTGTTTTGTATGTTGGGTCGTGTTTTGTATGGTTGGGTCGTGTTTTGTATGGTTGGGTTGGGTTGTGTTTTGTATGGTTGGGTTGTGTTTTGTATGGTTGGATTGTGTTTTGTATGGTTGGATTGTGTTTTGTATGGTTGGGTTGTGTTTTGTATAGTTGGGTTGTGTTGTGTTGTGTTTTGTGTTGTGTTTTGTATGGTTGGGTTGTGTTTTGTATAGTTGGGTTGTGTTTTGTATGGTTGGATTGTGTTTTGTATGGTTGGGTTGTGTTTTGTATGGTTGGGTTGTGTTTTGTATGGTTGGATTGTGTTTTGTATGGTTGGGTTGTGTTTTGTATGGTTGGGTTGTGTTTTGTATAGTTGGGTTGTGTTGTGTTGTGTTTTGTGTTGTGTTTTGTATGGTTGGGTTGTGTTTTGTATAGTTGGGTTGTGTTTTGTATGGTTGGGTTGTGTTTTGTATGGTTGGGTTGTGTTTTGTATAGTTGGGTTGTGTTTTGTATGGTTGGGTTGTGTTTTGTATAGTTGGGTTGGGTTGTGTTTTGTATGGTTGGGTTGTGTTTTGTATGGTTGGGTTGTGTTTTGTATAGTTGGGTTGTGTTTTGTATGGTTGGGTTGTGTTTTGTATAGTTGGGTTCGGTTGTGTTTTGTATGGTTGGGTTGTGTTTTGTATAGTTGGGTTGTGTTTTGTATGGTTGGATTGTGTTTTGTATGGTTGGATTGTGTTTTGTATGGTTGGGTTGTGTTTTGTATGGTTGGGTTGGGTTGTGTTTTGTACGGTTGGGTTGTGTTTTGTATGGTTGGGTTGTGTTTTGTATGGTTGGATTGTGTTTTGTATGGTTGGGTTGTGTTTTGTATGGTTGGGTTGTGTTTTGTATGGTTGGGTTGTGTTTTGTATGGTTGGGTTGTGTTTTGTATGGTTGGGTTGTGTTTTGTATGGTTGGGTTGGGTTGTGTTTTGTATGGTTGGGTTGTGTTTTGTATGGTTGGATTGTGTTTTGTATGGTTGGATTGTGTTTTGTATGGTTGGGTTGTGTTTTGTATGGTTGGGTTGTGTTTTGTATAGTTGGGTTGTGTGTGTTGTGTTTTGTGTTGTTGTTTTGTATGGTTGGGTTGTGTTTTGTATAGTTGGGTTGTGTTTTGTATGGTTGGGTTGTGTTTTGTATGGTTGGGTTGTGTTTTGTATGGTTGGGTTGGGTTGTGTTTTGTATGGTTGGGTTGTGTTTTGTATAGTTGGGTTGGGTTGTGTTGTGTTGTTGGTATGGTTGGGTTGTGTTTTGTATGGTTGGGTTGTGTTTTGTATATGGGTTGGGTTGTGTTTTGTATAGTTGGGTTCGGTTGTGTTTTGTATGGTTGGGTTGTGTTTTGTATAGTTGGGTTGGGTTGTGTTTTGTATAGTTGGGTTGGGTTGTGTTTTGTATAGTTGGGTTGGGTTGTGTTTTGTATAGTTGGGTTGGATTGTGTTTTGTATGGTTGGGTTGTGTTTTGTATGGTTGGGTTGTGTTTTGTATGGTTGGGTTGTGTTTTGTATGGTTGGGTGTGTTTTGTATAGTGGGTTGGGTTGTGTTTTGTATGGTTGGATTGTGTTTTGTATGGTTGGGTTGTGTTTTGTATGTGTTGGGTTGGGTTTTGTATAGTTGGGTTGGGTTGTGTTTTGTATGGTTGGGTTGTGTTTTGTATGGTTGGGTTGTGTTTTGTATGGTTGGATTGTGTTTTGTATGGTTGGATTGTGTTTTGTATGGTTGGGTTGTGTTTTGTATGGTTGGGTTGGGTTGTGTTTTGTATGGTTGGGTTGTGTTTTGTATGGTTGGGTTGTGTTTTGTATAGTTGGGTTGGGTTGTGTTTTGTATAGTTGGGTTGGGTTGTGTTTTGTATGGTTGGGTTGTGTTTTGTATGGTTGGTTGTGTTTTGTATGGTTGGGTTGTGTTTTGTATGGTTGGGTTGTGTTTGTATGGTTGGGTTGGGTTGTGTTTTGTATGGTTGGGTTGGGTTGTGTTTTGTATGGTTGGGTTGTGTTTTTGTATGGTTGGATTGTGTTTTGTATGGTTGGATTGTGTTTTGTATGGTTGGGTTGTGTTTTGTATGGTTGGGTTGTGTTTTGTATTGTTGGGTTGTGTTTTGTATAGTTGGGTTGGGTTGTGTTTTGTATGGTTGGGTTGGGTTGTGTTTTGTATGGTTGGGTGTGTTTGGTGGGTTGTGTTTTGTATGGTTGGGTTGGGTTGTGTTTTGTATGGTTGGGTTGGGTTGTGTTTTGTAAGTTGGGTTGGGTTGTGTTTTGTATGGTTGGGTTGTGTTTTGTATGGTTGGGTTGTGTTGTGTTTTGTATGGTTGGGTTGGGTTGGGTTGTGTTTTGTATGGTTGGGTTGTGTTTTGTATAGTTGGGTTGGTTGTTTTGTATAGTTGGGTTGGGTTGTGTTTTGTATGGTTGGGTTGGGTTGTGTTTTGTATGGTTGGGTTGTGTTTTGTATGGTTGGGTTGTGTTGTGTTTTGTATGGTTGGGTTGGGTTGGGTTGTGTTTTGTATGGTTGGATTGTGTTTTGTATGGTTGGGTTGTGTTTTGTATGGTTGGGTTGGGTTGTGTTTTGTATGGTTGGGTTGTGTTTTGTATGGTTGGGTTGTGTTTTGTATGGTTGGATTGTGTTTTGTATGGTTGGATTGTGTTTTGTATGGTTGGGTTGTGTTTTGTATGGTTGGGTTGTTGTTTTGTATAGTTGGGTTGTGTTGTGTTGTGTTTTGTGTTGTGTTTTGTATGGTTGGGTTGTGTTTTTGTATGGTTGGGTTGTGTTGTGTTGTGTTTTGTGTTGTGTTTTGTATGGTTGGGTTGTGTTTTGTATGGTTGGATTGTGTTTTGCATGGTTGGGTTGTGTTTTGTATGGTTGGGTTGTGTTTTGTATGGTTGGGTTGTGTTTTGTATGGTTGGGTTGTGTTTTGTATGGTGGGTTGGGGGTTGTAGGGTTGTGTGTTGTTGGGTTTGTTTGTAGTGGTGGGGTTGTGTTTTGTATAGTTGGGTTGGGTTGTGTTTTGTATGGTTGGGTTGTGTTGGTGGGTTGTGTTTTGTATGGTGGGATTGTGTTTTGTATGGTTGGATTGTGTTTTGTATGGTTGGGTTGTGTTGTGTTGTGTTGTGTTTTGTATGGTTGGGTTGTGTTTTGTATGGTTGGGTTGTGTTTTGTATGGTTGGGTTGTGTTTTGTATGGTTGGGTTGGGTTTTGTATAGTTGGGTTGGGTTGTGTTATGGTTGGGTAGTTGTGGTTGGTGGTTTTGTATGGTTGGGTTGTGTTTTGTATAGTTGGGTTGGGTTGTGTTTTGTATAGTTGGGTTGGGTTGTGTTTTGTATGGTTGGGTTGTGTTTTGTATGGTTGGGTTGTGTTTTGTATGGTTGGGTTGTGTTTTGTATGGTTGGGTTGGGTTGTGTGGTTGTGTTTTGTATGGTGGGTTGTGTTTTGTATGGTTGGTTGTGTTTTGTATGGTTGGGATTGTGTTTTGTATGGTTGGGTGTTGTTTTGTATGGTTGGGTTGTGTTTTGTATGTTGGGTTGTGTTTGTGTTGTGTTTTGTGTTGTGTTTGTATGGTTGGGTTGTGTTTTGTATGGTTGGGTTGTGTTTTGTAGTTGGGTTGTGTTTTTGTATGGTTGGGTTGTGTTTTGTAGTGGGTTGGGTTGGTGTTTTGTATGGTTGGGTTGTGTTTTGTATGGTTGGGTTGTGTTTTGTATGTTGGTGGTTTTGGATGGTTGGTTGTGTTTTGTATGTGGGTTGTGTTTGTATGGTTGGTTGTGTTTGTATGGTTGGGTTGTGTTTGTATGGTTGGGTTGTGTTTTGTATGGGTTGGGTTGGGTTGTGTTTGTGTATGGTTGGGTTGTGTTTTGTATGGTTGGGTTGGGTTGTGTTGTGTATGGTTGGGTTGTGTTTTGTATTGTGGTTGGGTTGTGTTTTGTATTGGGTTGTGTTTGGTTTGGTTTGGTTTGAGTGGTGTGTTTTGTATGGTTGGGTTGTGTAGTTGGTTGGGTGTGTTTTGTAAGGTTGGGTTGTGTTTTGTATGTGGGTTGGGTTGTGTTTTGTATGGTTGGGTTGGGTGTGTTTTGTATGGTTGGGTGGTTGTGTTTTGTATGGTTGGGTTGTGTTTTGTATGGGTTGGGTTGTGTTGTGGTTGGGTTGTGTTGAGTTGGGTGGGTTTTGTATTGTTGGTTGGGTTGTGTTTTGTATGGTTGGGTTGTGTTTGTATGGTTGGGTTGTGTTTTGTATGGTTGGGTTGTGTTTTGTATGGGTTGGGTTGTGTTTTGTATGGTTGGGTTGTGTTTTGTATAGTTGGGTTGGGTTGTGTTTTGTAGTTGGGTTGGGTTGTGTTTTGTATGGTGGGTTGTGTTTTGTATGGTTGGGTTGTGTTTTGTATGGTTGGGTTGTGTTTTGTATGGTGGGTTGTGTTTTGTATGGTTGGGTTGTGTTTTGTATGGTTGGGTTGTGTTTTGTATGGGTTGGGTTGTGTTTTGTATGGTTGGTTGTGTTTTGTATGGTTGGGTTGTGTTTTGTATGGTTGGGTTGTGTTTTGTATGGTTGGGTTGTGTTTTGTATGGTTGGGTTGGGTGTGTTTTGTATGGTTGGGTTGTGTTTTGTATGGTTGGGTTGTGTGTTGTATGGTTGGGTTGTGTTTTGTATGGTTGGGTTGTGTTTTGTTATGGTTGGGTTGTGTTTTGTATGGTTGGGTTGTTGTTTTGTATGGTGGGATTGTGTTTTGGTATGGTTGGGTTGTGTTTTGTATGGTTGGGTTGTGTTTTGTATGGTTGGGTTGTGTTGTATGGTTGGGTTGTGTTTTGTATGGTTGGAGTGTGTTTTGTATGGTTGGGTTGTGTTTTGTATGGTTGGGTTGTGTTTTGTATGGTTGGGTTGTGTTTTGTTGGTTGGGTTGGTGTTTTGTATGGTTGGATTGTGTTTTGTATGGTTGGGTTGTGTTTTGTATGGTTGGGTTGTGTTTTTGTTCGGGTGGGTGTGTTTGGTATGGGTTTGTTTGTAGGTTGGATTGTGTTTTGTATGGGTGGGTTGTGTTTTGTATGGTTGGGTTGTGTTTGATGTTGGTAGGGTGGGTTGGATTGGGTGTGTTGTGTTAGTTGGTTGGGTTGTGTTTTGTATGGTTGGGTTGTGTTTTGGTATGGTTGGGTTGTGTTTTGTATGGTGGGGTGGTTGTTTTGTTGGTTGGGTTGTGTTTTGTATGGTTGGATTGGTGTTTTGTATGGTTGGGATGGGTGTTTGTGTATGGTTGGAGTTGTGTTTTGTATGGTTGGGATGTGTTGTGTTTGGGTTGGGTTGGGTGGTTGTGTTTGGTATGGTTGGGTTGTGTTTTGTATGGTGGGTTGTGTTTTGTATGGTTGGGTTGTGGTTTGTATGGTTGGGTTGGTGGTGTTGATGGTGGGTTGGTTTGTGGTTGGTTGTATGGTTGGGATTGTGTTTTGTATGGTTGGTTGTGTTTTTGTATGGTTGGGTTGGTGTTTTGTATGGTTGGGTTGTGTTTTGTATGGTGGTGGGTGGTGTTTTGTATGTTGGGTTGTGTGTTGTGGGTTTGTAGTTGGTGGGTTGTGTTTTGTATGGTTGGGTTGTGTTTTGTATGGTTGGGTTGTGTTGTATGGTTGGTTGTGTTTGTATGGTTGGTGTGTTTTGTATGGTTGGGTTGTGTGTTGTATAGTTGGGTTGTGTGGTGTTGTGTTGTGTTGTGTTTTGTTGGTTGGGTTGTGTTTTGTATGGTTGGGTTGGTGTTGTGTATGAGTTGGGTTGGGTTTGTATGGTTGGTTGTGTTTTGTTGGTTGGGTTGTGTTTTGTAAGTTGGGTTGTGTGTTTTGTAGTTGTGTTGTGTTTTGTATGGTTGGGTTGTGTTTGTATGGTGGGGTTGTGTTTTGTATGGTTGGGTTGTGTTTTGTATGGTTGGGTTGTGTTTTGTATGGTTG